>VXBI01007052.1:17237-32819 GCA_013397375.1 Toxostoma redivivum | reverse complement strand
CTGAGAAAACTAAAGAGCTCAGATTTATTCCACCTCGGGCACACGAACTGCCAGACAAGAACTTTTACACATCTCGGGGAAAACACGAAAATGGATTCCGAGAGTCAACGTTGCAGGTGCCTGTAGTAACCAGTAGACATATGCATCCATCTCTTCCCAAACTCCATTTTTGCTTGTCCTCTTATGGCCTCACTTCACACCCACTCTCTGCATTCCTGACCAGACAGGTAATACCAGCTTTCACCCCACAAGCCCTGTGGCCGTTTCACAATTTATTCCAGCTCTCCTAGGCAGATCACCAGGCTACCTGGCAAAGCATCTGGGGAAGCTAGTTCCTGGGATAATGTGGACATACAGCAAAGGGAGAGCACTGCTGGTGACTGCCTTCCTCCCATGAGCTCAGGCATCTGATGACGTCTTTGCTTCCCACTCACCCTGGGGCCCATGACCTCTCTGTGGGCAGCTGGTGCAATGGAGAGAGGAGTCAGGACATCTCAGCATGCAGAGCAACCTCTGAGGCATGGCAGCAACAAACATATGAGGAAGAAGATACCCACTGACAAAAAGGAAGGGGAAATTCCCCAAGGCATCTTTGCTTAGTCTTCAAGACAAGGCAGCAAGCAACAGGTTCACGTGTTTTCCATTTCAGAATGTACTTTACTTGCCTTCATTGCCATTTAGTTAAAATAAATCAGAGGCTAACTTTTTATGTGGCTTGAAGGAATAGGAAATTCAGTTTGGTTCCTACATGAGCTTTATGCGGTCAAATAGTTGTAGCATTTGAAAGAAAGCCAAGGCAACACGCATATTCAGAGCCTGCTGTGGACAGCACATTTCAGCCTCACTCAAGGACAAGCTAGAATGCAATAGTGCTATCCATGTTTTTCCTCTCAGTTTCCAGATATATAAAACAGAAGACTATTAAATCACACCCAAATATCTAGAACGCTCATTTATAAAACAGTAATCATAAAATTTCATTTCATTACCTTGTATTGAGTTCAACAACGTGCATCTGATTAAAGCATAACTTTCTAGCTGAAGCTTACCTCCTGTGAAAAGAACAGTATTTTTTAAAGGAATGAAACTGTCTGTTCTCCTCTTCTTCATTTCCTCCCTTGCCATTTACTTTATATCTAACTTACAGGCAAATAAAAATTATTTTAAGATAGTTACAAAATTTATATCAACTACTATTCAGCCCTCTTTTGCTAAATAGACTGACTTGGTTTAGGCTGGTTGCTGACAGACTGTCCTTTCAACCCTCCAATGGCTTTCATAGCCATTCTCATAATTGTCTTCAAATTTCTTCTGCATTTTAGGTGGACTCTGGAGGTGGATACTGTATTGAAGCATTGGTTCCCTTTCTCTCTTCCCTCCTTGTCTTTACTGCATTCGTGATGACAGCATCAGCCTCTCTTACCCAAGAGCTGTGGTGACAGGCCATGGAAAGGGACACACGAGCCCCAACAACTATATGGACTTAACACTTTGGACTTCTTACTCAAGGCACAGCCTTCGTTGCCTGGTTTGTACTGGCAAACTGTGTCTGCCTTTAGGCTGCTATGCTCAGACATCCTGACTCCTCCCTTCAACTTTAAAACCCTGCCAGACTTCTCAACATAAAATCACAGTTATGTACAACATGAGAATATATGCACTTAAATTACTGATGGAAACGCAGAATAGTTGAAGGTTTTGTAACAATCTAGGACATGGAACATGCTAGAAATAATTGCATTTGGTGAGGTTTCCCTTTTTGGGGCAACTTTTAATTTGTGTAGTACTTGTTTTACTGGTAACCACTCTGTGTTAGTTTTAAGTTAGAATACTATGCAGCACTAATACTGTCATTGTATTTGTATGCATTTTAATGAAAAATAGTCAAATTAAGTTTTCTTTCTACTAAATAATGGAGAATAATTTTTTTCTTCCTAAACTATGCTGAATTTCATTAAATACTTTCCCTATCCTTTAATATCTTTATCACTGAATCCCCATATTTCCTCTTTTCTTTCCTTGCAAGGGACGGCAAGACAATAGACTTATAATTTACACAAGACATTACGCTTGTCTTTTTTAAACTTCAGTCCTGCCTCAGACTCCCAGTTCATACTTGCACAGCTATTACTCAGAGATGCATGACTTCTTCATAGCTATAAAGTATTTTTCACCAATCAAGCAAAGCCCAGCCAGGCCAATTTTTCTTGTCACAATGTATCCAGAACAGCCTATTTTCAAAAAAAAAGGAAAAATAAATAATTTTCTAACATATGTTCTTTAGATATCCTCATGCCTATAAATTTTGAGGCAGTTTTCTACCTCTTCATGACCTGAATACATCATCCTGATTCTTTCCAAACAGAACAAAAACTCCAAAACCACAAGACACAAGAGCAAAGGAATAATTATGTATGATCGCCATATTTTCTTCACAGATGCTGACTCTTCAGCACCTTGTTAATTGAGCAAACTAATAAAGGGGAAAAACCCCACTGTGACAACAAATTATGGTTCCCTTTTAATTGAAACACAGACTCCACTGTGGTTAATTGAGCTGTGAAAATGAAGAGTTAATACAAACAAGTTCTCAAAAATTCAACCTCAAGTTAGGATTTACCATACCTGCTCATTTTATTACCCTCCCTTTGCAAGCCCATGGTTCTCACAAGGAGACGTGCACCTAATGGACCACAACTGTTCATGCAGTTGAATGTAGCAATATGAAAAAATCATGATGCAAGTACTATGAAGCCAACCCATCTCCTTCCTCACCTATAATCCCAAAGTAGTGAGTCTAGTCATAATTGGTTCTTGAAACAGTCAACAAGTCTGTCAGAAAATATTTCCCTTCATCCTTCAAATGTACAAAAGTCAAAAAAACAC
Source organism: Toxostoma redivivum (assembly GCA_013397375.1). Lineage (NCBI taxonomy): Eukaryota > Metazoa > Chordata > Aves > Passeriformes > Mimidae > Toxostoma > Toxostoma redivivum. The sequence goes on along the minus strand of VXBI01007052.1, from coordinate 29,933 downwards.
AGAAAAAAAATCATTCTTGATATGAGTGTGCAAACCTTTCATTCCTGAGCAAGCTTTTAGGTGCATCCAATAAAGAAGGAATATGAGGATTTTGTTTGCACAAATACTTGTGGAAATCATATTTTAAATTTAGCACATAATCCATTGGAAAAATATCTTTTCTATGGGTAAATGGAATTGGTTTCTTTACTATTGCTACAAACTGAAAGCTGCTACAAAGTTGGGCTGCAATTAAGACTTGTGGTTGCCATCAGCATTGTCCCAAGCCCAGAGACTTCAAGGGAAGAGAGGCTCTTTGAGGGCAATATTTAGAGTCATTGTCTGTTCATTGTGTTACTAACCACAAAAGCAGGTAAAACTGTAAGAAACTTTATGTCCAGTGGATCATGTTAAGCAAAGATTTTACTAGAGCTACCCAGGTACATCACCTGCTACTAGAACCACACAATTATTATATACAAAATGTTTTAAGTGTTGCACGGTAAAAACAGGAAAGAATTATAGAAATAGACATTAATCCATATTGAGATTTTACTGTGTGTATGGAGTAAGATTTACTAACTTTTAGGCCATAATCAGTTGCACTATTTCTGAAAAATCTGCAATTAGTACCAGTGCTTTTCTGTGAGATACAATTCCTATACAAAAAGCTACCTAGTACAATACACAACACCAGACAAATGTTTTGTTGATCCAATAAGCCAGATAAGGATCTGAACACACCTTCACAGATGCAATTACTTCATGAGACAAGAAGAGATTCACTTAAAACTCACTCTACCTGTACTATCTGAGGAGACCAAATGCCATACAGGCCACTCCTCTGCCAATCCCAGCAGAACAGTTTTGTGTTCTTCAGCGCTCCGGTCCCCTGCACGGAAGGTGCACACAGCCTCTGCAAGCTGTCACAGCCACACAAGGGCTGGTCTGCAAGGACAGCCTGTGCTCTGCGCTGCCCTCACAGGTCTGCAGTGTACCAGACACACCTCTGCGGTCCTTTTTTCACCCAGGAAACCCCAGCAGCATAGGGGGTGGCAGCCTGTGGCATCCAGAGCACAAACAGGATCTAAGGAGCCTCCCTGACACAGTATCCTCACAGGATCCTGCTCAGTACTTCCATATCAACAGCTCCTACTACAGACATAGACATGGAAGCCCTATATTGGCATCTCTGGTTTCTATATAGACCATCATCTGTAATCACAGCTCAAAACCAAACCACAGCTGCATGGTGCAAGTTGCTGAATTGGTGCAAACTCACTTATGCTGATACCAACCTGTTCCAAAGCATCCAGAGGGGTAACTTTTCCCCCCAAATACCTTGAGAGGTGAGGTACAATCCCTAGTCCCAGGGGTGCAAACAGGCAGTACAGCCTGTGTTGTCCACACTTGCTAATTGCAATGACAATGCTGTTGGTCTGTTTCAGACCTGCCTGGTTGCCAGGTACTCACAGGTAAGTGCACACAAATATTGAACTCCTGGCACTCCCCAAACTGCTGTGAAACCACAGTCCTGCTCCTTACTGCAGATCCACAACTTCTAGAAGCAATGCCCCATCTGATTCCTCTAATTCCTCTGCTGATATCAACATTTCAATGAGTCAACGGAGCAAGAATTTTTACCATTAATGGTAACCTTTGCACACCACGCAGTCTATCAGTTATGCATGTCTCTGCATCCTCATTTGACAATAGGAAAGAACAGAAATTTACAGCAGTTCTTCCAGTGGCTAGATTAATTCTACTTTTGTTTTGACTGCAAAAATTTGTGAAAGGGAAAAAAAAAGAAGGGGTGCTTTAGAAAAATTGTTTACAGGTGACTGCTCTCATTCTCCAACCTGCAATGGAAAAAGATAGGAAAATAAGAAGAAACCTTGTCCCAGTCTTCTTTATGTGGTGAGGATCTATCAGGTTGTAGTCCTGTGTTTAATATTGATTTTGCCTCTACTTTTTCACTAGCTCTCACTATTGATACACTGTTTCTCTTCCTTCTCTCTACATTGTCCTCTAGATTAAAAGATTTTTAATGTGTTTTCCTTCTAACTTTGTGGTCATTTTTGTAAGCACAAAAGAAAAATAATTTAAAAGGCAATGAAGCTATTATCAGAATAAAAAAAAAATCCAAAATACGAGGTATTTTTCTTCTGAATTTCTAAGGCACAGAGTGATCTATCAAACAAAATAGAAAATAGGTTTTTTTAAATCTCACTTAAATGGGCTTATTGCTTCAACAACAAAGAAAAAAATGTGAGCTACAGAAGGAGGCTTTGATCTCAGCTCAGTTTTAATAAACATGACTTTGGAGAAAAGTTTTTCTGAAGAAGAATTACCATAGGCAATCAAACATAAAAATCACTATCTAGCTTATATAAATAAAAATATATTTTATCAACAAGTTACATTGACACGGCTTAAGTGCTACGGGAAAAAAAAGGTCTTTTATTGAACATAAAATCATAAAATGGCTTGAGTTGGAGGGAACCTTAAAGATCATCTAGTCCCAAACCCCCTGCCACAGGCAGGGATACTTTTCACTAGACCATGTTGCTCAAAGCCACACACAACATGGCCTTGACACTTCCAGGAATGGGGCATCAGCAGCTTCTCTAGGCAGCCTGTTCCAGTGCCTTTCCACCCTCATAGTAAAGAATGTCTTCTTAATACCCAATTTAAATCTACCCTGTTTCTGTTTAAAACCATTTTCCCATGTCCTATCACTATAGTCCCTGATAAAGAGTCCCTCTCCATCTTTTCTGTAGTTGCACTTTAGGTATGTTCTCCCTGGAGCCTTCCCTCCTCCAGGTGGAACTACCCCAGCTCTCTCAGCTGTCCTCATAGAGAAGGTGGTTCAGCCCTGTGAGCACCTTCATGACCTTCTCTGGAAGCTAAAGCAGTCTGAAGTTATTCTTGTTTGCATCAGAGATGTTGGGAATGTCTCATGTCCAGTGAGCTTCTTGCAGACATCCCAGCTGCCGTGAGAGCCACTGCTCTGGCCAGGCAGAGCTCATGGTGGCCTCAACCAGCTGCAGAGGTCTCAGTGCTCTTATATCTAGGCACACGTTATCAGCAGACACCTGCACTGCTGTCCTTGACAAACTGCTTTTCTAGCTGTGGTGGTATTGTGCTGGTAATTTCAGTTAGAAACTCAGAAAACTCTTCCCTTCTGCCATTTGTCCTCCTCTTCCTTACAAACTACCGACAAGAGATCTTGTTTGGGATTGTCAGGGAACCACAGTCAGAGGGAATAGCAGAGAGTGTCTGGAGAATTTAGTCATCTGTGTTTCTATTTGAAGAAGAAAGAAAGAGTGGGCATAATCAAGGAAGCAGACAAGACCTAGTTGCTGGGATGGATGGACCTTGTTTTCAAAACTTTTAAAGACTTGTTATTTTCAGAAGACTGAAAGAGAATTTGCCAAAAATCCAAAAGAAAGGCATTCTTTTCATATGCAAGCAAGCCATATATGTATATATCCAATTTTGTTCTTTAATGAAAGGGAAGTTATTTCATCATTGACATATACCAGGTACTCTTGGAATGAGCAGTGAAAAACAAGGCAGACGAGATTGCTGCAAACATCAGAAACTCCATGGAGTAAAGAGTCCTTATGATATAATGGCAGCCAATTCTTGCTATTCTGCTTCTTACTATCGAAGTTTTGAATTTTGTTTGATAAAAAGTCAGACACTTAGGGAAAAAATAAAAGGATTTTCTATTCCAACACACTCCTGACAAGGCTGCTGAATAAAGAGCTTGTTGAAGTGACAGGCAGCTGCTAGTGTGTTTTTAAAGGCGTTGTTAGAGCATGAGAGATACTACAGCAGGAAAGGCGCTGCAGAAGCTCTTACAGTGAGGTGCAAATGCAGAAATTGGAAGAGAACGTATTCTAGTGTCACCATAATTAAGATTAAAAAAAATGTTGTGCAAATAATCATGAGAGTATTTCTTTTAACATGTGGTTTTGATGAAATGTCCTGTCAGTCTGCATCTTTTAAACTCAAGGTACAGTTTACAGGAAAAGAGCACTCCTGCTTATGCCAAAAGGCAGGGTGGTCTCAGCTGGAAGCTGAAGTCTACCACTCACAAACCTTTGTCACACCTTCTAACTTAAGTTTATTCTGCCCTTGCATGGAACAGTAAATGAGGATGATATAATAGTGGGTTCCAATATGAACTCACCAGATGAGGGAGTTCCAATAAGATTAAAACAAACAAACAAACAAACAAACAAAACCAGGGAGAGAGATAAATAAATAATGAGAAACCCTACCTTCTGTTGAAAATTCACTCCTGCAAGTGTGATTTGAAATTGAATGGGTGTGCCCACTGAATTCACTTTTTAATAGAAAAAGTTTTTCAACTGATGTTGTGTCCAACAACAAAGTATCATGTTGCTTTTCCAAAAGTGATACATTCAAGTCAATTCCATTGCCTCCTTCTTCACTGATGAGTTCTTAGATTGCCTGGGTAGCTATAGCAGGTTACAGAAAAAGTAGAGTTGCAAAGTCTTCTGGAACTTTTCTTATAAGGTCTTGTTTTGTCTTACTTTGTTTTTAATTTTCCTTCATTTCATTCTGTACACAAAACAATATTTTGTTGAAAACTGCTACTTGAAGAGTATTTCGTTAAAACATTACATTTAAGGATAGAGGGGGAGCTGCACATGCTCACATGGAGTCCTTTTAGCACATCAGCTCTCCACCCCAATCCCTGTGCAGGCAGGAGGGGAAACCTTGCTGTAGGTACCAGCACTGCAGAGCCCCCCACAAGGTTTCTTGGTGACACAACAGATTTGTCCTGATAACAGATGTCCTCAGCTTTGGTTTGTCAGAGGGGAAACAGCCACTTCAAAACAGAGCATGACCTCAACAGTCAAACCCAAAACACTTCTGCCAAAGCCTTTCCATAAAATTTCCAAAACAAAACACAAGCTCTCAGAAGAGAAAAAAATCATTTTTTTGAAAACATAAACATTTCCACTAAAAAACTGGAGGCATCAAGTGTAACCTTCAGCAATAGAAACAAATATTTCCTGTTTAAGGAAAAATAGGGTTTTGTTAAAAGATAATTCAGAAGATTTCTAATAAAAATGTATATAAATTCAATATGTAGTAATCTAATCCTTGTTTCTTATAAAGAGAGGAGGCAAGGTTTTAGATCTTGTTTACCTTCATTTATTAAACCTAGGACCTATTTAAACTCAGTTCATCATTGCACACAAGGATAAGTTTAAATTGTCCTAAATCAACTTTATATAATTTCCTTTAGATATCCATAAGACATCCAGACATTGCACTGGTCATACACCTCTTCCCTCCTCAGCCTGGCACTGGAGCAAAGCACTAAGTGTCACTGAGTTTCTTTCAAAGGACAAAGCTGGTTTGGAGCCAGTCTGTGTTTGTCAGCTGTGTGAGGTCCTAGTTCTTTGTCCCTTACTGCCCTTTTGCAAGCACTGGCTGCAGTTGCTGTCTCAAACTGGACACTGGCCAGCTGAACAGCTGGGTATGAAGGGAGAGATCAGACGATGGCTGCATCCAGCCCCATGCTCTGCCTCCAGCAGCATGATAGGAGACACCAGTCACGCAAGTCTGATGCTCTCCTGCACCTTTCTCCCACACCCTCAGATGCTGTGTCAGGGTTGTTAGAAGATAAATGCCCCTTTTTGTGTTCCTTAAACCTTTAATTTAACTGTTTCCAGGCCTATTGCCCATTTAATTGTCTATTGTATATTTGAATATGCTGATACCATCTGCTTCTACAGTCTCCTGCAAGATCAGATTCAGAAGTTCACTCACATAGCATAGTATTTTCTCTCAGTTTTAAACTGATCTCTGACCAGCTTCTGTGACTGACCCAAGTCCAAGTATACTTGGGAATTTAGTTGTGCATTAGGCCTGTCCACCTCCATTTCATTTTGTAGGCTTCAGGCTTAGCACTCCAGCTTCTTCTGCTCCGAAAAGGAGTCTGTTTAATGTCCTGTATTTTAATATCTTCTTATAAGACACTGATCTTGTTTGCTGCCTTCTTCTAGGTTCTTTTTGAAGTGTAGAGAATGGAATTGCACACTGAACTCGAGTCGTGCACATGCCAAATAAAAGAGTGCCTTTTTTCTTCTCATCACCCCTCTAATGCTGACCAACTTTTTGTTGGGCTTATTAGCATACTGCTGTTGTATACTGAAAGTTAATTGAAGAAAACCCTCAAAAGTGACTCCAAGACCTCTTTCCAAGTTCAGCATCATGTAGACATGGTTAAGATTGCATTTGCCTAGATTAATGGCCTTGTATTTATCTATTTTAGAATCATATACTAACTCTTTTACTTGCTTGCTCATTTTTGCAGTGTTCATTTGGATTCCCATTTCATCAGCCCCTTTGATTACTTCCTCCACGATGGAAATTGAATATTAAGCCCACTCTGCCTCTGTCTTTTGCTGGACAGATCTTCTAGAGGAAAGGAAGATTTCTCTCTTCAGATAAAATAGTACCTATTCACACTTATATAATTCCCTATTCAGCACAATACTCTTCATTCATCAAGGTCTGTCCATGGAAAGTGCTCTGTTGAAAATGTTATAATCCTACACAGGGAGCTGAATGGTACAGAAGTAAAAGAACTAGAAGGGGAAGAGAAGAATTCAACATTTTTGCATAAGAATATGCCAGCCACTAAGGAGCTGCAGATTATACTTTTTTCTATTTTGTGCAAAGGTATTTGCTTAATACCACTTCTTAATTTTGCATGAAGCACTCTTAGAAAAACATTTTACAAGAGGCTACATAAAGAAAACAAAACTTTGTGATTGCAAACAGAAAATGCCTTTGGTCTCCACCACTTTTGAAAGGGAAAATTCCTCAGTTATAATAAAAAGAGTTTGAAGTATTGTTATCCTATAATAGAATTAACAGTTGGGCAGGTTTTTATTGGCCTGACTTCTATTTGTAGCAAGATAATTTCCCTTGGACAAGCAGAAAATAGACTGAAGTCTTCCTGACACTAGTTCTAGTTCTCACCCTCCCAACAGCACCCTTCTCAGAAAGCTACTTTACATTATGTTGAGAGGTCCACGGAGTTCCTTATCCCTTGGTCCCCTAACAACACAGCACATCCATGTTCATACTTGAGCATCTTGTCTGAAAATCAGATTGTTTTGTTTCCACAGCCCACCAGAGAACTCAGAGAAGAGCTGACAGTGTATGTGTCTGCAAAGTTATTTCTGTAATCGCATTTTCCCCTCATAAACTCTTTCCCTCTCTTCCCTTTACACCTGCATATTTCAGCTGTCATTGTACTGCTAACAATAAAAGTGGAATATAGATCTTACAGAGGAGTTTGACATAGTTTTACTGTAAACTAGTATTTTCCAAGGTGTACAGTAAACCAGAATATTTTTTCATAAGGTCTGGGATGGTCCAACATGGATTTTAAACTTAGGTTTGACTAGGAAGCTTAAATAGGGGACTGTATGCTATTTTAAATTTCCCAGCAATATCTATGTGGGTATGTAACACTGCATGGAGGATTTTCCAAGGACAAGCCATAGCACACAAGCTGGAGCAGCAGCAGCATGACCACAGCAGTTGTGTATCCGTTCCATGACAGTTTGTTAGTTCATAACTAAATCCTCATTATTAACTAATCTCCAAACTCTTTCTGCCCTTGCTTGCACTGCCCTGGCACCTTGCAGTGCCTCTCCTGGAACAGAAGAGTTGAAGAAAACACGCTTTCCATCACTAGGATAGTTTATAACACCAAAATCCTGGCAGAAGCAGAAGTTCATTCCCCAGCAGTGCCTGAAAGAAACTCACACCTGGTTATATCTGTATAACATCCTCATCTGCTTCCCAGGGTATTCTTTCACGTTTTGGCTGCCTTGCTTCAAAAAAAAAATAAACAAAAAAAAAAAATCAGGAGAAAAGAAAGTATAGGGGCTTCTCCTGTAAGAAACACTTTTGCAAAAGGGGGCTACAGTAGGGGACAAGGTGCAGGGATTGTTGTGCTGCCCACTGCCACAGTTTGAGAACCTTCACCCAACAACACAGTACTTCTGAGCAGCTGAGTGAGGGAGCAATGACTGCTAGACTGCTGACATTTGTTAATGCATCCAGCAGACTGCACATCTGCAGTAAACAAAATTCCTTCTCATGTTTGTAAACTCAGAGCAAAGAAAAGGTCAGCCAGGATTCAGCCTTGCTGTGCAAATCTGATCTACTGCTCAAAGCACTTAATCAAGGGACCTGGTAGAAACAGTCAGAGTAATTTTCTAATTTCCTTGAGACTCTGCTTCATATGGGAGAGAGACAAATTAGCAACAAGGTCCAGGCATGTGCTCTTGAACAGCAGAATTAATAGATAACATGCTTAGTGGAGATCAGTAAACACAATGTGTCCCAAAAATAATCTCTCAAGGGCTCTACCAGCTAAATTTAAACTATTTAACAAGGATAGCTTGTCTACAGCAGCAGCAGATTAAACTGCAGAGTTTGTTGTAGGCTTAAGGGCTCAACCATTCAACCTGTGTTTGCATTGAAATTTAATTCCCTTTTGACGTAGAAGGCTTGGACAAAGTCCTCTGTACCACGTAAGCTCTGCGCAGGAAGCGGGCAAGTAATCGGTGTGTTGCATTGCCAAGGAAATTCTGGCTGGCCTCACAGCCAGTGGCCATGCCTTGAGCAACCAGCTTCAAGAGCTCTCCTAAGTAAAACAAAGACACAGAGGCACAGTCCTTGTCCCAGTGCCAGGGGAGAATGTGCAACCTCCTGGCCCCATCAGCAAGATGGGGAAGGTTTTTTAAACAAAGACTTCCTTATGATTTGCCATTTTGTCCCCTGTGAAGTCAGTCTAAGTGCATAACATATAACCACATGTCATGCTACAGTCGTGCCATTCACACTAGGTCAGATTTTGGCCCCCGACACAGATGGCTCAGATGCTCCAGCACTACACACAAGGTTTCTGTGAGCAAGTTGAGAGAACGATTCCAGCCCCTCTGCTGGTATATAAGTATTAATTACTTTGGAAATAATAAAACTAACTCTAGTAAAGGCTCAGAGAGCTAACTGATGCTTTATCCAGCCTAATTTTCAGTGACAAGCAGGGCACTTGGGGTTCAGCACACAAGTTAGCCTAAAACATGCCATAGCATCTCCAATGTAAAGTTTCAAATCATCCATTGGAGAAGTAGTGGAGGAGGCATCCCATCCTACCATCAGCAGCCCTGCCTGCTTCAGAACAAAACTTTTTGCCCAGGAGAGAAGGGTTGCACCTACCTCCAAGGCTGAAAGCCTATCTAATCCCAGAGTCCAAAACCACATCTTCAGGCTTGTTCTGGATATCTTTATATCTTTAACTCCACACTGCTAGACCACTTCTTGTTCTGGGTCCCTGGATAACCCAGCACCATGTTGCTGTTGGTTTTTGTCCCATTATTTCACCTAGAGCTACCTTGATGGCTCCCATTGCCTACAGCAGAGAGCATGGACACACTGCCCCAAAGACTGGCTAGCTGCTCACCTCATTACCTTGACAGTATCAGATGGCCATGTGGTATTTAACTGCCTTATCATTCTTAGGGCCTCTTTATTTTTTTAAGGGTCTGCTTTCATCTAGATAATAAATACTTCTTCCTTTTCTTACTTTTTGCAATAAATTGCATTCTGCCATCTCCATACACACCTCTATGTATCCAATCTCCAACTTTGCACACACAATACTCTTTTAGTCCTCTAAATGCCCTCTGAGGCATTTACAAGAGAGAATTATTTGCCTATTTTAAAGTAAGGAAAATCAATGGCAGAGAACCAAAACCACAAAGTAACTCTGAAACTAACTTGGTCCCAATGCTTGGGTCACTATATCAAAGAGGTTGCTGTTAACTTCACCCAAGTGGGGAAGAATGTCAAGTAACAACTTTCCATCTTCTCTGAACTGAATCAGCCTGTGGATCACTTTTTTTGTACCCATTGTACACAAACAGTGTCTGGGCACCTCACTCCATTAAATTCTTGAGCCCAAGCACTCCTCTAAGCAAAGAAGCTGATTTACCCCAGGAGTGCAAGTATTCAGCACAATCCAGAGAAGATTAACATGCCAGACTTACCAGCAGCAAGAGAGGCAAGGGAAAAGAAACAGGCCTGAGCCCAGGCACCTATAAAAAATGTCTGGGTTTTGTCTGGAAAGAAACTGTATTCATATATCATATCACCATACCTACTGTGGAAGAAGTTACTTTGATGGAAGAAGTGACTAACAGGAAGATTTTCAATGGTAACATTCCCTGAGAAGGTGCCAATTTGTACTGTATTCCAATCAAATTCTTTTTGAGCTAGTGCCATGCAAGAGCCTTACTTTGCATGTCTCCTGTCAGCTGTGCAGGGAAGGAAGCACATGGTGCCTCTGAGAAGGCAAGCCTGAGATCCGGCAGTGTAAAGGCAGCACAGGTCCCTGCAGGTTTCCCTGGAGGGGCAGCTCTATCCTGCACCCCTTGTTCTGCTGGAAAGGAATGCCTGAGAAGGAAAGGGAGAGTGTCTTCTGACTACCTGCCCTCTCCTTGCTTTTGTTCAGGCCTCCACAGATGTAACAAGTATCTTTGAGGCCCAGGAGGACCAAAATTGCCATAAAACCAAGCCAAAACTACTGGATGAACATAAGAACAGCACATTTCAAAGGAAGTGGAATATTGAAGAATTTTAAAATCTAGCACTCAGACTGCAAAAAAGCTCTATTACTAAAGGCAGACACAGGTCAACAAATAGGTGTTTTTACAAAGGAACAAATTTGATGTCTGTGGGTTTTCAGGACCTGGTAGGATTAGAACATTATAAATGTAGGGGACAAAGCAAGTGGCTTTTTGGCTTGTATTTTTCTTTCAGCTTCTAGGAAACACCCTCCAGTGAAAAATAGGTAAAACTCAGTGAAGTTTATCCCTCCACAAACTCATAGAGATCTCCAGAAAAAAAAAAACAATCCTCATTTCAGGGCTCTGATTTTTCAGAGATTGAAACTCTTGTCTATGGAAACTTTGAGTTTGGGTATTACAACTTGCCAAAAGGGATAAACAACTACTTTGGCAGTTAAAGTATTTTTAGACAGAAACAGCTGGATGGCACAAAATCTATGAGATGACATTCAAAGATAAAAATGGGCCTGTAAAATATTCCCAAGAAAAAAAATGTTAGCTTTGTGATAAATATTTGCCTCTATTTCAATGACTACAGCTTTCTAGTACAAACATTTAAAAAATTTTAAATTTTGTACAAATAAATATAATGTTTTCTCCCAAAAATTTTCAAAATATAAAGAAAAAAAAATTAATTTTAAGAATAGTTGTAATATAAAAAAATTACCATACAGCCATTTCAATTAAGATGTTACAAGATTCAAGGAGCATCAGGAGAATTAATATAGAAAAGCCATACAGACATATAGTCATACAGAGACCCAAAGAACTTTACAAAATGTATGAGTTTCTTTAACCTACACATACCACAGGACAGGCATGCATTCTAACTGGTCAATTGCGTTCAAGTATTTCCATGCAGATCAGCAAACTTTTTAACGTGAAAATCCTTACCTATGTCACATGCTCACACAAATCAAAGCTGTTTGATGTGTGTAAATTATATGTAGGAAGCTCAACCAGCTTCAGTCCAGCCTCTAAAGTATTCACAAACATAATATAACAGTATTTCATGTTTCCTTATACAAAGAAGGTATCAAATTTTTTCTCAGTCCTAAAACCATCTTTATTGTGAAGCAAAACGGCACCACCTAGTACCAAGTTATCACTTCAATGTCTACAACAGTTCCTGACAGCATTTGAGCATCCTGAAATGCTCCGGAAAATCAAAAATATCTACCCAGTTTGGGGGTCTTTAGAAATGTCAAATGTCTGAAAGGAAAGTATTTTCTTCCACTTTGCAGTGCTATAAGCCCCTTAAATACTAGAACTAATGTTGTTCATTGAGTATTGGTTACATCCCTCCACCAACACATTTCATCAGCTGGTCTATAGCTGAGCAAGGCACACTAGCTGCCAAGGCCAGCATGCTCTGCACAAAGGCAGCAAGGACATTCCTGTTCAAAACTCAGCCTGCTTATGTGGTAGAAATAATAAATCCACACTCCTGGACTTGGTTTGGCAGGCAGACCATTGTTGCTTGAAAGACTAAAAAGGTACTTTTAATGGAACCAAGATAAACTAGCATTAAAAATACTCCCATGGGATTTTTTTCACCTCTGCTATATGATTACATTACCCTTTTTCAAATTCTATGATCTGTGGAGCACAAAGAACTAAACTTCTGAAGTTTGTCAGAACCTCTTTTTTTGAGGGAGCAGGAGAAATATTTGTCCTTTGAATAAGCACACAGATAATGACATAGCCCACTGCTCCCACATACCTCTGGACATGGAATAGAACCCTCCTTTCTGTTGCTTTTCTTTGATTTCCTCTATGTATTGTAGACAAATACAACAAGAAAGACAACAAAAGCCTCATCCTTACGATATCTGAGTGCATGCCAAAATCTGAGTGTAGATCTAGGCCTTCAGGAAACTGTGGATTTGTCTTAGCTGCCAGAAGGTGCTCATTCCCACTCAAGTGGAGTATCAGCTCAGCCACCCAATACTCGAACTGGGCATGTGCCACTTCTAGTCACTGATGTGCAAACACATTTCTCCAAAAAGAGGGAAACACA
>VXBI01007052.1:0-17228 GCA_013397375.1 Toxostoma redivivum | reverse complement strand
AAAAAAAAAAAAAAAGGATCACCAAAATGTTATGGAAGGACCTGTGCACAGGAAAACATTACTCAAAAATACAAACAAATCTGGAAAGCTGTGGCTGCAACCAAAATTTTGTTCTAGTTAAATACAAACATTTCTATAGTATTTCTCATGATCATTAACCTTTGCTTTTGCTTTCAGAAAGGTGGTGTGTTTCACAAGAAAATCATTGTGCAATTAATCAAACTATAAATGGGGACAAGAATCAGCAAACCTACCATGAGATATCAGTTAGGCACGTCACAATTTGCTAGCTTGTCTTGTAAGGAAATTAGAGCACTTTATCTCCATCAGGATTTTATGGCAGGTCGGTAGGGTGATTCCATAGGTATAACAGAACACAGGGAGGAAAATCTGTTTTTTTTTTCTCTGCTGGAGATTAATATCTTTAAAAACATAACAAGACAGACTGGTATAAGATTATGAGAAATTTGATAAACAACATGGATCCACATCAAAAGATTAATATACCATTTGTTCATCATGTAAATTATGCTGTCTGGGATAGAGAAAAAATGCTAAGTTCAAAGGAAAAATAAGAACTGAAAAAAAGAAAGCCTGCTCTAAGTCATTAATTATGAATTCTCCTGAAGTCTAGTGAAGTGACCCAAGCAATGAACTGAGTGATTAAAATCATGCTTTTTTTTTAACTGGAAGGGAAAATATTAGTAAAATTTACAGTTTCATCTGTTGAATCTGCTGTTTTCACATAAAGGTTAAAACCTTGAATTTCAAGCTTCAGCTCCAGGGCAGAACTCATTGCCATGGGACAGAACCCGCCCAAGATCATGGTGAGAATCATTGTGATGCAAAAGGCCTGTCAAAGGCCTGAATTTCAGCTGGAGTAGGAGATCAAAGAGCATGCAGGAGCAGGTTATTGCTGTGACTTGCTTCCCACCCAGCTTCAAAGGGACGGGAAGTACTGTGGCAGAAGGGGTGGGCTGCTCGCAGGCTGCATGGGAGCAGCTGCTGCACTCTGATACCCCCAGGAGCTTGGATGTAGGATATTGGAACAAGAAAAAAGCCCAGTCACAGTTGTCTGAGTAGATAAAAGACAGATGTGTTCCCTGTCTCAGAGGTTAGGTCTGGGCTCTCCCTCTGCCATCCTCTGTTGGATGGTGATGTACACGGGTGTTTCAGGACTCCTGTCCCTGCAGCAGGACCCAGCCAACAACTGGGTATTGCTCCAACACTCAATCTGATGCCCAGTCACAAACACTCCTCCTGTACATTGCCATAATACTTTCTTCACTGTATTTTTACCATGTCCCTCTCTTATAATCAATATTCCTAAATGAAAAAAACCAGTTTACTTCCCTTATTTAGGTGCCCATCCCACCTCTACTTTGGTTGAAATGGAGAGGTGGGGTTGTAGTGTGTGGAAAATAGTATTTGCAATGTTAGCATACCCACACCTAACTAAAAATTCTCAATTTATTTACTTTGCAACAATAAACAGGATTTGCAAACTAAAAGGTCACACTGAAATGCTGAATAATGGGTGCTAAAGGCCAGCAAGGTCCAGGTCAATGCAGCCTGCCCAGGGAATGGGAGGGCTAGTTTACCCCGTGTGCTACAGACCTAGGGGAGCTTCTGGGACCAGTCCCAGCTTGTGGCTTTGCACTGCCTGTGCTGGCAGTGCCATCAAAACTGCCTTCCCTACGCTGCTTTTACTTCTGGTGCTGACACAAAGTGAGGGAGAGGAATATGTTTTTCCAGTAGCAGTTTTCCAATAGCTGTATATATTTGTTTCATTTTAATATGGATGGGTAATGAAAAGCACATGTTTTTAACTATGGACTGAGACTGTGATGGTGATGAATTGTTTAAAAGCTAGACTACTAACCAGCTGAGGTTAAATCAATTTTTATGGAATTTGAAACTAGAAGGCAAAGATACCTGCTCCCACAGCTATCTTATTCCTGAGGTAATAGCATGGATGGTAATAGGAAAAGTACTTTTCCCATCCTCAAAATATTTAATGGAAAACTTTAAGCAGTTGAAGGAAGAATCGTATATTACTCTTTTGGGATTCAATGTTTTTTTCCTACTCTCTTTTCTTTTCTTTTCTTTGTCTTCTTTTTTGCTTTCTTCATTATATAAAGCAGCAGTTATCAAAATCCAGATGTTTTCCACCCCTATTGAAAAACTATTTTGAAAAGGAAACAAGCAATGCTGGATTCAAAGGTTACTGTGCTGGCTCCCTGGTATTCTGCTTCTATAAAAAATACACACCTCAAATACACAGTCACAGCCATATGGTTTCAAGAGGACTGGACAGGGAACTGTAAACATTACAACAACCATGAGAGAAAAAGGAAAAAAGCTTTTATTAAATATCGAAGTTCTTAGAAAACATATAATGCTTCCAGAAGTCTTACACAGTCACTGATATAGAGGAAAAAAACACCGACTTTGTGTAGAAAGTATTTCTGATAATTGGGGATCTACAGATTTACAAATACCAGGTAATTTTCACTGCCTCCTTTGGATGATAAGAGTTATTACTCCCATCTCACAGAGAGAGATCAGAGGATGTTAACTGATACCTGGGATCTGTGTTGTGTTTGGCCTAAATGGTGTGACAGACACTGTTTTTAAATGTAAATGTCCTCAATAACTTTTTTGTCAGTCTTCACTGGAAACCTTTCTTCCTACACCTCTTGACTGGATGGATGGAAGGATGGGGACTGGGGTAGCACAGTCCCTCTCACTGTAAGTAAAGATCAGGTTTATGGCCACCTAAAGAATCTGAATGTGCATAAGTCAATGGGACCCAGTGAGATTCAGCCTAGAGTCCTGGGGGAAATGCCAGCTGTAGGTGCCAAGCCACTCTCCATGATATTTTAAATGTTACAGCAGTGAAGTACCAGGAGACTGGAAAAGAAGAAACATTGCACCCATATTTTAAAAGTGTTCAGAGGAGGACCCTGGGAACAATCAACTGGTCAGCCTCATGCCTGTGCCTGGAAAGATTATGGAACAAATCCTCCTAGAAGCTGTGCTAAGGCACATGGAGGACAGGGAGGTGATTTGAGACACCAGCATGGGTTCACCAGGGTCAAGTCCTGCCTGACCAATCCAATGTCTTCTCTAGAGGAGTGACTGCATCAGCGGACAAGGGANCTGGACATGACCCAGCCACGGGCACTCCCAGCCCAGAGAGCCAAACGTGTGCTGGGCTGCATCCAGAGCAGTGTGGGCAGCAGGGCCAGGGAGGGGATTCTGCCCCTCTGCTCTGCTCTGCTCTCCTCTGGTGGGATTCCATCTGCAGTGCTTCATCCAGGTCTGGGATCCCAGCACAGGAATGACATGGAATGAGTCCAGAGGAAAGACACCGAGATGATCAGAGGATTGGAACACCTTTTGTAGGAGGAAAGGCTGAGATAGTTGGGATGGTTCAGCCTGGAAAAGAGCAGCTTTTGGAGTGACTTAATTGTGGCCTTTCAGTACCTGAAGGGAGTCTACTAGGTACATAGAAAGGGACTTTTTACTTTTTTATGTCGTGATAGGGAAAGAGGGAATGGATTCAAATTTAAAAAAAGAGTAGGTTCAGATTAAATATTAGGAGCAAGTTTTTTGTTGTGAGGATGGTACGGCCCTGGAGCAGGTTGCCCAGAAAAGGTGTGGGTACCCCATTCCAGGCAGGTGACAAGGCTAGGTTGGATGGGGCTCTGAGCAACCTGGCCTAGTGGAAGGTCTCTGCCCATGGCAATAGGGGGGTGAGACTAGATGATCTTTAAGGTCCATTCCAACACAAAGCGTTCTTTGATTTTGTGATTCTATGATTCTGTATATTTTCAGTCTCCTAAATATGAATCATGATCCATGGTAGCACAAAAGGAGCCAGATAGATAAAAAAACAAAGAAATGAAAGAAACAAATAAATATGCTTGAATAAAGATAAATACAAATAAAAAAGTATTACATTTGCATGAGTTTTGAACTGCATCATTAAAATCCAGCCATTAAAATTCACAGCTCAGATAAAAGATTATGAGTTTAAAGTACACAGAGTCAGAAATGCAAAAGCTGTAATTTTTTTTTCAACTGTTGTAATGCAGATCTGTTACACAGTGCAAAGGAACTGTATGGCAGGTATATGTGATATTTTCTTCATATGCATTTCCATTTCTCTCATAAACAGTACTGGTTTAGAACTGCCCCAGAGATTCCAGTCAAGGACCTCAGTTTTAAGATCCTTGAAAAACGAATTTTTATTACTCAGTATGCCTTTAAGTGCACATCTTCTTTAGTGCCACATTTCTATAATTGGTACAGCCTTATTCCTCGCTGCAGCAGTTTTCCTGATTTCCAATTAAACCAGGAAATCAAGAAAACCTGTAGAATTTGGCCCTTCGGGAGTTTAATCTCAACTGCACCATTTTCTGTTTGCTTTTTAATTTTCCTATTTCTCCTCCCTTTCAACCTACATTTCTTGCTACACACTCATCCTTTGAGGCCAATGCACTGAAAGCCTCAGGATCATTAGGGACATGGGGGATGCTGAAATGCTTGTTTCTTTCTTCCTCTAAAACTGTATTGGCTATACTCAGTGCTGTCCCTCACTTCTACTTTTAAGATTTTTATATTTTCCCTCTAAACCTCTGACATCTGCACCTTAATTCTGGGCATTTCTCTACTCCTAGGAAGGGCCAAAAGCAGATTCACATCAGTTCAGGTTGTTGCTTTTCACACAGACCAGCAGAGAAGGAGATAAAAGGGCCATCCAGGAAATACTTTCCATCATATACAAAACACTTTTTCCATTTTCATACTGTTCAAAGAATCTTTTGCTTTCTCTGCTAGTGGAGAAGGATGCAAAAAATTGTTCTTGCAAGCCTAAAATAAGGAAAGCTGAAAGACCAAAAATGCAAAATACAGAACTTCTTGAAGCACAGAAAGCAGCCTTTTCCCTTTAGGACTGAGGTCTCAGCTTTGCTCCAGACCAGTCACAGAGTGTGACCCATCTTATTTTCGCCTTCCCCCCACATCTTCCTGGATATCTTTATTGATAATCTGGATGAGAGGATTGAGTCTGCTATTAGAAATTCGCAAATTACACGAGTTTGGGTGAGAGTGTTGATCTGCTGGAGGTCAGAAGGCTCTGCAGAGGGATCAGGACAGGCTGGATCATGGCTGAGGCCAATGGTGGGAGGTTCAACAAGGCCAAGTGCCAGGTCCTGCCCTTGGGTCACAACAAGCCCAGGCAGTGCCACAGGCTGGGACAGAGTGGCTGGGAAGGACCTGGGGGTGCTGGTGACAGCAGCTGAACATGAGCCAGGCTGTGCCCAGGTGGCCAAGAAGGCCAATGGCATCCTGGCCTGGATCAGCAATGGTGTGGCCAGCAGGAGCAGGGCAGGGATTGTCCCCCTGTCCTGGGCACTGCTGAGGCCACAGCTCGAGTGCTGTGTCCAGTTCTGGGCCCTCCCTGCAAGAAAGACACTGAGGGGCTGGAGTGAGTCCAGAGAAGGCAAGGGAGCTGGGGCAGGGTCTGGAGCACCAGTGCTGTGAGGAGCAGCTGAGGGAGCTGGGGGTGTTCATCCTGGAGAAAAGGAGCCTCAGGGTGACACTATCACTCTCCACAGCTGCATGAAAGGAGGGTGTGGCTGAGGAGGTTGGCCTCTTCTCCAGGACAATCAGTGACAGGACAAGAGGACATGGCCTCAGTCTGCACTAGAGGAGGCTTAGATTGGGCATTAGGAAGAAATCCTTTATAGAAAGGGTGATCAGATATCAGAAAGGGTTGACCAGGGTAGTGGTAGTCACCATCCCCAGAGGTATTCAAATAAAGGTTGGATTCAATGATCTCAGAGGTCTTTTCCAACCTAATTGATTCTGTGTGATTCTGTCTAGAGGGGCTGCACAGAGACACACAGCATGGAAAGAATCTCCTTGCTACCATTTTGGGAGAGATGAGGGTATCAGACGCATTCTTCACCTTAAAAAGACATACCTGTTTTCAGTAGGTACAGGCCATATGTTGGCATAATGTCTGCTCATTACAATAGATGTCTAAAGGAAATAAATTCCCATTTTTAGCAAGACATTGGCACTAACATTGTGTTTGTGTTCAATGCAACAAAAATAGCAGATTAATACACAAAATGCTTGTTCCAAAATTTTGTACAAAGTCTCTTCAGCCTCTACCTGCAGCAAGAGGTTTTCTATTCATTTGCTGGCTTTTCTCTCCCTATGTAGTATCCTTCTGCATCTTTTGTCTTCTCACTTTTCCCTACTCCCCTTTCCCTACCTTTATTTAGAAGACAATTTTATTTTTTAAGTGGCTGTTGAAAACATTTTTCTCATAGCAGCACATCCCTAGCAGCACATCATGGAGATCTGCATGGGACATAGCACCAGACTTGAACCCATCTGCTGTCCCCCAGACCTTGGAACTCAGAGGGTGATACAAACCTGCTCAGTCCAGCTTGCAGCTCTGGCCATGGCTCAGCTCTGTGTTATTGCAGCCACCTCTTCCTGACCAGCACTGTCTACACACACATCCTGTACATCACACAGTCTCCACACTTGCCTTCAGAATCTCACAGAGACAAGACAGGAAATCTGCCTGTGTGCCCCTTGCACTTCTGTATCACAGATTGCACACCCTGCCTGCTCCCTGCATCTCAATTTTGTCACGTCTTCCACCTAAGCTTGGGGATTTTTCAAGTGGCTATCTCCACTAAAAACAGCTAACAGTGCTTTGCAACTAAAATACCACTCAGTCATCAAGAATTTCATGCCCAACCCTGCACTTCTGTTGCCTCATTCCAACAATAAATTTTTACTCTCTCCATATACATGCCTACCTTTTCTGTTGTTTGCATCACATCTCAGAAATACAGGCTGGAAGGTTGTAAGAACAGACTTCTTTCTAAATTACAGGCATTCCTAAGTTAATTTTATTTAGTACTAGAGAGGCATATGTTTTTTATTAGATTTTTTGAAGTTGTTTTAACTCAGAGAAAAATAACTCAATATTCATTAAAAAAACCCAGCAGCTTAAAATGATTACTACCAAAGAAGCCAAAATACAGTATCAGCAAATATGACTGAAGGGCACAAGGTAATATGATTTATAAGCCTCTGTAATCAAAAAGATGGATCATCATTCTAGAAAAAATATCCAGCAAGTGTATGTTTATCAGAGTTTTGGAGGGCATACTAGTAAAATACTAATCATTTTTATTTCCATGAAAACAATTACCCTTAAAGATATGCATTTTGAGCAAAGTGTGTCCATTTATATATGCTTTAAAGCTATTATATCCCAAATTTCCATTATACTCTACAGTACACTGCAATTACATATTATTATTCCCTGAATGTGCCTGGATCTCTCAAAGCATGGTTCAAGTAAAAAGTCCTTCAGCTTCAAAAATTTATCTGAATATAACTGTTAAGTTGCATGAGAACAAGGCCTTTGTTGCAAGAACTCATTTGGAATTTTGTGGGGTTTTAGGAAAAAAATATGTATTGAGGCTTGTAAGCAAACTGTGATTCAGAAAACTACACTTGAGTAGGTAGCTGCATAGAGTGTCTGACAAGTTATGCTATACAAGAACATATATAGTTTTCATATGGAATCCTAAGAACTATCTATTTCTTAAACCCTATGTTAAACCCAATTTTTTTTTCAGTATTTATGGGTAACTTCCAGGAAAAAGCCTAGAAAAGCATAAAGTGTAAATTTTGTACTCACACAGCTGAGGAACCATCACAGAAGGTAAGCCATTCTAGAGTGATGCCATGAATTCAGACTTTCAAGGACAGTACTCAGAACTTTTATTCCATTTAAATAAAATGTCTATTTTCTTATAGATAATTTCTCATTTAATACTAATGTGAAAATAATACTATAAAAAATACAACAAACCTAGTCAACAGCTTCTGCTCAATGTTTCCAATATTTAAAAAAAATTAATGGGGTTAGATTAGGTCTTTGGCTGAAAAATTGTATCAGACTCAAAGCTTTGGCACAAGAAAAGTCAAGTCAGAAGCAATGTATTTTCAAACAAATTTGAAAAGGCTATATTATACATACATAGCACATTTTTAGATTATGGAGATGTAAAAAAGCTGTTTTCAACATCTTCTTTCAGTTCTCAAATGGAAATTCTTTGAGCTGCAATTTAAAGCAAAGGCAAGACATAAGGCCCATACACTATGGGCTACTACATTAAGAAATTTAGTTATCAGAAAAATAAGTAGACTTGAAGTTTCATCAGATTTCTTTCGTCTCATCTGTTGAGTCTATGAAGCTCTTCACGGGCAGAGCTGCACTTTGCAAAAAAAACCTGGCATGGTAATTTTCAGATAGTACACTGCAGACTTAAAAACTGAAACTTTAAAAGATTCTGTACTGCATTGGTGTGTGACTCTGAACTTCATATAAAGTGTTAGCAAGTTCTCTTCACAGTTTAGTTAGACAAAACAATCCTTTTCCAGTCCTAGAACCAAGGACACCATTGCAGCTTCAGGCCCAAAAAGTATAAAAAACAGCGAATTGGGGAGAGCAAATTGGGAGGATGTGACTTCATAACCTGAAGCTGCAACTGGACATTTAACTCCAATATATAAATGGACCAAAACTTATAAAAGTGTGAAAACTCATGACTGGTGGTACATCTTAGGTCCATCTTGGGTGTAGCCGGGCTCTTGTACTGCCCAAGGTGTATCCTTTGAAGGCCTTTCAACAATTACCTACTTTACCTACTTTATTCCTTTAATACTGTCCAGCCTCTATTCCAGGTAGCCTCTCCAGACATCAACACTAAGGAGAGAAAGTGACCTCAACTTTGCAGTACTGGCCATGGGGCAGAGCGGCAGCAGTGCTGACACCACTGTGCTGCCATGCAAATCAACCTGCTCAGGGTTAAAGGCAAACCAAACTGCAATGCAAGAAGAAACTTCTGCCACAGCCACTGGGTGCTTTAATCCTGGTGCTGGGACCCTGGGATGGACCAACATCACCTGAACACACCAGGAAGTGGCCATGGCTGTAGGGCCAGAGCCCAGGCATGCTCCAGAACTCTGCAAAAGGTGCTGTGTTGTAACCTGGTACAGGTGAGTAGGAGTGCCTGTTTTAATGGTTCATTTGTTCATTCTAAAGAGAACAGGCAATTATTTGCCAGCTTTTTTCAGTTCAGTCTGAAACGCCCATGCTACACCTCATGCATGACATCACATTGCTACTTTTAGCCCATTAGACATAATTAAATGGGAGATACCACAGGGTTTAAAAGGAAAAACTGATAGATGAAATATATTTCACTCATGCAATACTATTTCTGTACAGAAAATATAGGGAGGACTGGTAAACTTCAGTGGCAATAATCAGAAAACTGGCTGCTGATAGCTCTGACTTCACTCTGCTGGTGCTGAACCTAAAAGCATCTTCTTCCATTTTGTTTTCAGGGGCACCTTGCAAATATTTTCCTGGGCTATATTTCCTCTTTTATAGGAGATTGGGCTATATACACGCTTATCCTTTTCTGCCTCATTTTGTATGATCATGGATTTTCAAGAATTCTTGCAATGAAGGGATGAAAGCTGCAAATGTTTCTGGGACGGCAAGAGCCATTCCAGGAAACAGAATTCTGTTAGTCTGTCTGACAGCATCACTACATTTCTGTGATGTTTCAACACGCTGCTAGCAATGCTTCTAGATAGTTTAAAAGCAAAATGGAATGGAAACATCTCAGAGAAAATAGGTGAGAGAAAAGGTCAGCAATTTCCTTCTTAGAAGTCTCTGCAAAGACTGAGATGTTACATTATATATTGATGCCTGTTTTCTTCTACAAAATCCCCCAGAGTGCCAGAGGTAGCTAACACACCATGATATAACAGCTGATGCCATTTTCCAATTCTATCTTTTATTAAGTCAGGCTCTCTAATTAGTGTAACTTGAAGGTCTATAGCATTTAAACAAGGCTTGTTTTCTTTCATTCATCTCTATCACATTCCCTTTTTAAAAGGAATCATTTTTTATAAAAGCCATTGGTTGCTGTCACATCCAGTTTACTTCACCTTTTAGGACAACATCACCCCAGAAGATGCACAGCTCAGCAAATGCATCCAGCCATGAAAAGAGACCACCAGAATACCAACCCACACTGAGACAGTTTGTAGAGCCACTCATCTAAGTATGAGCTCATAATACTCACAATAAGCTTATAATTTGATTTTGGTCTGGCTTCTCTTTTGCCTTTGAAATACACAATTTCATGCAAACCAAGTAAGTTCCTGCACTTCCTTTGCTCTTTTATAGAAATAAAGTTATATTGGATGTTTCAGGGGAAAAAAATGCCCTTTAGCTACTGGTAAGTGTTATTTAGTTGTCACAGGTAGCACTGATGGATTTAATGGTAATGGCAAATTATTCTTGAAATTATATCAAATCTATCACAAGCCATAAATCACTGTAGAAAAATGGGAAAATCCATATCTTCTGTGCCAAAATGTTAAGGGATTCTGAGGGGAAAGTGCCAGTTCTCTGCCTATCCAAATCCCAGTCCCATGGATGCTGGTTTCACTGAAGCCAGATATAGTTTTAGGAGGTTTCTGTGCAATTAACAATTTACATCTGAAAGCAGATTAGTGGGTAGTTTAGCAGGGAAATACAGTCATCTATGAAGAGATGGGGCACCTTCATAAGTTCTTCTTATAGTCATGGCACTTTCCAGAAAAAAAAAAAAGGCATAAAAAAGATGTTTTCTCTGCAATGTCTTGAGTGTGGGGAAAAGAAAAAGTGTCAAATGTTTCACTGGGCCTGAAGAAACAGGAAGAACTGCCAGTAATGTTCCATGATGCTCATTTTCCAGCTTCAGACTGTGAACTTTCTGGACATGTCTCAACACTTCCATCACACCAGATCTGTTTGACATATTAAGGGAAGAGCTATTGAAGCTTCAGACTATGACTTGTAGGCAGAGCTGACATTAGGAAACCATGTCCAGGAAATAGAAGCTTGCGAGCATTCTCATGTTCAAAGGAAAGCTTTAAAAAGGGGAGTCAGAAACTGGTTTTAAAGCTAATTTGTTCAGCTAATTTTGTCTTTAAGTCTCTTCTGAAGTAATCACCAGGTGCTGCTTTCCACTGGCATGCAGGTCTTCTGCAGTAGATTTCATCAGTAGTTGCAAAGGAGCAGTATCAGAACCAAGACAAGGGTCTTTGCAAATTCAGTTCCTATGTAGGCATAAGATCATTAACCACCAAGTAATGAGGAGTAGCTATACACAGATTTATGAAAACGAGTGCATACTTGGTTGAGCAGCTGTTGAATGTTGTCACAGTTATTGCAGTCAGGAAGATTTCTGGGAACAAAATGGGATTAGGGAAAGGTGTGATAAAGCCTAAGTAGCAGAAAAGCTCACAAACCAGCTAGCCCCCAAAGGTTCTAGGAAGAACAGCATACAGGATGTGAAGAGAGGTTGAAAACTGGAAAGGTTAAAGACTGCAGCATAATTTATACAGAAAAAAGCTCCCCAGGGTGTTGTCTGAACTGTCTGGATGACAGTGCTTTTGAAGAGAGACATCTCAGCAGGAACTGGGCTTTCCTATGAGCTTGGTTCTAGTTGCAGGCTTGAGATTTGTGGCACAGAGCATCACTCTGCAATACACCTGCAAAACCTGCCAAACCAGAAAGGCCAAAATAGACACAGCACTCTGACACCCTGAAGGCAGGATAAGGAGGACTACTGCTCCCCAGCACCCCAACGTGATACAGCAGCCCCTCAGGTGTCCCACTCTCTGAACACGGCAGGCAAACACTGCTTCCTTTAGGTATTAGGGCTTGTCCTCAGACATCTGTTTCAGAATTTTGGGATTTGTCCAAGTCTTGCTGTCTTTGCTGCTCCTTCAAGCGCATGCCAGTCCATTGAAGTCAAAATCCTTAAAATCTGAAAGGTTGTCATAGTACTTAACTGTTTGAAAGTTAGTTTTATTCATCTCCATAACCCCTAACAAATTCTTTCTAATATTTCTTCTTTATTTTCCTCTAACCCATCCCTCTTTCCTTCAACTCTCTGAAGTATTTCTCTTCAGAATCTTCTTATTTAGGAATTATTAAAATATATCCCCTGAAATTTTCTAGTCAAAAGCTCAGTCAGACTACAATAACTATCAGAAATTTGTTATACTGTGTATCTGAGAGCAAGTTCCTCCTTCTCAGCCCAACAGCTGCTTTGCAGAATGACATTATTTAAACTTGAAAACAGTGGGAGAACAGCAAAGACAGCCAAACATGCTGAGAAACATTTTGAGATTTATCTGCATAGACATGGTGGTGTAAATATTGGCACCTGGTTGAGCAGACTGATAATGTTATATAGATAGTAATTCCTCTTCCCATGTTATTATCTCTGCTCTCCAAAGCTGAGGCACTCCTCTGAAAAGAACAAAACATTTTATCCTGGGGCACAAACCTAACACCTATAATTCCTGAAAAATTCCAGGATTTTGGAAACGAATCAACCCTGTCAGGTTTTTACTCCTAACCCACCCCAAAAAAATTCTTACAGGCAATTTTTCTTCCTTTTTCAGGAAGTATATAAAACACAGGCTCAGGTGTACCACTCTAGAGACATAGCAGCAGGACAGGATGAAAAATGCGAGGGACACCTGACCCCACTTATGTAAAGTACCCAAAGACAAGGGTACTTTCATAAACATCAGTTCTCTGTGCATTTTAGCATGACAGCATTACAGTTCAGATGGAATAAGATGTGATGACATGTCAGAATAAGTCCAGCAAGAGAGCAGGCATTAGATTAGCTGCAATTTTGCTAAAGCCACGTTAGGACACATTACTCAGTTCCCACTTTTAGATGGACACAGCCACAAAAGGGAATATAAGTGGCTGCAAAACACACCAGTGAAAGTTTGGAAAGCCCTTACTCGGGCCAGGTCAGCCCAGGGCAGGGACTCCCTGCCCACAGGCGGGCGCAGCCTCAGACCTCTCCTGAGCTCTGCCCTTAAGATTTTGACAGCCACATTCAAATCTGACAGCACAGAGGCAGGATTAATATTTTAGGGTCTCATGTGGAGACAAAATCTAGCCCGGCTTATAAATACATTCTTGAAAAAACATGTTTTTTATGCTAGCAGAAAAAGAGCCAATGTTTAGTGTATAAACTGGAAAGGCCTGTCCTAGAATGACCTAAGTCGTGAGACCCAAAGCACTGCTCCAGCTACCTTCTGGCACTGCAAACATGGTTGCTGGCTTGACTTCAAACCAGCCCAGAGACTCAGGAGAAAGCCCAGAATTTGTTGGACCCAATGATTCTATCCTAAATGGTTCTATCTATCATTCTATTATTTGGGAAGAGCATAGAGTGAGTTGCTTGCACCATTGCTACTCATTGACAGGAGGAGGGAACACTGCCACATTTTGGTTTGTTTTGTGTGGTGTGACCCCCTCTAGCACCTATTGAGAACTAGCGTAACTTTAAAAAGCAACTGTCAACAGAAACAAAGAAATAAAATCAGACAGAGAAGAGACTGTAATGCAAGGGGAAAAACTCGTGTGTCTCAAATACACCCAAAATAAAGAGTTAAACATGTGATGGCCACTAACACCAGGAACATAATATATAATTTTCTCTTAAAAGAATATGGAAGCAAGATCCACTAAACAAAAGCAATGTACTACTTTGAAAAATTCCTTTTTCTTAGAGAATGGATGGACAAGCTCTCTCACATGGCCTTTACCCAACAGTGTCCTTGCAGCTCTTACCAGCATATGATGGAATATAGCAGAGATATATGCAATGGCAGAACAGTTTGACAAAGAGTGCTATTTTAATTTCTAGTCCTATCTGTATTGCAGGATTCACAACTGAAAACAAGGAAGAAAAGTATACACATTGGTGGCACTCTCAAGGGAAATAGCAGAATAAATTACAAATACTGGTCAGTCAAGGTTATAGGTTCTCCAGAAAAAGCAAACGGTTGTGCAACCAGGAAATGCCTGACCTAGCTGAACAACCAGATAATGGCATTACTGTACCTCATAGAACCTGCAAAATAAAATATACCAAGAGTCATGTAATGATTCAAAATGGAAAACCTTGGTATATAATTTAGTCAAAGCAGACACAACATTTTGCGTTGCAACACCAAATTACCATCTTCACTATGAGAAATATTTAAATGTCATATCCAATATAGCAGTTATAAGATGAGCAGAAAACTGACAAGATAGTATTTGGATGAGTTACCTACTTTGTGAATGAAGACTAGAAAATTACCTGCCTTGTGGAAGCCAAGTTCTGGTTCTCCAATCAGTTGCCCTAACATCATTTCTCCATCCGTCACAGGCAGAATCACTGTTTGCGTGAACAGGAGGAAGCTTCCCACTGAGATATCACACATCAGCCAAAGGCCAAGGCATTTCTTTTTCAAAACTATCCTCGACTTCCACCTTGGTGCATTGGTATCAGATGCTGCCCATACAAGGATTCAGGCTACTCTCACTTGTACCTGCATCCTGCTCTTCTGTAGAGATATATAAAAGGAATAAACAAAGCCAGAACATTTTTCCTTCTATCAATATGTATTCTACACTCCTTGCCCTGGAATGTCCTTCAAAAAGAGATCTTCACAAATTCATTTATACTGGTTTACAATCAAGGAATCTTATTTTCCTGTTTATGAAAAATCATAAATAAGATGTCTGAGAGTTATCCAATATAGACATCCTGTACACTGGACAAATTTCTCAGCAATCTCATTTTGCTTTAATGTCAATATACTTGAGACTTACATCATATTTAACAAATTACTTTGCTTTTTAAAAATTTAATAATAAGCAACCACACCAAGAAAATCCACAACATAAGAACTGTGACTAAAACCTTATCTACATCTAAAAACCTTATCTTATGTAAAGTATGTTTTTAATAAGTATATGTTTTCATAAGTCTTCATTAATACTTAATGTTGACATTCCTAGAATAGAGGAGACCAATCAAAAAAGAAAGCCTTACAAAGTACTTATTATGGTTTGCATTAGCTGGGAAAGAAGTTCCAGTGGGACAGGGGCTATGTTATTATGAGAACTGAATCATTCAACTTATTTCAATTAGTATAGAAATTAACTTTGGCTGCATGGTGCAATGTCCTTTGATGAATGTTCAAACCAATGGAGAGTGGAGTTACATTTAAGAAAAAAGCCCTTGTCAACAATATCAATGGTCTCCAATGGTCCAGTCCACACAGATAAGATCAAAACAGCTATCAGTGTTCTCCAAAACAACCTACAAATAAAAACATGTTAACTTTCCTTTAAACCTTAATTCTCTTCATCTAGCCCCATCACTCATGACAAATCCAAGGAGAATGAGCAATGAACATGTTTTGTCCTGTTTTGTTTTGTTGTCCCATCCTGTCAGAGAAAGTAACTAGAACTGGGACCAGTTAATTTCTGGAGGGTTTTGTCAGAAAACTGAGCCAGTACCACCACCCTTTCTATCTTGTTCTATGTAGTTAGTATCATTTTCATTCAAAGATGTCTTACCTATAGTTGTGCATTTCTCCAAATGGGATACANGGATGAGAGACCCCCTAACTCATCAGCAGAGCATGTGCCATGCAACATGGTGACGTAGATTTTAGGAATAGAAACTAGGAGGAGTTTTCTAGAAGCTTCTTTAGCATACAGTATATAAGTGGGATTGTTGGCCTTGATGCTTTGGTACGTGAGGAGGGATGAGTCCCTCCCCGTATTCCCGGTCGGAGGGGGGAGCCCCTCCCCGGTCGGTTTTGCTTATGCTTTATACGAACCCAAATTATACTCAATTTCTTAATGCCAAATTTTGTATATTCTCAAATATATGCACTTTGATTGTATTCATCTCCAATACGTTAATTGTATTTATTTATAATTGTTACTATTAAAAATTTGCTGCTACATTTAATCTTGTTGTTTGATAAATTGGGAAAATAGAACAACATTCACAACACAGCCATCCCTTATAACATGGTAAAATAAACTGTAGCTGCTGTAGAGAAATTAATTGTTGCAAGGTATACAGGTTAACATACATATTCTTAGTTTAATGTGCATACATGGAAAGCAAGAAGAGACAGTTTACACAGGGATTTGGTTAAAATTTCTGGGGAAGCAGTGCATCTGAAGCAATACTTGCAAAGATGAAGAAGAACTGGTTATCCTAAACTGGGAGCTTTTTTTGTTCAGGGAAAAATAGTTTGATTTGAAATGGAGTGATTCCTATTGTAAAGGAATAGCCTCAGGGAGGTACAATGGGAATTAATGGGGAAGACCTACATTCAAGTGCAGTTGGGGTCCCAGGGAATGCATACACATCCTTACCCAAGCATGAAGACAAAGCATCTCTCCAAAATGAAGACAAGTATTGATGGGACAAGAGGAGATCTCAGTGGAAATGGCACAGAAGTACCTATGGAGAGATCCATCATCGTTGCAGCTGCTGTTAACTGCTGCAGCTGCTGTGATAAAAATAGGGAATGAGATTTACGTACACTTCTGTTGCATAAATCTTAATGCTCTCTTTTTGGTAACTTAAGCTCAGAACTGGTTGGATCAGAAATGTGCCTGCCTGGTGATCTCAGCACAGTGCACCCATAAATTAGAGGTGGGTGGAGGGTTATAAAAGCAAAGTCCTACAAACTTACATGGTGGCAGCTCTACAGTCCAGTGCAGACACTTGTCAAGCCAAGCTGTGTTGGCACAGAGCAGCTGTCCATGTCCAGGCTGGCTCTGTGGGGAAAAGTCTCACAATGCTTCACAGACAAGGATGGACAACCCTGTGTGTGGCATGAGACAGGTCCTCTTCTGCAAGCACAAGAATTCAGCCCAGTAGGGAAGAAATATACAAATGTATTTAAATGGTGGAAATTATCTTTTTCATTATCTTCTTTGTTATGTTATACTATATTTTTTTTTCTTCTTCTTCTTTTTTTATTTTTTTTTAAGAGAGAGAAACAGAGAGAGAGACTATTTAAAGAGAGCATGGTTTTTAACTGGTGATAATAGCTCCCTACTGATAAAAGCTATCTGTGGCATACTGAGCAGATGGCAAAAAGCAACAACAATCTGTTTCTCCTTATTTTCTCCTTATGTGTCCACCATAGCTTAGAAAAGCTGGAGCTTCTCATACAAGGGAAATTTAAATGCACTTTTCTTCTTTTTTCTTCTTTGTCCTTTT
>VXBI01007046.1:1479395-1589631 GCA_013397375.1 Toxostoma redivivum | reverse complement strand
AAGGGTTAACACCCTAACACCCCCATCACATGGTAACAGTCTGCTACAGACTGAGTAAATATCATAAACACCTAATGATGGGAAACCCTCAGGAGCAGTCAACATGACCAGCTAATACCACTAGGTAATGATTTCACTCTTGGATCCAGAATTGCAGAAATGTGTTTTTAATATGTACACATGAACTAATTGCTTCAGGTATTCCATTGTGCAGTGATGCTGTTGGGGTCAACATTTAATGCTGCAATTTCTATTGAGGAATGCTTTTCCTGTGTTAAGTGAGCAGGAGACAATGTTATATAAAGTCATTGATGTCATTGCATGGTGGCTGATAAGGGGGACAGGACAGGTGGGATGAGAGATCTGAGACTGATGTACAAGGTAGCCACATCCATCCTTGTACAGCCTGCTACTGTGGTGGTGTTGGACTGCTGAGGATCATTGTATGTTGTTGAATCCTGTAAGGAAAGCCTTTTAAAAGTCTGGCAAGTTAGCTTTGCCATGGAGACTTTTATGCCTGAAGAATCTCTTCAGTCTGTTATATTAATTATGTATGCCCCAAAGCAAGTATAAATCATAAAATCAGAAAATACCAGGGTGGAAGGGACCTCAAGGATCATCTGGTCCAACCTTTCTTGACAAAAGCACAGCCTAGACAACATGGTGTAGCACCCTCTCCAGATGAACATTGAAAGTGTCCAGCATCTGGGAACCCACCATTTCCCTGGGGATGTTATTCCAATGGCTGAAGGTTCTCCTTGTGAAAAATGTTCCTTTTGTATCCGATCAGAATCTTCACAAAGGTAACTTGTACCCATTACCCCTCATTTTTTACCATGTGTCTACTTGTAAAATAGGAGTCTCCAGCTTCTTTGTAGCCACCCTCTGAATACTGGAACATGTTGATAAAGTCTCCCCTAAACCTTTCCTCAAGGCTGAGCAAACCCAGTTCTCTCAGCCTCTCCTCATATGGCAGACTTTCCAGTCCTTTGATCATCTTTCCCCTCTCTGGGCCTTCTCCAGTTTCTCCACATCTCTTTTGAACGCTTCTAATGTGTCCATCAGATAGGGAGATGAACAGCTCATAAATTCAGATGTTGCTCTGTTTCATGTTCAGTCAAATAGACTTTGATGGTTGTAATGTAGCAGCACAAAGCCATTTTGAGTTTTGTGAATGCAAAAAGGAATATTAATTCCAGCCTTATCCCTGAAAGGTTCAATGAAAAAACAGGCAAGAGCCTTTCACATATTTTGCTACGTTCTTTTTCCTACCTTGGTGAGAGCTGTTTCTCTTTAACCTTTACAAAGGATGTAATAGCTGAAATGAAGCTTTCTTCATGTGAAAGAAAAGAAAGAAAGTGAAAAAATTAGTTTAGAAGATCATCAGCAGAAATATTTCATGGGGCTTACAGAGGGTCCTTTTGTACGAAAATGGCAGAACTACAGATACGAGCTAAGTCCGTAAATGAGGCAATAGTTTGTTTGAAGTGGCATACCAGTAAAATTGGGCTTTTTTTTCCTTTCAGCTCTTCCATATTTCTGAAGAGGCCATGGAAAAAGCCCATCAGAAAAGTTTGTAAAGGTTAAAACCTTTATGATTGTCAGTGATTTAGAGATTATTGGGTAAAGGCATTAAATAAGTAGAGTATGAGGTGACTGTATTATGGGCAGTATGTTTTTCTGTTACACCTTAAAAAGTTAAAATGTCGTGAGTTGAAAATATGTTTCCTCATATTTATGCACAACATAGACCAGCACAATTGCTCAGCTAAATAAACAGGACATTTTCAATTATAAGGTGCCATTACCTTTGTGTGTTCTTGTCATTTATGAAATCAGTGGGTGGTTAATTAAATTGCTCCTTTGGACTCTCCTGAAGGCTGTGTATTAATTATATTTTAGTGGTGGTGTGCACATTTCTCAACTTTTTAATGAGGGTAAAAGTTGTTTACCTCTTCCTTTGTAAATGCGTTTTTTTTAGGGTAGTATAATATGGGGTTTTGTGGTAGGTTTTTCTTTCTTTCTTTCCCATAAATATCATTATTCAACTGCTCTTTGCAATCACGTGTCATATCTTAGTTTAAATGAACTCTTAAAATGTTAAATTTTGTGTTGCAAAGTACTACTAAAGCTGTAGAGCCTGTCATTAGACCTCACATTGTTGGAGGGAACAGGTTCAACACTTCAGGAGAAAAGGCTTCCTTTGGCCACTCAGGTCTTTTGAAGACACGGCTTCTGAAGGCAGTTCTGGGGCTCACGCCCAGAATTCTTGTTCAGCCCGTTGGCTGAGCAGGCAGATTTTGACCTCCTCTGCTTTCCTCAGTAGAAGGAGCAGCGCTGATGCTTGCAGTTCAGAGGGAGGCTTGTGGCAGCAGGGCTGGTTGTGGAGCAGCTTTTGTGTGTCAGGATAAGGGCTATGCTTACACCCTCTTCCTTTGCCATGTGGTGTTTCACCATGCTGTTCCATACAGCTGAGATCCTCAGCTGTAAAAAAAAGAATCGTACTGTTTTAGCAAATACCATTTCCAGCTATGAGTTTATTTTAATTAACAGTGTGTGTGCTGAAGGAGAAGCCCATTCAGGTGTAGTACTGGTGTGCTCACAGAAGAATACAGTAGCTAGGATTGGTTTGTGTTGGTTCTTTAGCTGAAATGGGGCATTACAAATAGATGTAAAAACCCAAAGAAAACACCACTAGTACACCACTAGTTTAGCATAAATATCATTGACATTGTCATTTTAATGCTGTTGGAAGTGTCTCTAGCAGAGGTCAAAAGTTTTCTTAGTGCTATGTCTTTGAAATACCATAACAGGTTTTATCTCGTGGGAAGGAGCAGAATGGGCCTCCCTTCTGACTGGACAATTTATTTAACTGGTCTGATGGTCTCACCAGGGGTGATGTCTCATCTAGGCCATGCAGCTCTTCTGTGAACCAGAATGACATCAGTCCTCTTCATTATGCTGTTTATGCAAGCCTGTTTGTTTAAAGCCATACTAAGCCAAGAAAAGGCAGGAAAACAGTTTTGCTGCTTTTTCATAGGGATGATTTACTTTGCAGTCATGTTTTCTCAAGTGGAGGGTATTATAAAGGCCACCCTGAAGTCTTCTGAAGCATCCACTGAGACCTCAAACTGAGCCCTTTGCTGCTGGAGAACACTCTTCTCTACTGCTTGTTTATCCTGGTGTTTGTAGATTTGGGGTTTTTTTTTCATCCACTTCATGGAACTAAGTGAAAGAAGAGGGCAGTCTTGGGGGGTATGGTGATTATCACATTTAGCTGGACATCAACTCTCCTATATGTAATTTATATTTTGTCCAGTATAAGGGAAAAATAATACTCAAGTATGCAATTTGCAAGTGGAATTACTAGACTTTACATAAGCTCCTGTGGAAGATAATTGTTTGTAATTCGTGAGTCTGCAAATAAGTTCGATTTTACAGTATTCAAAAAGCCAGAAATTTAATTAATTTGAAAGAAAATCATAGTAATTTTTTCCCCTCCTTTTTTAATTGGCAAAAGTAAGGCAGTTTCAGGATGTAAAGCGGGCTTTCTGCCTTGAATACACCTCTAGTATCGAGATACTGAATTATAAAACTATATAGAAATTGAGACTTTTTCAGAAAGTATGTGCAGTTTTGTGAACAGTTTTAATATTTCACTTTAATTTTCTTCTTCGAAAAAGCAGAATTTTCTTAAATGGAGGAGTCAAAGAAAGAAAAAGGATGTTACATAATCCACTTTGTTGTTTTTCTTGCAAACGTTGTGTTGCTTTACATAGTATTTATAGCATATAGCACGACAGGGACCCGACACGTTCCGTCTGTGTTGTAAAGCCACTATAGGCATGGAGTTCCTGTAAGGGTTCCTGGGTAGGTCATCCCTGCACACTGCGGGGTGTGCTTACAAAACTGATGTGCTACGTGGAGTAGCAATGAAATTGCTGGTGACATTTTAGCCTGCAGTTAATGTTAAGTTTAAGTTTTGAAAAGGACACGGTGTAAGAAAGTGCCTGCAGGTCTGTTACACTGGCTCTTGCTCTGGTTAGTATTTGCTGAGCCACAGCTGTTAGGGCTTCACTCATATTCGTGTGAGGTTAGGTGACTAATTTGCTGCTTTAAGAAAATCAAACCCTGAGAGCTGCTTAGTGGCTTTAGGAGGAACTGGTCCTGTTTTCATTACCCATTGGTGAATTAATTTGTGTATACCAGCATGCCGACGACCTTTTTCTTTGGAGTTCCCTGTTGTCATGTGATATCCCCTCCTCCAGGAGACCAACAGTATATTCTTCTTTTCCTCTTGGGCAGGTGTTGTGTGTTGCCTCCTTGCCTCCACTGAAATGAAAGGCTAAGAAATGTAGACTAAAAGCGTGATGAAGGGAAGGGGCTGTTGTGCTCTGTGTTGCAGGTTTTGTAACAGATCCTGGGTTCTGACTGCCAAGGCATCATACCAGGGTGTTTCCAGGGCTCTCCTCGGCATTTTAAGGATGCTCCTCTTCAGAGACTGGGCGCCGAGTCCTTAACTGCAGGTTAGACCCTGTGATGAGAATTACAAACAAGAAATTAGGGGAATGCTTTTGATTCTGCTTGTTTCAAATGTAGAGGCTATTCATACATGAAGTGTAAAGTGAGTGTCTTTTAATTCAGCTAGTTTGTGCTTTTTGGGTTTTTTTTAATTAATTTTTGTCCTAGGCATCTTGCTAAATTATATGGTTCTCTGGTATGATTTTTTTTTTTAACAGGATAATGCTTTGCAAAATGTTATGGTCAGGAATCTAGATTTCACTTGGCTATATACAAAGGCTTTTTCGTGATTTGTATGTGTGTGAATTTTTAAGGATTAAAAAAAAAATTAGCTTTGTGCAGTTGTAAAATGCAGTTTTAAAAACACATTTCAATAATTGCATGAGATAATCTTATCGAGTATCTTTGTAGTCAGAAAGTGAGAAGTGAAATAAAATAAAACATTTATGCAGATACAAGCAGGGGTCTGTGTACCTTCTGCCTGAAATTAAACCATTGTCCTCCTTTCTCATGGCAATTTGTATTATTTATAATTGCATGAGATGTGTATCGAAAGGGTGGCTGGGAAATAAGCTCTTAAATGTGAAAGCTCTTTGGTCTCCTAGGATACGTATGTAGTAATAGTTGTAGTTTTCCATAAGGTTTTCCATTGGGCGTCCTAGAAACCCTTTAAACTTCCAAGTAGCCTTTATTAACCACCTTGCAAAAAAAAGGTTGCACATTTTGCCAGGTGCTGTGCAGAGTAACACAAGTCCTTTGATTAAGATTTTTTAAAAAATCAGGAAGGGATGATATGCTTCTGAAAAACAGAATGAGAAACTGAAGAGAATTCAGGCATTTTTTCCTTTTATTTTCACTAAATCTGCCTTTAGGATTTTTTGATGTGTAGGAATTTTGAAAAAAACTGTGCTTAATGTTTCCAAGTGTAAATGTTTCTCCAAAAGGATAATTCCCATTTTGCTGTTTTTTCCAGGATTTGAGGAGGAGAAGGAAGGGAAGAGAAAAATGGGGGAGCAAGGGCTGTCAGGAGTTGTTTTTTTTCAGTTGAAGAGAAATTCAGTGGTTTTGTTGGTCTGTACCAAGAATACTGTGTATCAGTGTTAAACCTAGTTATTTGGGATAAGGTTTTATAGCAACTTCAGTGCCCCAGTTTTCCACTAACTAGGAATCTCTTAAGCCAAAGCACCCCCTTGGTTCCATTTGCAAGTTTGAAGGGAGTCAGGAGTCAGTGGAAAACACGGGTCTCCAGCCAGACAGAGCCTCAGCAGATATGCTGTTCTCCAAATCCATCATCTAGGAAAAAAACACACCTTTTATTATATATGAGAAAGCTGCAGTGTTTTTCATGTACTCAGTGGAAACAAAAAGAGTCTTTGTAAACCCTTTCTGTTTTATATTTCATTTAGTAATAAGGACTAGCTAAAGCAACAGAACATGCTTGAATAGCAAAGTATCATTTCAGAATTTAACTTTATTGAAACTTAATATTCAGTTAAACTGGCCTGTATGGACAAGCAGTAAATCTGAGTTCATACATTTCTAGTCCTAAAGTTTACAAAGGGAAATGTATGCAAATTACTCCCTTTAGCTAAAGTAGGGTATATTATTGCAGTACCTTTCCAGTATAACTTCTTGGTTCCATGAGTAGTTTTATCTTCTCCATCTTAAAATTCTTCAGCTAGGATGGCCTTTTCATGATTCCGTCCTCCTTATATGTTTTATTTACAGTGTCAAGTTGCCTGGGATATTATCTATTGTTTCTGTGTTCTCATCACATAAGACTGATATTAAGATGCAGTTTGCTTGTAGTTGAGCCTCCTGCTTTTAAAGCAAGTTGTCACCTTTGAGTGAAACTCTAATCATGCTCTTGCCTGGACTTCTGGTTTTCATGCTGCACATAGAAAGGACAGGATAAAGGCTTTTCGTTACCCTGTTTGCCCTCCTCTTTGTTCATTAAATTGAAACTATTAGCTTTTTAACTCTGACAATCAGTGAAAATCAAGGCTGTTTTCTTATTGCAGTATTAAACAGTTCTTCACTGAAGTTCGAAAAGTTGGGTTCTGTGCGAAAAGAATGTCTATGTCTAGGTGGAAACTAGTAAATACAGAGCAGACTACTGTTTGGGATTTTGTGGGAGCTCCCTCATACTTCCCTATATTAGAAGCTTATTGCAGAAGGGACCCTTCTCAGGACAGTGTGCACTTGCTTTCTGTGTATTCCTTAGCTTTTTTAGTGACTGCCAAATTAAGATAACTTGTGGCATTATCTGTTTGACCAACTAGACCCCATTCCTCTGAGTCACTGCACTACTCTGAACTTGATGGTAAGTTTGAGTTACTTCTTAAAAGATCTGAATTTTCAAACAGGCAGTTTACAGGTGAGCTTCAGAGTAACTCCTTGAATCCCTGTTGCTGCTGATAGGAGCAAAAAAAAACTTGGAAGCTATTTCCAGATAATCTGTCGCATGCTAGGTCTGTTGTGTGAAGATGTCCTGGCCTTATGAGCACAGCAGCTACTGCTGCTGCCTCTGTGCAAAAGCTAGGCAGGTGTCTACAGCCCCTCTGGTCCTCGTGTTGCATTTCTGGCATCCCACAATCTTTGTGCACAGCACTGCTTTCTGAGGAAAAGAAATACATTGCATGGGAATGTTCATCCTGACCTTGGAGGCATCATAATACTTTGGGTTTGCTCCCAATGGAGCAGGAGTGTTGCCTGGGATGGTTTCTGGCTTTTGGACAGTGTAGCAATTAACGAAAAATAAAGTTTATAAAGTTTAAAAAAATGTTTCATGTTAGCATCTGGCATAAACATGTGAAAATGTTTAGTATGAGTTGGGAGTTTAAAAAAAAGTATGGAAATAAAAGGTGGTTTTAATTTTTTATGTCTGTGAACCTAGCCTAACTTGTTGAGAAGTGCTTGGTTTGGGAAAACAAAAATTGTGGTTAGGGAGTGCAAAGAAGATGGATACTACAGAGGGTGAGTCGTCTGCCTTTTAAAGACCTTTTTCCCAAAGCACTTCTAATGAAGTAATAGCCTTCAAAGCAAGACTGGTATTTTAAAAGCTAGCACTTAAGGGTTGAATACATAGAATAAATGAGGAAGCAAAAATTGTATCATCCCCCACAGATGCAAAATTTCAGCCTGCTGAGAAGAGATTGGACAGGGAGGAGGAGGAGAAGGTTGGCTCCTTCCCGATGTAGCATGTTTTTGTCAGCCTCTGTTGCTGCAACCATTTTGACCATGGATACAGAAAAGTGGTGCCTGAAGTTAGGAATCTGAACTGGTAGGACTCTTTAGCACAGTGCTTCTTTGCCACTGTTTTCCCAAAACATGGTGAATTGGAATTCCTTGCTGCTGTGAGTAATATCATATATTGAATATATTGTGCAAATTCATTGTTAACTATCTTAAGAACTGAAATGCATTTTTCTTTCATAATTTCATGCCTTTGGTTTTTTTAACAACTTGGATTTTGTTTGCTAGATGAGCGTAGCAGTTGGAGTCCTGATACCTCCCCACCCTGGCAAGCTTCTGAGCTTTCCCCTGTTTGCCTGTAGCCTTCTGTGAGGACTTTATTTTATTGAGCAATTTTATTGTAGTTTATTTCTTGATTTATAGTTCTATTAATCTATCTCTTCTGTATAATTTCTGCATATGGCTGCTAGTGTGATGTTTTACATAGATGCTGTCACTTACCTGTTTTCAATGTAATTTTTTTTTCTTTAATTTAAATTTTTGCTACTCACTTAAAAGATAATTATTTTAATTTTTTGCCCTTTTTTAGGAATATCGCCTTTTTTTAAAGAGAATGAGACTGTCAAGAAAAGCGGACAGAAATACAGTAACAGCAGTTGAGCTTTCCCTCTTCCACATTATTCATTCTGCAAGGGAGAGTTAGGAGATTAGATTGCTGCTTAATATTTAGCCCCTGTCACTCATGTGAGAATACATAGCAGGGCCTGCTGTGTGTGTGTGCTACTATGCAGCTTTGCTAACATTTCTCACTTGAATCTTAAAGAACTGTTTTCCAGCAGTGTTACCACTGAAGTAGCTTCTATCTGAGGGCACTAACAGGATTCAGAGAACACGCTAAAGCAGCCAAACTTTGCACCTCAGGCTGGTAAAGAGCTGAACCATAGAAGCTTCCCTATGTAATAGCTACTAAAATTATATTTTTTAACATACGTGTGTGTGTGTATATATAAAATATGCAATCAGCCAAGCTAATAGGGAATGTGAAATAAACAGCTCTAATAAAAATAGAGAAGTTTTTGGAAAAAGTCCGGGTTTTTTTCATTCAACAGCTGTTGTCTCTACTCTTTCTTGGTGGCTATGTAATTACAAGGGCTGAAGTTGAGAATATATGATTCCTACAGAACAACTGAAAACAAATGTAATCTTTGCTTTCATATTCTTTGTGTCTGTCAGATACATATAACCAGACTGGATTTTACCTAGTCAACTCAATGTCCGCTTCCTTTTCTGAGTCCTGTCTGGAGGCCTCAGATCAAGCACTAGTCTACTGTGTATGTAAAGACCTGTTTACATACAAAATATTTAAATGGATTTTATTTGAGATAATATTTGTATATTTTAAGACTACGACTTCTAGATCTAACATGTTCTTATTATGTAAATTTTGCTGATGTGTGGAGCCATTTATTTTCAGTATCTGTACAGGGTGTATCTGTTGCAGTAAGACAGGTAGCCTAACTGGAAGGCCTTAGTGTAAAGGTTTTAATTTATGAAAAGCATCCTACAAAATAATATGGGGGTATTGTGTACAAGTCATGTTCTGTCTTTTTTGTGTGCCCAAAGCTGGGTCAGCTAGCTTTTTACACATATCAGAAGGAAAGTTCCTCCTGGAAATTAACTGGAAATTAAGTTATGTACAGCAGCAAAGTGAAATGTCTTCAGCAGACTTAATAGGGAGAGGCACAGCCATCATCCTAAAGTGTTAAGAATCAAAGAACTTGCCTTTATTGTGGAGTTAATTCAAGTGATGCCTAGTGCATGGCATTCTAATATAATGCCCAGGCATGAGCAGAGACTGCTCAGGAATGGCAGTGCTTTTGGAATGAGTCACTTGCTTGCCAAGTGGGTGGCCAGAGCCAGCCCAGCTTTCCCTGATCCCTGGTTGTGCTGGGCTGCAGACCAAGTGCAGCAGTTGTGGTGGTGAGTTGGTCACTCTGCATGCAATACTCCTGCTCATGGGTAAGTCATAATTTGGCCTGCATGTAGATAGCCTGAGTTAAATACTCTTGACTGTGGGCTCAAGAAGGCTCTTATTTTCCTCTTTTCTTTGAGAGTTCTGATGTGGTGGTACTTGTTTTATTTCATTAGAGACAAAACAAGCAGTCTCTAGGCAGGGCAGACTGGTTTAGGGGCTTGACTTAGCTCACCAAATGATGTTCCTTAGCTGCCGGGGTTTGGCAGGTTGAGGCTGAAAATTGAAACTGTAAGCTTCAGACCAAGTCTAGACCATTCTCTGTGCTTATTCTGCTGTACTTTCAAGTTTCTTCCTCTGGCTATGGGTTGTCATGGGTTCCTTGCAGGGCACGGGCACTCACTCCTGCAGAGGACTCTACCTCCTTTCCTGCAGGAGGAGGACAGTGTGTGGCTTATCATTTATCTGAGCTGTCTCCCAACCATGTCCTCTTGGCTCTGTCTTGCACAGATCTTAGAAATGCTAGTTTTCAAAGAGATTGGAGGGTTTTGTTAGTTTAGGAGGTAGCTTCATTTTTTATCATGCTACGTCTAAGCTAAAAAACTGCTTAGTAACAGCATAGTTTACCTTTGAAAATAGCTTTCGCCATCACTCAAGTTGTGATTGACGGGGGAAACCAGCTGTAACAAGTTATGCAAGGTGGTATACGCCTGAAGGAAGAGATGGGATGGTGTTTCTCTGTGAAAATAGTTAAGTCCTACAATTTAACTATTCAGAAAGTTCTTTTATCCTTTCCACCCCTCCACCCCCAGCTTCTTTCTGTCATCAAAGCCATTTTGTGATTAATCCCGGTGCTGTCTCCCTGAATTTCCTCCATGCACACCCCTAGAGATGGGGGCTGGTTATAAAGAAGTGCAGAAAAAGGGAACATAGCTCTCAGTTTCCTTTATTTTCTTTGAATCACTACTGCTCCTTAAAATTTGAATTAATCAAATCAAATTTTCTCTGTACATATCCAGGAATGAGCTACGTTTAATCTAGTTTAAGTGTATTCTGTTCATCCACAAAAGTCCCCATTTCAGGGCAAAGTGTGTAGGGGAGGGCTTTCCAGAAGGTTTAGCATCTTGATGGACAGCTTTCTGCTGCCTTCATCTCTCCCAGCAGAAAGGGTGGCACATATGGCAAGGGCTGGTGGACAGATTGCACAGCGGAAAATATCCATGGCGGATAAGCAAATGTTTTACTCTTTCTTGCTCTTCTTCTCTGCTCCATCAGCAAGAAGAAAGCCTCACTAATTGACTCGTCATGGGTTTTTGACTGTTGAGGTACTTTTTTTCACTTCCACTGGATATAAAAGCCCACCTGTTACAACAGCAGTAATTAAATACTGCTTTCCTTATTCTTTTTGTGCAAGGAAGGAAATTTGTCATTGGGTCTCCTGGCAGGTAAGTCTGAGTTTCTTCACTTCTATTTAATTATGTTTCTTTCTATTTACTTTTTCACTGCTGCAAAAATCCAGAAATTAGTTTAGGAACTTGGAGGTTTCTTGCAGATTTTTTTAATACGCTTAGGCCTAAAAGTTGCAAACCTGCTCAGTTGTTGAGAATCCTGGGAGCATTTTGAACTCCCCAAGGGCTTGTCCTGTGTTTGGAGGTTCCTGCCATGGGGTGATTTCTGACACAAAGCACGGTTATCCCCCAGAAACAGGCACTTCACTTTCCACTTAACAGAAAATTTAATGTACCTACAGTAAATAGATCTTCTTGCAAATTGTAAAGGCAGCTCCCACCTCTCTTATGAAACATGATGGCAAAGAAAGGCAAATACTTAAGTAACACTTTAATAGGGTGGACAGCAGTACCTGCAGAAGAGAGGGTGCAAGTTCAAGTTCTTTCGTAAGGTTTGTGCTTCCTCTAGACCAAGACATCTCACTGGCCATCGAAATCTGGGTGGATCTAATCTGGCTTGGTTTGTGTGTCATATTTCCTCCTTTTTCAGCATTACTCTTGTTCAGCAGGACTATGCAAAATTTAATCTGTAGATGTGTAGCTGTATCTTTGCTAAAGATTCAGATTTGTCTTCTTCCATTCTGAGATGATTTATCAGATGTAGCTCTGTATTTGCTATAAAAAATGGATATTTCGTTGCAGGGACCTCCGTACAGTCACGGTCCTTATCTTTCCTGTCTCATTCGAGACCAATTCGACTGAAGTAAAGCTATTTTAATCTCCTGGTACCAAAATAGAAGCCATTCCATTTGTGCCATAGAAGATGGCTGCAGCAGGATCTTTTCCTGTTAGAGCAAAACCTTCTGCCCACTTGTTTTATCTCAGGGCACCGAGTCCCTCTTTTTTCCTGTCATCCCCTGATGTCGAGCATCCCCTGGCTTTGAGGTGGTAGTTTTGGGAGGTGGGTGTCATCTCTCCTAAGGATGGTTATTGTGTGCTTCCCCTCGGTTTCCCTATTCCAGACATCTCTTTGCTCTCTGGTGTTCTGGTTGCTCGGATCCCCTCGACCTCTGCAGGCAACTGTGGGGCAGAGAGGGGAGTGCAGGCGGTGCTCCTGCAGTCCCCCTGCCTGGCCGTGTCTCTGCCCCTGTGCAGCAGGGACCCTTAACGATGTGATGGTAATTAAAGCCCACAGCCCCCGGTTGCCACGGAAACGCAGCACTCCACAAATACAAAACACAATTTACGGTCCTGTTATTTTCCAAATGCTCCTTATTTGCCAGATTTAAGCAGAGTTTCATGTTGCATCCTTGAAAAATGCTGGACTGTGAAAATCCCCACAAGGGAGTGCGTGT
Organism: Toxostoma redivivum; assembly: GCA_013397375.1. Lineage (NCBI taxonomy): Eukaryota > Metazoa > Chordata > Aves > Passeriformes > Mimidae > Toxostoma > Toxostoma redivivum. The sequence continues at coordinate 1,577,140 of VXBI01007046.1, read as the reverse complement.
GCACTTTTTTTGAGGAATTGTATATAAAAACCTTCACCCCTGGGGCAAGGAACAAAAACTGTCACCTGTGACCTGTTGCCTTTGCAGTGATGATGCCACATCAACACCTGGTGAGAGGCTGACTCCTTGTCTGTGAGGGCATTCCTTTGATGGAACAAAAAGACTAGCAGAGGCAAAAAATAATCTCTGGAGAGGTGGTTTTACTGAAAGCCCAGTGTTGCCTGGTTGTGGTTCAGTGGAACAAAGTCACCATTCAGGCACAATATTATTTAGTTTGAATATAAAAATTCCAGTCATTCTGCTGAACAACTTAAAAATATGGAAAAGGTTGCTCATCAGCACAAAAAATAGGTGCATTGGGTAATTGGCATTCAGTGACAGTGGAGCTGCAGCCTTAGCAGAAAGTGTCTCAGGCTAGTTGCTGTGCCCTGTCCATCTCTTGTAGATTTTTGACTTGGAGCTACCAGGTGCCATGTTTTGACGAAACTTTCATTTGTTTGCATTTTCAAAAGAGAAGTAGTCTAAAAGGATTATTGCCTCATAAACTTGAACAAGGATTGAATCGGAGTTTAGTGTTTCAAGGCAGTGCAGCCCTTGGATATCAGTATAATTAACATGGATAAAGTCATTGTAAAGTCAATACATGTTACTAGTACTGCTTCACTTGTTTGCTATATGGCTTTATTATTAAAGCGGAGATTGTATCTAATGAGCTAGGCCATACTTACTGGGAGATGGGAAAATAACACTTTTCCCCTATGGTGATGTTTGCTAGCTATTTATTCTCATTATGTTTTTTTATTAATTTCTTCTGTCTTTTTCCCTTAAGTTAGGGTCTGCTTTGAGAACAGTTAAAAGTCATCAGCCTGATGCTGTAATTCCTGTAAAGAATACTGGACTCAGAACCAAGAACTAATGTTTAACTAATGTTATGATGTGGTTTTAAGCAATGGGTTTAACCACTGTCTAGTTTTTTTTTTTTTCCTGAGGCTTATGTCAATCTACTCCTGACTGCTCAGAGATCCTGTTCACAGCTATGGCATTTGAATAAAGCAGGGGAATTTGGGAATTATGAGACCCTTCCTAGCTAGCTTAGGCAGTCAGGGACTATTGTCCATGGAGAACAGATTGTGGAAATTCTGTGACGTTTTAAAATTAAGCCAACCTTTCCTGAAATCCCGGGTGATGACTGTGCTGTTGTTCAGAATTATTGATTGGTGTGTGTTGTGTATTGCCCTGCAAGGTCAAATCTGCCTTGCTGGGACAGGACTGTCTGAATTTAGGGTCACGTGAAACCTTCGCTGTAGCTGTTACAATTTTTTCCATGTGCTTCCTTGCCACACTGGAGAGGGATAAGGAAGGTGTTCCTGTGATGCCAGCAGGCAGCAAAATTTTGGGATCTCGTCTCCTCTGGGGTGAGGAGAAAGAGCAACCAATACCCAGTGGCCTTTAATCGAGAGGAAAATACAAGTGGACAGTTTTTCACTTGCAGCTGGTTTAAACTACACAGGAGAAACTAATCACTGATTCAGTGGTTAGATAGATCTCCATGCAAACACATCCCTCTGGTTAGAGAGTTCCTCCAAAGGAACAAGGGTGTCATTAATTTTGGGGTGTTCTTTTGAAATGTGCTTTTAGTTGAGAAAATTGCATAGACAGTTGTAAACAAAATAGAAAATTGGGGTATATTAAAAGTAATTTTAAAAGAGATTAGTTGGAAAGATGGATATTTTGCATAGTTGTTTACTTCTGGGGTATTCTTGGGTTTTTTGTAAAATTTTGAACAGTCAGTTAATGGGCTGTAAATCTATACGATTTTAATAATTTAGAAATAGATTGCTTAAATCTCTGAGAGCATTAATTGCAAAATACATCTTCCATTAACTTCAAACTGGAACTAGTGTTAATTATTTGTGACTTACGTAAAAGGTTAACTTACTGCTACAGTTCCAGTTTGCTTGTGGTTTGTTTGGTTTTTTTAATAGCACCCATTCAGACAGAAGGAATAAATATTGTGAAATCTGATGATCTGAAGCCTGACATCTAATGCTTTTGTAAAGATGTGTTGAGCTTCTCCAGAGAATGTTCTTTGAATCAATAAATCAGAACTAGAGGAGACCTAAAGATAAGGCTGCCTTTTTCAGTCTAAAATCACTCTTGTGCACACTCCACTTAAAAAAACTAAAATAAAAATTTGCACAGTTGGATGTCCAGTCTTGCCCAGTTCCCAAGCGGATTGTAATTTAAAACTGAAAGCAGGATACTACCTGCACTATTTGACTGTTTTAATGAGGTCCTGGGAAAATTATTTTCTAGGGAATTATATGACTTGAATAACAGGCCTGGCTGACTCTTTTACCCACTTCATATTTTTTATAATTCTGGTTATTTTTCCTCTTTGCAGCTTTCCTGGGCTGTTATCATCCTGTGGAGCTGGTGATCTGCTGTGATAAGAGATACAGAAAATAATATAAGGGATGCAGAAAGTGGGTTGAAGTAGGGTATTATAAATGGCAGTGCTCTGGTATTGTGGATTTCACGGATATAGTACTTTATATCGGGGAAATTTAGACCTGACCTATCATCCCAGCTTTTGCTCAGAACACAAACTCTGTGTTTGTCAACTTTGTAAATAAGTTGTTATTTTGCACTGGGAACAGACAGTAAAATGTCATGAGGTTATTAATTAGGCAGCCACAGTATATGATCAATAAAAATCCTGGTGATATTTTCCTCAGTCATGGAATGTGCTTGCCCCAAGTACAGTACAGCAGTGTGAAAGTAAAGAAATCTTGATTTTTTTTAAATTTTATTTTTTCGGGGGATGGTGGTGGTTTGGGTTTTTTTGGGTTGGTTTTTTTTGTTTTTTTTTTTTTTTTTTAGGATTTTTTTTTTGTGGTGGCAGTGAGATGTTTTTTTTCTTTTGAATCCTCATTCTGTAATCTACTATCTCTTTCTTCCACAGCTCTGCTGGCAGAGAGGTGGTGGAAGGGTGGTCTCGCAGAAGAGGTGGTGGGCTTAGTTTATATGGCATTTATTGATGGTTTAAGTTACCAGGGCAGTGGCAGCACTGAGGCAATGTTGGCTGCCACCAGGAACAGCCTGTCTCTGGCCTGGGGTAGCACCTCTGCAGCAAAGCACAGCCCACGGCATTTGTCCCTGCATCAGCAGCATTCAGACACTGGGATGGGTCAGCCATCCCATAGGAACAGGTATGTCTGCTCACCTTCTGCAGTGGTGGGCAATAGAGTGACTGCCTATCTCAAGCTCTTGTGAGCATGACTAAGTAGAGCTGCTCTCTGGGTATACCTTTCCTAAGAGAGAAGGCTTGTCATTACAGGTTTTTACACGGCAGTGAATGCCTGATTGCTCAATAACTTCTCTCGTTTTACATTTTGTTCAAAATTTAAAGAAACTTGTTAAAATTTTTAACACAAAAAAGGATTTAATTACAACCTCCTAAAAGAGGAGGTGCAGATTTGCACCATATATATCTTTGACCATTGCCAGTTATAGAGGTCAAAGTATCTCATGGGTATATTTACTGTATGGCACAGACTCATGCTCTGTCACAGACTGCCATGTGAGTTACATAGACTTCAGAGGTTAAAAATGCTAGAAGCCTTCAAAGAGGTGAATTTGGGATGGTCACACTCAGGAGTCCTGACTGGATCTCCATTGCCGTAATGCACAGAATGATGTTGAGTTTTTCCATAGGCTCACTGATTGTCTTCAACATGCTCAAGGCGGGAAGTGGAGGGACAGGTACCAATATCCACATTCCTCATGACCAGTGACAGGACTCAAGGAAACAGTATGAAGCTGAGGCATGGGAGGTTTGGGTTGGATATCAGGAAAAAGTTTCTCACACAGAGGATGGTTGACCACTAGAATGGTATCCCCAGGAAAGTGGTCACAGCATCAGCCTGACAGAGGTCAAGAAGTGTTTCGATAATGCTCTCAGGCATGTGGTGTGATTCTTGGGGTGTCCTATGCAGGGCCAGGAGTTGGACTTCATGATCCTGATGAATCCCTTCCAACTCGGAGTATATTATGATTCTGCATATCAGGACTTGGTCCTTTCTTGGGTTTTTGGTTGCTTGGAGAAGGAGGAAGAGTCCTGGTTGTAGTCAGTAGTAGGAGCAGATCTACAATTTGGGCAGCACACTTGTTCAGTGCTTTTTGCTGCCTGTTCTCTGTCACTTTGCTCTGTGGGGCCTTTTGGTGTTGCGTGTACCCTCAAGTACAATACAACTCATGTCATATATTCCTCCCCTGGTGCCTTGACTGTCAAAATAATTTGGTAAAGGCACAAATCAGTGCTGTGTTTTTCTAGAGCATTTATCTGGTTTATTTTGCATTACATAAAGACCAACCATTAGATGGGTTGCATCCCTTCTGTGTTAATCCAGCAGCATGAATGCAGAGCGAGAGAGCTGTGGTTTGAGCACAAGGGCCCCGTGCGCTGCTCTCCTTATCTGCTCTCCAATCTTTGAGCTCTTACATAATATGTTTAAGACTGTTTTTTTTTGACTAATCTCTTTTGGGGTCTCATTTTGCGTTCTTAGTCTCCAGCAACAAAGAACTGGTATGCTCTTCCCTTGTGAAATCCTTTCCAGAAGGTGCCCATTATCTGATACAAGACAGGGCAACGATGAGCATCAATTTCCATGGCAGAATAGAAGCCTGGATTACAAATTACTGTTTAATCCTTTTTGCGTCAAAGGGTATAATAATCCTTGTAAAATGTGCTCTAAGTCTTGTGCTTGACTGTGTGAGGCTATGGGGCAAAAATCAAAATAGGGAATCTAGTAAAACGTAAGACATGGGGAAATGTATGTGTCCCATGTGAATTTCAGAATATATGTTTAGAAATGCATTTCAGCAGTCAGAAATAAAGATTATACCTAGACTACTAGTTTGCATTTCTCTGTATCTTTTCTACTGCTTTGTTAGAAAACAGTCTCTGTCATGAGTGTTGCTTGCTGAATTGCAGTAAAGAATTTAGGTACAAAGCAAGCATTGCTGTAATTTTATTTTTTCTCCCCCCACAAGTGAGAGCATTTACCAAAACTAACAAATATGGAGGTGTCTTAAGACTGTGAGAAAATCTGTTTTATTTTCTAAATTTTCATGCTACATGTGTCAAGCAGTGTGATTCTGTAAGGGAAAGAAGGGTAAATAAGGTTGGGAGGGATAAGGATTTAGTGTTTTAAATTGCAGACTGATGGCTTCACAACTTCCTGCCCAAGCAGCTATTTTAAGAGGGGCAAAGTTTAATAACATAAAAAGTTTAGAAAATAAATCCATGGTGACAGACCTAGAGTTCTTTCTTGACACACTGAGTGTGCTGCAACTTTGTTAAATAAAAAGCAAAACAAGTAAGTTGTTTGAAACCAGTAGTTTCATATGATTAGTTTATTCCATATTTTTATTACTGGCCTCTGTACTCAGTCACGACGGGCATACTGGATAGAATCTGTCGTTCTTAATGTGTAGTAATGCACAGAGAAAACTTAGAAGTAAGTGATGATCTGCAATATTACTAATGGAATGAACCAGGGTAAGCTATTTGCTGTTATTTCTTTAATTTTATTTAAATTTTATTTAATGAAGTGTATTTAGAACGTTACTAATAACCTAATACTCTGTATAGTCAAAATCCTAAAACCAGATTAAAATCGTTATTTCATATTAAAGAACACATTTAATTATTTGATCATGTAACCATCATTCCACAATAGGATATTTTTGTGCCAGATCCTAATTGCATGCTTCTACTGTGACAGTGCATAATGTAGTGTCCTTGTTGTCACAAAATGGTCATCTTGCAGGTGAAGACTGTGCACTGGACCAACCATAAAATGTTTGTGTTGTAAAAGGATTTATATTTGTAGATTTTTATTGTTCTTTTCTATGACAAACTTACAGAAAACAGGAATATTCCCTTGCTCTATTTTGCTGATGTATTTTGGTAAACCCAGGAGTCAAATGTTTTGAAGAGAACTTCCATATTTTCTGTAAAATTAATAATTTCTATTTCTTTATGTGTTGCAGAAAATGACTGAAGAGTATATATAAGTCACCCTGGAAGAAGTCGCTTCGCTATGAGCTTTACATGAGCATCCCCATCCTATGAGAAGGAAGCGAAGGATCTGTCAGCCTTCTTAGCTCTAAAATGGGGACTACAGGTGACGACATGGCTGCAGTTGAGCAGAATGCCTCCTTGAACCCTCTGTGCTTTGAATGTGGCCAGCAGCACTGGACAAGGGAGAACCATCTCTACAACTACCAGAACGAAGTGGATGATGACTTGGTCTGCCACATTTGCCTTCAGCCCTTGCTGCAGCCGTTGGACACTCCCTGTGGACACACTTTCTGCTACAAGTGCCTAAGGAACTTTCTGCAGGAGAAGGATTTCTGCCCACTAGATCGAAAAAGACTCCATTTTAAATTCTGCAAAAAATCCAGCATCCTTGTTCATAAACTGTTAGACAAGCTTGCTGTTTTGTGCCCCTTCTCTTCTGTGTGTCAGGAAGTGATGCAGCGATGTGACCTGGCGGCACATCTTAAAAACAGGTGAGTGCTGCATGTGCTTGCATTGCATTTTCCCTGGGATTTGTTTGCGGCCGGTTTGTGTAGCAATAGAAATTGTGGGCAGGAGAGAGGGAGATAGATGGCAGTGGCTTTTAAATTCACAGCAGAAGATCCTAGGAAATGATCAGTCTGTAACTGTGCAGAGGCAATGCATTAACCTTTTTTCTATATCACAGCAGAAAATAGTGACTGCTTGGTAATAGCCATGGGGAGAATGACGTGGATCATTAGAGATCTGAAGAAAATTATTTATCAAGAAGAAAAAATACAGTGGCAGTTGATTACAGTAGGGGAATAAAGGCTGAGGGAGTGGGAAAATTAGAGATGTGCAAACTCTGTTTGCAGAGAGGAGAGAACTAGTGCAGTAGGAACAAAGAAGATCAAGGTCATATTTTAGGAGAAAAAGCTTTATAATGGTCAGGCGCTGGCATAGATTGGTTAGGTGGTAGTTGTCCATTCCCCATTTATAGAAGTGTTACGAACATGTTAAACTTTCATCAGGAATAGTTACATCAGAATTAATCCTGCTTTGAGGTAGGCAGATGGACTCAGTGTCTCTCAGGACTGGTGGGCCTTCTCTGCCTGCCCTCTGTCCAGTCCAGGGACACTGGTGACACGGACAGAAAGGTTCATTTGACAGGTGCATGGACCTACTCCATGGACTTCATTCCAAGTCTTGGTCTTTGTCCATTTGGAGACTCTTGGAGACTATCTTTGGGTGGAGAGTGATGTTGCAGAGGAGATTGGGAGCGTGTGCGTGCTGCGTTTGTGCCTGCAGGGAAGTGCTCTGCAGAGAAAGGGAAAAGGACAGACACCACCTGCCTTGGAAACCATTCACATTCGTATTTCCAGTGTGCCCTCTTCCTTTTTCCACGCATCCTGAAGGCTTCTGGAGATTCAGAGGTTGGCAGGACCCTGGGCATGCAGAACATGCAGCAGCCCTGTGGACTGTGGAGAGTGTGGAGCTGCCTGGGTATTTTTGATTGTTGTTGTATGGTGTCCATGCCAGGGAGGTACAGGGACTAATTAGGAGCCTTTCTCTCTAGGTTTTTATCTTTTTTTTTTTAATTCTCCACATGGCTTCCATGTTAGTTTAAGCACTTGCTTGTTTACTTGTGGCAAGTAGTTTCTGATCTATATGATGACTTGGGGTGGTGAAGAGGCCTAACTGTTTTATGAGTTATAATCCTGAGATTTAACTGATTAATGAAAGGCAAAATGCTAACAGGACTACTGCTAAGTGTTTGACTCATCTTCTGCTTTCCCACTGTCATATCCCTCACCTCTTTAGTCCTTTTTCTTTGGCTGACATTGTTTTGAATGATATTAGAGCTGTTTACAACAGGGTCATGTAATTTGTTTGTACGTAGAACACTATGTATGCACCCCTTAAGTATACATGAAATATTTACTTAATGCACAAGGTTGTTGTGGAATCCAAGCAAGCTGAGTCACAGGCTTTTCCTGTTTGTCAGCTGGAAAAAAGCTTTCATTTGCAGAAGGCTGCTCATTTTCAATTCCTTCTGTTGTCTTGGTTATCTTAGCTGATACATGTTTTGAGTATATGGTGATTTGCTGTTTTCAATTAAGCTTATTTGCAAACATCTGAGCACCTATAAATTATCATCGCTGACATAAATGATGGCACCAACTGAATAGTTTGAATTTAATTCTATGTGGATTAGTGAATCCAGTAAACTTCTACTACTGATCATTACATTTAGGAAAGTAATACAAAATTCAGTATTATTGTAATTGTCAGCATTGATTAATATAAACCAGTCTCAACAAGCTTTTACATGAGCTGGTTTGTGTTTCTAAAGAAAGCAGTATGGTTGGTTAATTTTCACTGTCTAAAAACCTTCACACCAGAGTTTTTCCAGTGTTTTTTTATTGGCTTCATTTGAGCATAAAGGCTGGAAGAAAATGTCATTTTATCTGCCAGGTGCCTCAGAGCGTAAGGAACATTATTGCACGATGCTCCCACGAGGAGATGAGAGGCATCAGACACAAACTTGATTACTTCACAGTCACTAATTGCACTCTGTGATACCTCATTGCACAAAGAAAATATTCCTGATTTCTCAAACTCTTGAGTTTCATTGCATTCACTTGCAAACTTGGTTTGTAAAGTTAAACACAGTGATGTAATATGATTTAAAGGGAAGAACCATATGAGTCATGTTGTACTGTTTCCCAGTCACTTGGTATAGTAAATTTGTTAATGTTTGGTAAAATAAGTGTCAGTTTCATTTCCTGGAGTTGTTTAAGGAAGGACTGGATGTGGCACTCAATGCCATGGTCTAGTTGACATGGTGATGTTTGGTCATGGATTGGACTCTGTGATCTCAGAGGTTTTTTCCAACCTAGTTAATGCTGTGATTCTGTGATTTCTAAATATCAAAGGTAAATTTATGAGACGAAAATCTGACAAAAAATTAATGAGATTTTCTGTGTATGATTTTAACTGAGTTAATTCTTATGGATTATTCAGAAGTAAAAGAAGTCTATTGTACAAAGACATATTGTGAAATTCTTACAACTTGTTAATGAGAGGGTTGAGTGTTGTGTTTATTGCTTTTGAGTTGGGCTTTAGATTTTGCCTCCTGTATTTCCCTATGGTAGCTTAAGTTACCATTTTGGAAGGAGACATTTTTCCAACTAGATAACATTGCAGATAATTTTATGTCCAATTAAGTTTGAACTTTATATAGTATTGCATTTTTTGGAATTGAAGAAACAATTGAGCTATTCACTGTGTGTCGCTCAGCATGCTTAATATGCTTTATGACAGTGCTGGTGAGCTCTGTTCTTCCCACCCTCTCCCATGTTAGCTGCAGGCACTGTCCCTGCCTGGCACTTTGGAGCACCAGAAGTGAAGAGGATCTGTGGGATTTAACCCTCTTTTGAATAAGTGGATAGGCCACAGATCCTTACAGTTTTTACATGCGCTATGGACTCTACCCATTGCTGGAAAGGTAAACAATCTCTCTGTGGTTGTCTTCTGCTCTGAAGCCACTTGACTCTTTATAAGCTTCTCACATTGTTGGGTGGAGAGAGAAGTCTGAAACAAAACCATTCTTATTTTATTTTTCCTTAGTCTTCTCTGATTCCCAAACCTAGATAGCTCCTGGTGCCTCATTTTCCCCACTTTTTTTTTTCCCTTCCTCTTTTTTTCCTGTCAAAAGAGAAACTAACACCCAGACGCTTAACTTTCCAAAGCAGGACCAGGTTTTACTTTGAATTGCAACTGTAAATCTTGCCACAATTACTGCTTAAGGTCACTTTGCTGGCAAAGTTTTATGAGCAATAGCAAAGGCGCTTGGTTGCTTCTTTGCAGTCTTTACTTAAATACAGCTCCTGCTTGGAAAATGATTTAGTGCAACTGGTTTGAGGTTATTTAGTGTGTTTGCTTTTATCAAATCACTAGACTGGGCAGAAGCTGATGGCTTAGGTTACAATGAATTCTTTCTTTTCAGTAGTCAGTGAGCAAATGTGTTTTTTAAGCTCCTACTGTTATTCTGCAGAAATACCCTGTAAACTACATCTTAATTTTGTATGAAAGCTCTTTTTATCAGCAAAGAGGGATTGCTGCTAGTGTTCCAAGAAGTCAGCTTTAAAATGAGAAATCCAGCAGACTTGGCTGTAAAAAATACAACAAAAACCCACCAAACAAGAAGACCCATTTTTCTTCTCTGTCTGATATGAATTAAGAAAAATTGAAGGTAAAAGCTATACTTTGTCATCATCCAGAACTGAGCAGAAGCTGGTGCTGAAGAGGGTAGAGGAAAAAGTTGAATATAAGCAGAAGCTATTTTCACATCCTTAGAATAACTTCCCTTCAATCTTCCCATTAAGTAACATTACTCAGTTGCTTTAGTTGAGTAGTTTTATTATCATAGAAAAGTTTGAGTTGGAGTCTTACTCTTGAGCATCTTGATTCATGAAAGAAATTAAAGAATGTCTAAAAATTCTTAAAATAGTCCTGCCTTTGTTCTTGCTCCTAGACAAGATATTCTGGCTTTGTAGGTAGGTATGAAATACCATTTCTCTAAGTTTGAATTCAACCCTTATTTATGCAATTTGTTTTATGAGAATGTTTTTATGAGTAAAGGAATCCAATCTTCAAAGCTTGTTTTGATCGCAAGATTCCCATCTGTGTATAAAACTTGTTACAAGGTTTAGTCCAAAAAGCTCTTTATCCCAGATATTTGGTATTAGTGAACATGTGCACCTCTAGAGATTTATTGGTGCTTAAGTGTTACAACTGCTGTATGGTTTTGTTGTTCGTGAATAATACATTCTTACTGCCAACAAAAATTTATTTTTATGCTGTGAGTGGAAAGAAAAAAATCTCCATATAGATGTGCTTGAATACCAATACAGGGCTTTGCTGCTTGGTAGGTGGCATGCTGTGTTTAAAGACCTAGGAGCTGGCATCCCATGAATTAATATGTCCGTGAGACTGCTACTTTCCTGGCAATGCAGTTGCAGTGTATTCGACTGAAATTCAGAGTCTATTACAATTACTGGTTAATTTGGGGAAGAATCTGTGGAGTTTTGCCCTTTTTTGCCTCATACAATGCTGCACAAAAGGGTGTGCTCAGGAGGCTGTTTACATTTCATGGTACTAGCTTTTGAAATTACAATTAAACATAATTGGCCAAAATAAACCTCAAATCTATTTATATTTTGTGTGATGACTTTCATCAGCTGCCAGGTAATGATGGGAGAATGTGCTCTGTGAAGGATGGTGGAGGAGGACCTGGCTGTGGTTTAGGAGGCTTTGACAGAAATAGGACACTTCCAGGGATGAGTTTCGTGCTGTCCTGGTTTGACACAGCTTAAAAAACCCCAAAACACTAATGTATGCTTTGCCACCTAGAGCAGGTCCTTTGGGCTCCTCTGGCCGTGTGAGATGGCTGAGTCAGAGTCAACAACAGTGCAGTGGTTTGTAGGAGGTATCTAAGGAAGCGTCTGGCTCATGAATGTAGTCCAGTAAGGCTGGACTCTGCAGTCGGGCTCAGAGGGGTTGAAGCATGGTTCTCTGACAGTGTTGGTTTTGAACTGCTTATTCACCTCTTTGCTGAGAAATCACCACTTCTATAGCACAGCAGTTCAGGGACAGCAAGGACACACAGTTTAGGGTGGTTTTGTCCTAAGCTCTTGTGAATCAGTTGTGGGAGAGCATGTCTGTCTGAGCTCCCAGCAGACAAAAGGCTTTCTCTGCAAGAGCATTTACCCCTTGCTGTGTTGCTGCAGAAGTGAGTGATTGTTCCTTTTTTCTTTTTTTTCCTGTTACCAGCAAGATTTGAGGGAGCATGAGGCTAACTCATCAAGTTAAAGTATGTTAGAAATACTGAGGGAAGCATTAGCATCTTTCCCTTTCTTGGTCTCTTGGGACTATTGTTTTGAGGTTTGCATTGTGAAATGGTCAATGGTAGAAATTTCCTGCTGGTTTTCACCTTAATTTTGTGTCTGGCCACCAGACAGATATATTGGCCAGTCAGTCCCACTATACCAGTGGTTTTCTGTAGTAAATATTATCTGGGCAAAGCCAAGAAATAGGGTTGTGTTCCATCATTAAAATAAGGGAAATGTTTTCACAAAGCAAAACCTTTAAAATAATTTTCATCTTTCCTGCTTACACTTGCTTAACTTTGAAGAACAAAACGATCAGCAGTTGCTTTGGGAAGAGCCCCAAGGAATTATTTCTGAAATGCATCATGACATAATATGAACTGTCTCTGATGTATGTTTTTATGCATATTTCAGAGCATATTTGGGTTACCTTTTTCTATTCTTCTAAAACATGGAGAAGACAAACCTCTGGGGAGGCCTTGTAGCACCTTTCAGTATCTAAAAGGAATACAAGAGGGCTGGAGAGGTATTTTTTGTAAGGGCATGTAGTGATAGGTTAAGGAGAATGGTTTTAAACTGAAAAAGGATAGATTTAGGTTAAATAATAGGATGAAATTCTGTACTGTGATTGTGGTGAGGATCTGGAAGAAGTTTCCTAGAAAAACTGTGGATGCCCCCATCACTGAAAGTGTTCAAGGCCAAGCAGGATGGGGCCCTGAGCAACCTGGTCTAGTAGGTGTTCCCTGTCTGTGGCAGGGGGAGTTTAAACTAGATGATGTCTAAGATCCCTTCCAACCATAAACACTCTATCATTCTATGTATATAATTTAGAAAAGAAAAAAGGTATTTTCAGAGACATATATATCTATATATCTAATATTATGTATTTATAACGTCACTGGGAGGTCACAAAAGCTTTATCAACATTCTTTGAATCTGAAAACTTTGTTAGCAGGTTATCTTCAAAATCCATGCTGAAACAGTCTAACCATATAATTACCAAATCCCATTTTACAGAATGTCGGAACAGAATTGTGATTCTCAAAACATTCTGCTTTAATAAGTTGGGATGTCATTAGGCTTCTGCTGTCTTTTACTCTGTTAACACATTTCTTCTCTTGCAAGAATAAATAATTTCTTCTTTTGTTATAACAATCTTCCAAGTTCCCAAACGCTGAATCCTTTCAAGAACATGGCTCCTTTTTTTTTCTGACACTGCTACAGTTATGAGAGTTTTTAGGTGGTCAGCAGCTTCAGAAGCAGGAAATTTAGGGACATTAAATACTTTAGGAAGTGATTTATCAGACACTGGCAAAACTGTCACAGAGGCAGGTATAAGATTGATGTCCACATCTAATTATGTGCACATAAGTTTAATGCAATTTGACAAATGAAGGTTTTCCATAAATTTGCTACATTGTGGCTCTTTTTTGTAAACTATTGTAGGCTTTTAAACATAAGCAAAAAAACCACTGCATTGGGAGTAATGGAAACTTACAAAACTGAGTTTGTAGTGAAAAGCATCAAATGCTGAGGGAGCATTGTTGCATAAGGGAAACAAAAATTGCACCTCCTATGTGAAGTCAGAAAAAAAAAAACAGGAGACAGGAGGGAGATGAGAGCAGCTTCTATTGGGCCAAGAGATGATGAACAGACCTGTTACCTTTGCTAAACCTCTCTTACAGGTTCCTAGAGAAGCAGAGTTTTCTTTCAGTATTTTAACACTTAGATTGGAATATAAGTAAAATTTTAGTCTCTTTCCTCCTTTGAATGAGCCCAGGAAAATATGATATTTATTTCTTTTGGCTTAGTAAGGTGAAAGGAGGTGGCTTCAGTGGGTCTCCAGTTGTGTCTTGGAACAGAGTTTCTCTTATGTGGATTTTTTTGACCATCCTTTTTAATCTTTCCAGCAGGTTATCTTTCAGAAACTGAGATGTACAGAATCTACCTTCTAGTGGAAGGTGACCCTGTCCATGGCAGAGGGGTTGGAACTAGATGGTCTTTAGGGCCTTTTCCAACCCAAACCATTCTGTGATAACAGAATAAGTCCACGTTCAGAAGGTGTTACAGCACATTGAGTTCATGGCCAAAAAACTACCTAGTAGAAGTTTTGTGAAGAAAGCAGTATTGGGGTTTTGTCCACTAAAACATATTTGGCCTTAAAATTCAGTGTGTTTAATATTTTTTTATGCTGTGTTTAAAGCTGTGGCTTTGAAGAAGACTGATTTAACTCGATGAAATACTTGGACATTTTGTGCTACAAGCAGGGCTGCAGGCTTGAAGCATGATGTCTTTACAGGTGTCCTGGGGCTTCTCATCGGAGAGTTGCTCTGGAGAGAAGGAAAGCAAGCAAGCTGCAAGCAGAAGCAGAGGGTGAGAGTGGTCTCAGCGGGCCGGAGCAGCCCAGCAGTTTATCTCCAGACCCTGAGCAGGGAATAGTGCCAGCTGAGCCAAGCTTTACCTCACCTGCCCTGCCCGTGTGGACAGATGAGCCCGGCATCGACAATCCGCCTTTTGAGGAGAGCACAGTAGCAGACAGTATGTCATCCTTTATCTTTTCAAGTCTCTTTTATCAGATGTGGAAACATTTGTGTGTCACAGCTTTTGTCTCTTACCAACTGTGAATGTGCATCTTCATCTTTGGCTCTTTTCATTTGCAATTTCTGGAGAAATATTGGTGGGTTTGGATTATGTATAAGTTTATAACAGATAAAGTCACAGGAAGGAAAGAAATATCTCAGAGTGTGTGGTGGCTAGTGTGGTGCTGTATCATTATTTATTGTGTCATGGGACAGTAGTTCATGTTAATCTGTTAGTGGGACTGGCCTCACAAGTGACATGGAAGGAGTGTAGCTCCTGTAAAATTACGAAAGTTGTTTTCTAAGATGAAATTTGTTTTTCCCTCTTCGCCCTTTCCCCACTACTGGATCAGCAGCCTTCTCACACATGAAGTGCTGTCCTGCTCGAGCAAAAAGGCAGCTGAGTTACCCCTGCACCCATCTGCACCGAATGAGCAATAACACCTTTAGCATCTGGGATTTTAGAGAGGAAGTGGTGAGCCTTACCACAGAGGAAGGTGGTCCTGTCCCCTTTCTTTTTCTCTATATTTGCCATCCTTTAGCATTCTCGTTTTTCCTCCTTAGTTGTCTCCATGTTTGCTTCAGAAATGGGCTCCTTCAGTTTACCCAGTAACTCAATAGCAGCTCCTCATGCAATTGCAAGATGAAGAGGTTATTTGTGGGGTAACCCCTAAAATACATTTTCGTTGTCATCACTAAATGCAAATCCCCAGGTGACCCAGTGAATGATATGAAATTATTTATTTTAAAGAATGGGATCCGAACAGTTCAGAATATCCTATTCTAATCCAAATGACTCTATTTCAGCAAACATGGATGCTTTGTTTTGCATGGATGCTTAGTTCTTTTCTAATAAGCTAGGGTTTTCAACAAGTAGTGGAACTGATCCATTTGCACTGGTTTAGTTTTTTGATAAACTGCTGCTTTGTGGCCTATCTACATTATCTTTCTGTGATTTATTTTATTGGAAGTGAATGAGGTAGAAAATATATTAATTGTCTTTCTTTTTTAAAATAATTGGCAGCAAATCAACAGCCACCTACCTTGCCTGAAGGAGAGATCACTATTATTGAAATTCATCGGTCCAATCCTTATATTGAATTAGGAATTAGCATAGTGGGTGGCAATGAAACACCTTTGATCAACATTGTCATTCAAGAGGTTTATCGAGATGGGATCATTGCCAGAGATGGAAGACTTCTTGCTGGAGACCAAATACTTCAAGTATGGAATCTAATTACATATTCTGTTTGCTTGCTGTCTATTCACTCCTTGCAGAATTGTTGTTAAAATGAGATGGAAGATTTTCCTTGTCAGACTATGTTGTGTCAATGTTAGCTTTGCAATTATCAGTTGGAAAGCAAATTAATATTCAGAGCAGAGCCTGTTGTTCTAGCACTTTTGGCTATCATGCTTTATGTTGATTGTCGGACCAGTCCCTGGAATTATCTTTCCTCCCTAGCATCTGTTGTCAACTTTTAAAATACAAGTTTATTTTTCTGTTTTTAAACGCTGCGGGACATGGTCCTTATTTCAACTTCATGCATTCCAAAGGAGCCTAAGGTTATTTCTGGCTAGCAAGTTGGCGTAACTTGTCCTATGTAAAAAGGAATTTGTGGATTGTAAGGCTGGCTTCATCTAAACTGTTATTTTAATCTGGCTTCACTCTTGCCTTCCAAAAGCTGAGGCAGTTGACCAGCATCTTTCAGTATGTATGAAAGACTCAGTGATAGGCTTCAGTGGAAGGATTTAAAGCAAGTGCTTGAAGTATTTAAAGAAAAAAAATAACAAAATGTAAGGTGGTTTTGATCGAGTGTGTATTTTTGTTTTGGTTTTAAGTAATTAGTTACAGGCAGTAGAAAAAGACCAAATTTAGAAGTTTTCATTTTTATATTAGGGGAAGGGGTTGTTGATACTGCACTTAAGAATGGCAGTAACTGAATGCTGCATAAACAGAACAGTCATCCAGCTTCTATTTTTAATCGTTCCACCTGAAACAAATATATTATCGTCAATTCAAAGTTACTTCAGTAAGAATGTTTGCTTTTGATCTGGCAGCCTTAAGATCAGTCTAAATGTGGTTGTAAGCTTTCTTCATTTTACTGTTTTGAAATCAAGCCGATAGAGGTAGCTTAAATACAGTCGTTACCCTTGGCATAGAATTAGCTTGCACTTCAGAAAATAAAGTCTCTTTTGAGAAATGTGCCTTTTTCCTCTCTTGGAGTGTAAGCATAGTGGCTGGCCAAGAAAACAACCCAAGAGGTTTCCAAGATGTTGCCTTTTCAACAAGTAATTGCAGACACTGATTGAATGCTGCCTCATTTATTTTTATACTGAGGGCTCTACTTGTTTGACAGAATAGGGAGCTTGAGTTCCAGTGAAGCTTTGGAAATTCCTGCTGTTTGGGCAGGTGTCAGTTACAGTTTCCAAAGCCATAAATGGCAATGAATTGACTGTAAATAGGAGTTTACTAGCTGCAGTGAGTCTTCCCTATCAACAGCCTGGCAGTGGGGCTGTCAGATGCTAAGTGCTAAGATGAAAGTCCTTCTCTCATGCCAAGGGAGAGATACAGAGGGTAAAACCTAAATTTTTGGGGGAGATAGAATATCTTTATTTCTTTGAATTTAGCTGTGCAGGTGCTGAGCTGTTGTATTAAAATGATCAGGTTCAATCTCTGCCATCTGTAATTAGGTGCACTTAGGTGCAGCTCAGCATGAACACTTTGGTTGGATATTTCTGAAAATGTCTTCCAGGGCTTTTATGAGCTGTAAAGGTCTAAAAGAAAGAGCCAGAAAGGACTGTGATGTGAAACTCAGCATTTTCTTGCCCAGTCAAACAAGAAGTATTACCCTTTTAAGAGCTGTGGAAACAGCATTTAGTAACAGCTACATAAAAGCTTGTGTTGTCTGCAAGGTACAGATAGGTGCCTAACATTTTCAAAGTGCTCTACAAATTGTCTCTTTTTTGTGCTGGACTGTGACTGTAATTCATGTGAAGCATGTCCTAATGAGAATCTCTTAGCCCAGGAAGTGCTAAGGCTGTTTTATTCTGAAATTTTAAACTGCCTTATAGAAAGAAGAATTAGATTTTATTGCATATGTTCTTCTGTACCCTTTGAGTATTCCCATATTTTATGTATTTATTTTAGCTAGCTACAGTTAAAAATAAAAACAGATTTAATTTAAAGACTCTGATGAATGGGCCTTGGTGGTTTTTGCAGGAGGCAGCTCTAAATGTTCTTCCTCCTAGCTGTGCCTCTTTTCCCTCTGCCCAGAGTTACAGCCTGTCTCAGGGCAGTAGCAGAGCAGGACAGCACCATGGTTCTGTCTGAGCTCCTGGTGCTGCCAGCAGCAGTGGCTTTGTGCTGGGTTTTGGGCTGGAGGTGTCTCAGGGAGGGTGCAGTCCTCCTTCACCATCAGAAACCACCACAGCCAAATGGTTCAGCACAGACTTGTGGGAGCCCCTCAGCTCAGACGTGTGCTGTAAATGTGGCAGCTGTTGTACATAGATTACTTTGTGTATTTGTATAATTTTAATATTGCTATTAGATGGTGAGAAGCTGCGTGTTTGGTTTTTTACTTACTGAGGTTGCAATGGGGGGAGTATTAAAAGGCTTAGGTAAGTCACATCCATCAGTATAGACCATTTAGTGTTAGTTTCTATCTGCTCAAATCGTGGGGCAGGGGTTCCTCCACCAAGGCTAAGGATGAAATTCTAATGTTAACTTTGAATCCTTTCTTACCAGGCAACACAGCTTTTGTGCTGAATTTTTGTCATACTTTTCTGCCAAATCTCATTGTACTGTCAGTTCTTATTTTTGCAGTGCAAGAAATGACTGAAGATTACAGGTCTTTGAATCAGTGGGCTGTATAATAAACACAATTCTTAGTTCTAGGTAGAGAAAGTTTAATCTGTTCTTCATTTTTATGTGAATTTTGGAATACAGGTTATAAGTCAGGCCTAGTTGAAATCTGTGGAAAATCTAAGTTCATGCTAAGACTTGAGAATTAGTACAACTGCCTTTTATTTTACTGTCTTAATGAACCAATTTCATTATTCTTGACTTCAGATTTTAGAAAATGTTTTTTTTTTCACATAATGGAAGTACTGCATGTTGTAAGACACAAACTTGCTTCAGAGATTTGGATGCATTCTTTTTATAGCTATTATTTTGGCAGTTTCAAGTGATGCTGGGCTTGACACTGAAAGCGCATACCATGTTTTCCTGGAGAACATTATGTGAAGATCTAAGGAGGACAAGTATAGGAGACCAGTAGGACGAAAACCTTGGCCTGTGATGGCAGGTGTTCACTTTTGGGGACATGTTGTCACCCTTGTGAGAAAAGACCTGAAATAGTGCTAGGGGAAGCTTAGATTGGATATTAGGAAAAATGTCTTCCCCTAAAGGATTGTCAAGCACTGAGACAGGGTACCCAGGGAAGTGGTGGAGTCACCATCCCTGGAGCTGTTTAAAAGACATGTAGATGTAGAATTTGGAGACCTGGTTTAGTGGTGGAGTTGGCAGTGCTGGGTTAACACTTGGACTTAATGACGTTGAGTATTTTTTCCAACATGAAAATAAGTTTGTAGATTGAACATCCAATGTGAGCTGGCAAGAAAGAATGGAATGACAAGAAGGGAAGCGTGGTAAGGTCAGACATCTAGGTTGCTCCAAGGCTGGTTTTGCAGCACGTGAACTTTCTTCAGAAAGGACTTAACCAAACATCTGAAAACACGGTTGTGAATTTTTTTGCTGTTGTTTTGCAGGTCAATAGCTTTGACATAAGCAACGTGTCCCACAACCACGCCCGAGCCGTGCTGTCGCAGCCGTGCTCAGTGCTGCACCTGACGGTGCTGCGGGAGCGGCGGTTCGGCGGCCGCACGCACAGCCACGCGGATGCGCCGGGCTCCGCGCGGGAGGACAGCTTCCAGGTGACCCTGCACAAGCGCGACTCCAGCGAGCAGCTCGGCATCAAGCTTGTGCGCAGAACAGACGAGCCGGGCGTTTTCATCCTTGACCTCTTGGAAGGGGGGTTGGCTGCTCAGGATGGCAGGCTCTGCAGTAACGACCGCGTGCTGGCCATTAATGGACACGACCTGAAGCACGGCACGCCGGAGCTTGCTGCTCAAGTTATACAGGTGATTTGCTTTCCTTACCTGAGCCCTTAGCTCGGCTTTATTTCTAGAGTCTGCTCCCAGACAGAGCAGCTTGTGTGAGCCCTAAAAGCTTGTGCCAATGTAATTTACAGTGATTTATGTTCTGAAAATAACAGTGAAGAACAGGATCTGCTTTGGCACCTACCAGATAAACTTCACCTCCTCAGAAGTGAAAAATGTGTTAGTCTTCCCTGGAATGCAGCCTGAAGGTTAGAAAACAGCTCATATGAGCAAGGAGAGTACCCTATTGTTTAGCAGGGAAGAAGAAAAAAAGAGGATTATTATTATTCTATTTATGTATGTATTGTATTCTAATCTCTCAGTAAGCTCTATAGAAGTGGACTTTGTTTTTTATTGATTTGTCTGTGCATGGAATTGAGTTAAAACAAGAAAGTAATTTGTCAGATGTTAGAGTCAACAGGTAGCAGCTGGGAAGTCAAATAGAGATTTTCCATGAGTTGTGCATGGTACAACTCTTTTTCCGAGTGTTCAGAAAAGGGCTGTTTCCAATGTCTGGCTATGTTCTGGACACAGATATTACCCAAAGCTTGTTGCGATGTGACATATGACCCTTCAGTGTCTCTACAGGAAAATCTATACTCCATGCCTTTCTCCCAGGCTGTAAGGAAACAGATGTAGCACTTTGCTACTTCCTGCTGATGGGATGTTGGTGAAAATGGCTCTGTTTTTAGGAAAGTTGGAATATACCAGTAGTATGTTCCTGCAGTCTAGTGCAGTCGTCTTTGGTTAAAGCACCCCATTGAGAACTCTGATACAAATGAGTAGTAAATACTTCTTTCAGGAATCATTTCAAGAGTTTTCCTTGCATTGAAAAGAAAATAATAATCTTAGAATTGTGATTTCAGTTTCCCAATTTTTGTATACAGTGATTGGAATTTAGCATTGGATAACTTTTACCTTTTGAGGTGTGGCTTTGCAGCAATAAAAAGAGTTGATGTTCTGTTAGCATCTGATAATTGGGTCTCCCAGTATTCCCCCAAAATCCAGAATATGATGGTATGCTCGTGTGTCATATCTTTCTTGCAAGCACCTTTGGGAAGTACCAGAGGTGTTCAGAGTTTTTGATCAAAAGCTGCAGATCTTGGAGCTACCACATAGGCATTTCTTCCGTTTATTGCTATGTGTTGCTGGAGTTCACAGAGGCTGTAAATGGAAAGGGGTGAATTTTAATGTTTGAAGCTTTGTTAGCACAAAGTGAACGATGGTCTTTTTGACGAAGGACTTTTAGCTGATGTAAAGGTAACACCACAGCTGAAGGAGGAATGTTAATTTCCCCTCCATTCTTGGGGAAACTGCAAAAAGAAGCAAGTAAGGGAGTGTGCACTCTAAAAAGGAACTGGAAAACAAGGTCTTTTATTGTCTTGTTTCACATTCTGTCATGTTTTCCTCCCTTTCTAATAATCAATATCCTACCAAACTTGATCTAATGTATTAAACAGGCGAGCGGGGAGAGAGTGAACTTGATCATCTCTAGACCCCTGAAGTCACAGACAGTCAGTATTATCCGTGACACCGGGAATCACAACAGCAACTCACACCAACACCAGTCCCAGCAGCTGTTTCACAGCAGACCTAACTCACATAAGGTTGGTGCTTCTCCTTCTGAAAGGAAAAAATACTGGTTTGCTCATGTGGTGGTGTGTGTAGCAAGGCAAAGCTAGAAGAAAGGATTATATATATTTTTTAATCTAATTAATAAAAAAATGGTGATGACTTCCAAGTACTCAAGTCCTGCATCATGTCTGGAGTAGGAACAAAGATACACAACAGGTTTTCTGTATGTTTCTGGATTTGCTGACTACAGTGAAAGAAGGAAGTTCTCTGAGCTCATACAGTTGTAGTTGTTAGACCTTGTCTAAGACAGCGGTGGTACTCCTGCATGGAAGGGCTGTCATTCAAGATTGTTGCAGTTTTTGTTGCTGCTGTGCTGGCTGCAACCAGGAAAGAGGTATGGCACCTATCATCCAGCATATAAAGAGCATGTTGGAGGGATGTGTCATCTCCTTCATGAGTCAACAGTCCTGGCTGCAAGGTTGCTGAGTACTGCAGGGTCTCAAGCAGGGAGAGAAAGGCAGAATGAAGAGACTTTTGTGAAGCTAGTATCAAATTACTTGGAAGACATGCAAAAATAGAGCCTGTGTTTGAGATGTTCTTGTAATTATAAAAATACAACTTGTCACTCTTAAGAAGTTGACTTTGTGAAATAGTTCTTATGTTGACCATGTCAACAAATCTATCTTTCCACCTGTTCACTCTATTTGCTTTACTATTTTGCGTCATGTACTTCTGTTGGGAAAACTTACATGCATTAAAATTGGGGATCATTTCAGAAGAGAACAAATGAGGCTCTAGGAAAGTTGTTTTCCTCCTGAGGGACAAAGGTGAGGCTCCTGAATACCATGGCTGTGGGTACAGGCCACAGCACTGGGCCATACCCACACAATGTTTAGTTTGTTGATGTCAGAGCTTGAAGCAAGTTTGCATGTGTCAGCATGAGCTGTGCTCTTACCACAGTTCCAAAGTTGATCCGAAGTTGGATGAGTGGATTTCCCTCACAGAGCAGTGCTATCTGTGGGCTCTTTTAAAATTGGAAGTCCCATGTAACAGCAAGTGGACGTTTCTCATGTTTTATATAATTTATCTTTCTCTCATTAACCTGTAGTTGGCTTTGAAGCCTTGTGGATTAAAATATGATTGTGTGGCAGCAGCCAGGCCTGAAGCCTTCGAAATGGACTGTCTGTGTAAGCCACAGTGTGTTTACATATAGCTACTTCCATGATCAATGTGTATATGAGGAGCAGAGCCAGTCAGAAAGAGCAACATGGCATTGGAGGTCAAAGAAGACGTTGTTATTTTTCAAGAGAAGGCAGGAGTATCCCAGGTTATTTCTTTCATTATTTTGGATTCCTTGCAAATATTCTGTCAATTTAAGATGCTACCACAGGTGTGCGGTGGTTTGACTCTTTTACTTAATAGCCTAAGGAAAAGGCTTTGGCAAATAAAATTTACTTTGATTTAGATTTAGATGTTTTCTTTATTGGGCAGAACTAAATACAGGCTGAACATCATCATTCAGTTGTTGGAAAATTTTATATAGGATCTCTTCTTGTTTCAAGCTTGAGTCTTCATTATAATCATTAGGGAGGATGCCCAAGGTACCCATTACAAGCCATTAGCATCAATTGGCCTTAGTTTGTGCTCTGGGAGGTTCTACATAACAGCTGCAAAAGAGAACAGGATGCATAAGGGCTTTAAAGGGTCTCTTACTGTCATCATGAAAATGCATGTTTTCATTTCTTAGGAGCTTCTTTGTAGTTCTGGGGCAAATTCTACTGACAAATGAAGTAATGTTGACGTTCACCAAGACATCAAAAGATTTGTATCTTGACAAAAATGGTTTCTCTCCAGACATTTTGACCATATGGTTTTGTAGTGCAATTTAGCCTCTTCCCGTGTAGGATATTAAAAAAAACTAGAGTGAGATTTCAAAACGGGCCTTTAGAAGCTTTCTATCTGTGTTTAAGTATCTACATCCATGGGGTTTTTGTTGGTGATTTGGGGGTTTTTTTTGGAGGGGGCAGGGATCTGACCTAGAAGAAATCCAGCCAAAGCTGATTTCCACTATTTAGTCCTTTTAAACTGTTCTATTAAGTGCTAGAACGTAGCTTTGGGTTGTATTTAGTTCTTTTGTTCTGGTTTTTTATTTTGGTTTGCTTGGTTTTTTTCCTTAATTTTAACAATGTTATTTATCCTTATTAAACAGGATCTCTCCCAATGTGTTACATGCCAAGAAAAGCACATTACTGTGAAAAAAGAGCCACATGAATCTCTGGGTATGACAGTGGCAGGAGGCAGAGGCAGCAAAAGTGGCGAACTGCCCATCTTTGTGACAAGTGTGCAGCCTCACGGGTGTTTGGCAAGAGACGGCAGGATTAAACGAGGTGGGGTTTGGCTTCCCTGGTGACTTGGCTACCTCTGCTTGCTTTTTGATCACTGCATTCTCTGGAGTCAAGTGGCGTCCAAAAGTCTTCTCACAGATGTAGGAAAATGGTTATGGATGCTTTTCTTCATGATTCAGTAATGGAAACACAGTATTTAGTATTGCACTTTCACCTTCTATGAGAAGGGGATGTTTACATCATGATAGCAGGGGAAGTGGATAAGATCAGGAAATGTATGGTTAAATTCTTTAGCGCTGATAATAATCCCCTGAGCTGAGGGTCTGCTGTGATGCAGACACATCCTGTTTTTGTGTTTAATTTAGTAGGTTGTACCACATCTCTGTCCAAGGAATCTCTGCTCCCCAGTATAATATCTGAATGGCAGAGAAGCTGTGATGACAGGCCACAGCTCATCACACAAAATTTGCCCCAAAAGCTACATCAGTGTTAATCCTGGTTCCCAAAAGCTTTCTTATCCTCTGGGGCAGCATGAGTTTGCTGGTCTTCAGGGATGGTGCAACGCTTTTCCTTGTCCCTTGGCTTTGTAAAACAGAGAATGAGGAGGTGAGGGTTAGGCTCAGCATAGGTGAAGGCAGTCCTGCATAACTGATAGCAAAGCATTTGATGATTAAAACATATTATGTCATATGTGAATCAGAGACTGCCTACGGGATCTCTGCAATTCACAGTTCACAGAATTACAGAATGTTTCAGGAAAGAAATGTAGAAATGTAGAGAAAAAACTTCACAGATTGTACACTTAAAAGAACAGTGTGGGAGCATCCTTCTATGCTTCTGAAAAAGGGAGATTTACACCCACACACCAGCAGGTACTCTTTCTTTTTCTGTACTACTATGAAAAACATACTTGATAGAAGAATCACTATTGTTCTTTCATTGTGTAACATTAAAGTAGCCACAGAAGCTACTGGGAGGAAAAACCTTTTAAAAACCGAGTCTCATACCAAATGTGACCCAGGTGTTTGCACTTTTGCTCTGGTTTTTCTGGCTTTCATTGGGGAGATAGTGTGTGAAAAAGGAGTCTGCCACTGGATAGTTAATAACATTCTTGTTTTCATCCTGGTGCTTTTAAAAAACATAAAACTAAAATTGTGGAAATCTTTTTCTGGCTTTGACTCTTTCCAGGTTATCTTTGTAGGGATGCTCCGTTTATTTCTTTGAATTAACTGAGTTTTGTACCAAAGTTTCCAGTAGTTTTTGAATTCCATTTTCTTCTCCCAAGTAGCAAGTTATTAAAACCAGATAAATTAAAGCACTCTGTGGAACCTCACCTGTCTACAGTAATTGGTTACCTTGAGTTGCCTGCATTGTTCCTGCCATCATTCTTCCTTCACTTTTAAAGTTAGGGTGAACCCAAGATCCACACCTGGAAACAGTTGTGTCATGGCATCTGCAGTAGCAGTTGCAGCCAAGCTGGTGAGGTACTTAAGTAATTTTTCTTTCAGATTTTCAGGGCTGTATACATAGGAGTCACAGTATGTGTTATATGGAAATAAATTACACTGATCCAACTTGATAAAAGCTCAGTAGATTAAAGTTTCAAACTGACAATATAAAGGCTTCAGAGCTATTAGTCTGCTAGTTCAGACTGCCTCAGATCCAAAGACTCCAGTATGGAATAGAACCTTGGCATAGGAGGTGCTGTGGGTGGGCAGGACTGTGAGACTGATGTGCTCTCCCTCGTGGCTTTGAACAGGTGATGTGCTGCTGAACATCAACGGCATTGATCTGACCAACCTGAGTCACAGCGAGGCCGTGGCCATGCTGAAGGCTAGTGCAGCCTCTTCAATAGTTGCCCTGAAAGCCCTGGAAGTCCAGATTGTAGAAGAACAGCCCCAGGCTAATGAGGAGCAATTGAGTACCATCAGTGAAAATGAATACGATGCTAGCTGGTCACCGTCGTGGGTCATGTGGCTGGGACTTCCAAGGTATGGAACTAATTGATTAAATACTTACTTAGGTGTTTTAAGCTAAGTCTTGCAAGAGACATAAAGAAGCAGAGACCTGCTTAGTTGCAGCACATCTGTCCTTATTTCTGCCTGGCCATCTCAGCTGTATTCAGTTGGCAGTGTGCTTAGGAAGTGGGCTGTGAACCGGAGCAGTGTTTCCTTAGGAAACTTAAAGATTGAATAGAGTGGATTTATCCCTTCACAAACCATAGTAACTACTCATGTGGAATCTTCTGTTCAGACACAATTCATCTTTCTTTTTTATTGTTTTATTGTAACGTAACTTTATATAGAATATCTAAAACCAGGGCAATTACTAGTAAAACCACAGAGTATATATATCCATCTGTTTCTTTTCTAATCCGCTACCTGAGTTTAAGAGGCCAAATACTTAACTTCAGAATATTGCATCAGATTTTGGATATTCTGACAGACTCTTGACATGTCCTGTGCCAAGACTGTAGCCATGCAGCTAGACTCACATAGTTTTTTTCCAAGAATCCACTACCATCTCTGCCAAATGCAAAAACTCTTGGAGGTTTGCAGCAAGCTCCCTCCCCTTAACTGCTCTGCAATCTGCTGGACATCACTTTATTTGTACTCCTCACTCTCTTGAGGCTGCAGCTATAATCTCATTCTGGCATCACATGTTATCAAGAAGAGCTCCTGCTGCAGCTAGTGGAGTTGTTAACTTCAGTCAGGGCATGCAGGTTAATTCCTTTCCCTCTGATGGATTTACCAGGTCTGTACTTAAAAGTGTAAAACCACAACACGAACGAGACGGACTGGAAGCAGAATACAGCTGAAGATAACACAGCCATGCATTGGCCCTCCAGAGGTTTTACTTTAACAGTCAATTAATTTATCTTCTATTGAACTATTAATGAGTAATCTCAATAAATGGCTCTCACTTTTGGTAAATATACTTCCTTTTCATGCTTTAGCAGCAGTTTATTTCTTACCTAGTGGTTTATTTCTTTCATGCTACAGATGCCCATGTATGGCCTTAACCTTATACTATGCATTGTGCTTTAAAGTAGTGTCAAATAACAGTAAAGAACTTAGTATCTTTTTGCTGAAAGTTAATTTCTATGTCTGTTTGTTTTGTAAATTACAGTCATTGCCAACTTCACTGGCAAGACTTAATTTTCACTAGGGCTGATAACATACAGCAGTACAGTTAGTGAAGTGTGATCTGAATTATTTACATTCTGTGTAATAAAATGGTTAGTCATATTTTCATTACTGGTGATGAATCAGTACAGAGGTAATGAAGATTGTGCATGGATTTTTAATTTTTACTTAAAGCAGAAAAAGCTTAAACTGGCTGGGGGTTGAAGAAAAAGACTCTGCATTTTTGACTTGCAAACTGAACACATCAGGTATTGATTTTCCACCCACATTGTTGCCACCTGTGAAATCCCTAAAATACAATTCTCTTACTGTCAGTTTACAGAGTTAACTGTGTTTAAGTAATTATTCTAGCACTGCCTTACTTCTTTTAATACACTTTTCTGTCTCAAGATTGTGGGGGTTTTTTAGTAATTGGTTTGAATATTACAAAATTACTCTGGGAACAGAGGTCTCATCACCATCCCTCCCCTTCTCTTCCACACTTAGCGCAGTGGTAATGATGAGATAGCAGATGTTGTGCCTACTGTAGAACCATACATGGCTTTTTCTCTTGTTATCCTGTGTTTCCATTCCACAGCTGCCTGCATAGCTGCCATGACGTGGTGCTGCGGCGGAGCAATTTAGGGAGCTGGGGCTTCAGCATCGTCGGTGGCTACGAGGAGAACCACACAAACCAGCCTTTCTTCATTAAAACTATTGTTCTTGGAACTCCTGCCTACTTTGATGGAAGGTTAAAGTAAGCCAAAGTAACAATGGGAGAAATAATAGCAATAGTAATAACAATAGCAACAATAATGGACCATTTTAAAATAGCTATATGCAACTAATTGCTTAAGGAAATGCACTGTAGAATCTTTTGCTGCTGGATCATGCAGCCCTGTAGTGCTGTCCCTCCCTGATGAGTGGGATGCAGGGAAGTAACAGGGTGT
The DNA here is from genome assembly GCA_013397375.1 of Toxostoma redivivum. Lineage (NCBI taxonomy): Eukaryota > Metazoa > Chordata > Aves > Passeriformes > Mimidae > Toxostoma > Toxostoma redivivum. The sequence goes on along the minus strand of VXBI01007046.1, from coordinate 1,549,451 downwards.
TTGTGCTGGGGAAGGGGCATCTCAGAGGTGATGGCATCCCCTGTGCTCTTCCCCAGCTGCGCTGATGTCACTTTAGGCCAAGAGAAAATGTACGCTGTATATGTGAAGAACTAGCTAGTTTTTGTCTTCCTATAAAACGGCTAAAAATTAGAACTTCTGCAAAGTGGGCACAACTGCTTTATGCTTTCACATAGCCTTCTAAAGCCACTGCTGAAAACTGATACTGAAGATGAGTGCTACTGCTTTAATAGAAGGGCAAGTAGATGATATAAAAGACTGTTAAGGGACCAAGTCCCCATGGCATTACCCTGTCATTAGTTGGCAGGAAAGCCACTGATAAATGAAGTAAGCTCAGCAGAAACCCCTGAGCTGGAGCACTTGCCCCACAAGGAGAAGGCTTCAGGGGCAGCCAGCAGCCCCTTCCAGTACTTACCTGGAGATTATCAAGGAGACGGAGCCCAGGCTTTTCAGTGGTGCAGGGTGAGAGGATGAGTGACAGCAGACACAAATTGGACAAAAGAGCTTGAGACTGGTTATGAGGAGAAACTATTTCCCCATGAGGATGGTCAGGCAGTGGCATAAGTTGCATGGTCTCTGCCCTTGGAGATTTCTGAGACTACTGGGTAAACCCTGAGAGTCCTGGTCAGAGCTTACAACTGACCTTGCTTGCAGTAGAGGTTGGGCTATAGACCTCCCGAGGTCCCTTCTGACCTTAAAGATTATATGATTTTACTTACACATTACATTTGGATGCAGCCCCCTTGTTTAGTCTCCAGATACACATCTTAGCCTCGTGTAGGACTAGTTCAGAACTGGGACTTAAAATTCCCATTAAGGATTATCTTGTTCATAAACTTGATTTTTTGTGAAGGTGGCAGTCAGGAATATGCAACTTGAAGTTTCATGGCATGATTTTTACATGCAGATTTTCTTACAAAGTGACTTAAGAAAAGAATGTACTTGTGCCTAGAGCCTTGACAGTAATTGATTTTTCAGTTCAGTGACTAAATAAATGAAAAAATAACTTGGCTGAACACAAAATTACTTTTTTTTTTCCCAACTGTGGAACAGTTTGGATTAAATTAAAGATCTCAATTCAACTCAAATAACTTCAGATTGGGGACTTAATAACTAGAAGTATTCACACAAACGGAAATTCAAGTATCATTCCTAAGAAGAGTGAAAGAATCATCATGGTCACGTTCACCCTCTTGAAATCTTGAAAATATGCTCTTGTGTGATAATGTGATATAGTACTCTCCTTCCAAATGTACTGTTCAACTGAAAATATGAACTTAAAAATGGGCCCCAACAAGAGAGAGCCCCTTAGAACCTGCACCTTGAGTTATTGTGGAGCAGGTCTCTTCCAAAGCTGTTCTGTTTTGTTTAAATTATCTAAATGTTAGGCTGGACAGGAAGGAAGTAACTAACTTCACAGTTCAATAGTTTACAACAGTTTTCTGCTTACATGATCTATCTGGAGTGATTTTATAGAAGGCAAAATGACTTCCTCAGAAAGGTTGTGGGAGTGAGATGTCATTCAGTGAACTGTAGCACTTTGGTTTGGGTGATGGGGTTCCTTGGTTCAGGCAGAGAAGGGCTTTTGAGTGCACATTTGAATGGTGTTGGTAACTCTGCTTCCTCTTCCTCTGCTCAGAGAAAAGACATGGGGAAGCTCAGGAGAACATCTTTTTGCCACCCATTTTGATGCCTTCAATACTTGAGTGGATCAGTTTAAAGAAAAGTCCTGTTTGATCTCCAAGTCACATTTGACTACTCTGAGGAATGTCACACACTCAGCAAAACATTGCTGTCTAGAGAAGGAACATGCTCAATACAGAAAGAAATTAAGTGCATTTTTGAAGTCTCTTGACTTCAAAAACCAGAACTTAACCCTTCAAGGTGAATTTTCTCTGGGCCAGCAAATGGCACCCTCACGAATTTCTGTTACCCGTTTCAAAATGCAGAGATACTGCAATTGAACCATCTGCTGAGGGAGATTTCAAGCCAAATGGTTATATTTGACAAAATCATAAGCCACTGAAAACAAAGTTCTTAGTTGGAATGTGGTTGGTTGGTAACCATAAGTATCTTTACTTACACCTCCTACAGTGAAGGCATGTTTGGTGTAAATGTGTTATAATCCACACAAACAAACAGAAGTGCTTCTGTCATGCACATGCTATCTCATCTTCTCTTGACTCCATTAGGTCTTTCCAAATGTCTTTTCTCATGTTTCTGTACAGGTCAGCTCTTAATGCAGAATTATCTTGGTATTAGAATTGAAATAGAGCAATTTGGGAATTTCCTGAATGAGTTTTGGATTAATCCTTGAATAGTTGGAAGGGACCTTTGAAAAGTTATCTAGTCCAACACTCTTGCAATGAGCGGGGGTATCTTTCAGTAATAGGACAGACTTCAAATTGAACTGCTTTGGGAATTTTAGTGACACTTTTCACCCTGATGCAAACCTACCACCCCAGCAGTGAAGTGCTGTTTGTTGGTGTGTGTATAATTACTGCAGAGCAGGACTCAAAATGCATTCTCTTTTCTTCTTGTGTTTTTTAGGTGTGGTGATATGATTGTTGCTGTAAACGGACTATCCACGGTTGGAATGAGCCATTCTGCACTCGTTCCCATGCTGAAGGAGCAGAGGAACAAAGTGACTTTAACAGTGATTTGCTGGCCTGGAAGCCTCATATAGAGTTGTGAATCACTTCGGTTCAAGCAGTGTCTTTTTCTAGATAGCTGGCACAAAAATCTCCTCTACCTTTTTTTTCCCCTATTGATACAGCTGGTTAAAAGCAGGGCCAAAACTGCTGTATTTTCCTTTTTTAGAGGCCTCTCAGACTACTCTACCTGTTTTGCCATCCTGAAATTGTTCTTTGTATTTTTGTTTGCTATGTCTATTGCTGACACAAATGCAAATGTATTCAAACTCACAGAGAAACTCCCACTCAAATATGGCTGTCATTGAGCTTTTCACATCAGGCTTGTAGGGTCAGCAGAAGAACTTAGTAGTTCTTTGGTTTTCTCTGCAAAGTCCTCAAGTTGTATTGTGGTACATAAATGTAACATTCATGTGTCCGCTCTTCCCAGCAAAGAGAATGTGTGTCAGTACCAGAATGACACATCTGTCAGCTGCTATGAACCAAAACCTGTTTCCAAAGGTTACATCTCTTCATTTCGTAGACCTTTCCATTTTTGATTCCATAGTTCAGACTGATTCAAGTATTCCATCTTATTAATCAGAAATTACTTGTTCCCCTAAATTTTTTTTGCAGGGCATCAATGTTCACAGAAAAGGACAAAAGCCTGATCTTACTAGAATTTTTATAAAGTGCAATAATTGGACTCTTTGTTAGGAAACTTTAATATATTACAGAGTTTGTACCCTATAATGTCAAGAAATACGAAAGTACTTCCCATTGCAATGCTGGCAAGGATTCATGTGCCCAAGGTTGCCTTTGAGTGAATGGCTTGCAGTATTAGACTTTACTTTACAAATGAATGTTTTGCTATGTCAGAGAATTTTGATGAACATTTTTATGAAGATCATTTTTACCGTTTCTATTGTAGTTGTCAGCTCTCTTTATTCAAGTGTGGAAACAATACTTTGACTTGTACTTTCTAAATGAGAAAATTATTTCCAGGGAAAAAAGCAAGCTATTAAGAAACCATATGTTATGGTTTACAGGTGAGCAGGCTAGAAGGAAAGCTCTTTGATTTCAAGTCCAACTGCAAAGTAAGCTGCAAAGTTCACTCTTATTGTCACCTCCTGACAAATGTGCAGCCTTCATATCAAATGCTGAAAAGATCTCTTTTGCATTTCAGGATATTTTTTTTTCCTTTAGAGAGCACCTGCTATTAAGTTGTCAGAAATACTGTTTGTCTTGGATTGTATTTAATATTTTTGCAAACCAACCAGTAATTTCTAGACTTTGCCTTTCCATGGTATTTGCAGGCTAAGCACCCACTTGTTTAAGAAAAGAGGGGTGGAGCACAGAAAGAAATGTGCTGACCTGGAGCTAACCCTGTGTGTTGTCAGTGTTCTCAATATTTGAAAAGAGCTTCATTTATAAACCAGGTTCCCAACCTGAACTGATTTTATGAATGACCTCTGTATTGTATTATTAATTACCAGAGAATGTATTTGAGAGTCACAGCATATTTCAGTTGTGAAGCATGAACTTTATTTTCAGACTTAGCTGGTACAATATCGGGACATATTATCGCATGTCATTAATTCCAGTAGCTTTGTTTTCAAAATAAATAAAGTTACTCTTTTGCAAATAAAAAAAAAATAAAAAAAGAAAGAAAAGGGAAAAAAAGAAAAAAAAAAGGTTAAAAACCTCATATGGATGGTTCTGTTCCTCTCTGTAATGTATACTATTGGTTTAATTTCATAATATTACAATACAAAAGAATGTCCTCTCCAGTATATTACTGTAGTGAGAATCCTTGTTTCTGAAGCAAGCACCAAATTTATTTGATACTCTAACTGATTAAGAACCAGTTTTCTCCTGTCCCCAGATGGTGTTTAACTGTATGCTTTTCCCTTAATGCAGACTTTTTTGTGAAGTACATATTAGTGTGTAGGCTTTAGGGAAGTTTTTGACATATGTACTAGATTTAGTGTTTTTTATTTTAAAAATTACACTTTTCATTCAAAATCCTGCAAAAATATTTTTGGATTTTTTTTTCCTTTTATATGTTAAATGTAACAAAAGCATGGGTTAGCTTAAACTGTGCAGTTTTGTTTCTGTGTGCTGTTGCTTTTGATGAGAATATCTAAGCGATAAAGCTTTTTGGAATAAATTCACTTCCTCAATCATTTTCCCCTTTCTCTTGTAGCAGCATAGTTGGGTTTGGTTTTCTGTGCCTTCTGTTTTAAATTATTTCAAGATTATTTTTTTCCAAATATTGCTATCTAATTGTATGGTATTAATGAAGGATGAATGAAAATAAAAGTTCATTCTACACATTGTAATAACTTGAAAGTATCGTCTCACTCTTTGCAAAAGATTTGGGGAGCTTGGTACAGATTTGGTTTAATTATATTTTTTTTTCCTCTTCTGATTTATCATAAATTACAGTTAGTGAATGTACCATAAGGGTCTGAGTGTATGCTTATCCTGCCAGGGTGACATACCAGCTGTTTAACCATTAGTCCCAGCACTGAGAGGTGTTTCTAAAGTGGAGTTGAGATCTGTGCTTTATGGTACAAGTAGAGTTTCCTCTTTCCCCCTCCATGCCAGCTGGTACTGATCAGCTGGAGAATGTTTTCACAGCAGAGGCTTGATGCAAGGAGACAGTCTTGCTGGAAACATCAGTTTTACAGCTGAAACTCAGGCCTCCTGGTTATCAGTTCCCATCTCCATCTCCCATCTCCTGAAGGCAAGGATGCTCTATCCTTAGATGTCTGCAATGCTAGAATGAGTCTAAAAGCAATTTCTCAGTGATTTGCAGTAAAGTTGCCCAGACTGTATTGCTGCTCCTTGCAGTAGTTATGAATAGTTAAATTCCTTTAAAAGAGAACCATGCCTTTGTACAGAAAGGCCTTTGTACACTTCTGCCAGCAGGCTATGAGTTCCTATAAGGTAGGAGCCAGACTATCAGAATTTTGGTTTACAGACAGATGAACGAGTTCATTGCTGCAGGGGGAGGTGCACAGAGCTTTGTGTGAGGTGTTGGGCTTGGTCATCTGTGTGCTGGAGCTTCATGGGAGGAACACTGTTTCCAAACAACCCTAGGGATCTCCAGTTAGGAATGTAAAAGAGTTTATTCTACATCACGGCATGCCAATAAAGAAATCTAGAAAGCTCATTTGCCATGCTAAACGTCTTCTTTACAGTCATGAACAACTGAGGGGAAAATCAATGTCACAGAAGAATTAAAATTATATATTAAGAATATACTTCCAAATTCTAAAATAGATCTGGGGTGGGTATGATGAAAATCTAAGCCTGGTTCTCAGAATGTGACCCAGACAACATCAGATGCAAGGCAAGTTTCTTTTTTGAAAGAAACTTGACCATTTACTTCTGAGGCAATTTTAATGGATCATAAGCATTTATTAACCAACTAAGGTAGGGAGATCCTGATGACTTATACAAAAGTATGTGTATGCCAGGCAGGACAGCAGTGATGGCAAACGCTGAGTTAAGCCAATACATGCCACGTGGGCCAAGAAAAAAGGTGGTGTAATGCCAAGGAAAGTCAGTAAACATCCTCATCCCAGTTGTCTCAGGCAACTTCTAGGTGAGCTTACTTATCTAAAAAGTGGTTCTTTGTAGACACATAGAGAGAGACCTTGTCGCACCTGAAATAATGTCTCGCTAGTAAAGAACAATTCTTAAATTACTTGATTCTCAGAGGATGAGAAGGTTTTAGACTGGGACAATTCAAATAACATTATGTGGATAAGAAAGCTTACTCTTAACTGAATGTTGATGTTGTCCTTCTGTTTGTTGCCATACCACACGTGGATGAGTCTCCTGAATATCAGCAGAGCAGTATGGATGCAACACCCATGTTAGTGATGCATTGCACCTGATACAGTGATGATGAAATCCCTTCTGTAGATTCACACAGAAAGCTCAGAAATGAAATTGGCCCAAGAGTCTGGTTACAGGCAGCCTGCTCAGCATCAGCTGTGGCATCCACTGGGCCTGAAGCTGGTTAGAAGAAGGAATGTGTTTGGGCTTGAGCGTTGTTTTTGTTGTTGAGCTATGCTGGTAAGGGCTGGCTGGGGGAGTCTGTGGGTTGCAAGCACAGCCAAACAAACAGCATGCTCCTCAGTGGGGAAAGCCAAGTTTGTTTGCATAAGGATGAATGAGGGCCAAGTGCTCCCATCACAGGCTGGGGAGGAATTAGGCATAAAATAGAAAGGCAGAGCCTGTTCTGTGACTAAAGGGCAAATACCACATCTAGGAGGGGCTGCCCCTCTTTGCTGTCCTTCACAAGTAGTAGCCTCAACTTCCCTCCCAGACCTTTCCTACCCTGGCTTAGCCACAGCAACCAGGTGTAGAGACCCTGTAGAGACCATGGCTCAGGTTTAGAGAGAAGAGGGAATAGCTTTGAGGCCACTTTACATCCCCCAGCAGCCTGCCATGGTGGCGAACACCAGGTTCCTCACCTACATGGGAGCTGGTGGTCCCATGGTGACTCAGTGTTGGGGGGTCTTAGAGGGAGGTGGTCTGCAGAACAACCCCCCCCCCACTTTTAAGATGCAGGTGCAGGGGTTGATACAAACACATCAGGAGCATTCTCTTAACTTGGGTCTTGGAGCTATGCTTGCTAGTGCTATGGATCCATAACACACAAAATAACCTCTGCTGTATAGGGGGTTTTTCTGCCAACTCTCTCTGGCAACCCCAAAGCATAGTACATGGTGATGCAAAACCACCAGGCAGCAACACCCAAAATGCCTTTTTTTCTGCCAATGAACAGGCAGCTATTGAGCCTTAAGCAGCCTTGGGGCAAGCCTGGGCATCTGATTCCACAGCCCTTTCTCAGTGATCAGCTCCACCAAAGCCAAACAAGCTGGGTTTGCAGTTTGGACACAGCTTTGTAGGGTAAGGTATTAACTACACAATTAAGGAATCCATTTGGTGTTTTGTTTGATCTGGGACAAACCAAAGTGCTGGTTGCTTTGCCCCCAGGTTTTGATATAAAGAGATTGTGGAAAGCTACAGAAGAGAAGCCTTTTAATCAGATTAGAATAGATAAAGAGTATAACCCCTTGGTTATACAATTGAGCTTTCTAATCATATTAAACTTTAATACCAGCATCAGTGCCATATTGGAACAACAATAGCAAAAAGCTGTAAGCATAAAATATTACAGATCCTTAAACATATTACAAAATGTCATCCACTAAAGTTAAAAAATGTTATCATGTTTGAGGAAATGTGCCAGCTGAAAAAAAAAGGCAACACCCGCGAGGCTGAAGTCCTGTGTACATGTGCAGATTAAATGCAGCACAGCAGAGGCAAGGCTTGACCTTTTTGTTTCTTACATTTTTATTAATTAAATTGCTTCCCAAGCAGCTACTTCTGTCGTGGCTATTACCCACCTTAGCCCCCATCTACCAAGGTGCTAAGTACACTTAACTCTTTTTGCAATCAGTTAAAGTGTCCCTTGTTGTAGGATGCAGCAAGAGGTGGGTCCTCTTTAATGGTGAAACCCCTGGAAAGAAACATCTTCAGCTCTCTTGCCCCTCCACTGCTGCAGCCAGTACTCAGTATCCAGCAGTGCTTAAAGCCAGAGAGGACTGAAGCCAAGAGCCAAAGGAAAGGGATGTTAATGCATTTCAAAGGCCTGATTTAAGTGGGTTGATTTTCTGGCATCTCTGTGTTCCTACAGATCTGAATTTCCTCTGTGAGTACAAAGGACCCTGCTTGGAGTCAGTGGTCTTGCACTGAACCTCTGCCCGTGGCTGTGAGTCCTGCCAGGACACCTCCAGGCTGCAGCCGCCTTGAATCATAGCAGATGATTGTGGCTATGCCTCCTTGGGCAAAACAGCCAAGCAATAATTCAAAACTGAAGGTTTTCCTTTCTTCTTCCCTCCAGCTGGAGTTGCCTCTTCCCCCAGACATGCCAGAGGTGCTGTGTGGTTTGTTTTGATTGAGCAGAGTCAGGGTACCAAAGACCTCAAATTTCAAAATTTCAGCCAGGCAGTCCCTTCTGGCTGCAGTGTGAGTGTGGCTGGCAGCTTGGCACGGGGTGATGGCTGGGAGGGCAGTCAGGACAGGCCAGGAGCTACCATGCCACTGCAGCCCTCATCCCATCCTTTGGAGCTGGTCAGGGATCCTGGGTCAGATGTCCAGAGGCAGCAGGTTTCTTCCTGTTTTCACCCCAGGGTGGAAACCACACCAACCCATCTGTGGTTTTCACCTTGGGGTGAAATTTTATTCAGCTGAATATTTTGCACCTCACAGAGTCTTTCTCATCCTTAAACTAAATAGCGTTTGCCTTCAGATATTTTTCCCAAACTTTCCACCATTTTTTCCAGCTCTTTTGTGTATTTCCTGACCACTGTCCCTCTGCAGTGGGACAACTGTCCTACTGCTGCTTCCCTACAACTTCCCTACAACTGCTTCTTCCCTTCAACTTCCTTTGCCTGCTTCTCTACAGCTGTCTCAAGTGCTGTTTTTTCCAAGGCACCTTGGAGCCCACTAATGCCTCCTCCAGGCTCCCATGGTTATCTCTGCATCATCCTCTGACAGGGAGGTGTAAAGGCTGCTTTGAGCTGAGGGTTCAGGGTGGCACCAGGACAACTGCTGGATTTTCTGCTCCCCACCCGGGGGAAGACTGGGACCCATCAGGGCTGGTTCTTGGAGAGGTCTCCCATCTTTGGTGCCCACCCCAGCACCCCACACATCGGTGGCCCCAGGTTGGTGGGCAGGGCCCACTCTCTAACAGCCTGGGAAGTTTGGCTCTTTGTGTTTCTTTGTTATTGGCGCCCTGGTAATTATGCACCTTATGAAGATATTCCATGTAATCATACCCTTCTAAAAATGCCTCGGATTAAAAGCTTTTCCTGGGTCTTTAGGTGATGGGCCTGCAATTACAGAAAATGAACTGCATTTTAGCTTTCCATTGAAATTAATAATAGTGGTTCTCCAGTTGACTCTGTGAGTAGTTAATGGAACAAACTGGATGCTCCGCTACAATGAGGATTTTAAAGCTATTTGAAAGAGATTCTGTGTTTCAAATAGGAAAATAATTCACACAATGCAAAATTATTTTGTGTTTGCATCTTTGAGGAATAATGGCTCTGTGTAGCTTCGAGATGCAGCTATTTATCAATAATTGTTTCAATGTGCTCCTCAATCCTTTGCTGCACTGGAAAAGAATGACCTGCTGGGAACTCTGGAAAAAGAAAAACAAGTCAAGGAATTGGTGCAGAAAGGAGCTCCAGCCTGGGCTGATCTCTATGAGGAGGTTTTACCATGAACCTTGAAAAACAGATTTGTGTGAGTTCTTGCAGGGTGGAACAACAAATTCTGAGACTTGTTGAATTTCAGTTACTCCATCTCCAACTTGGCTCAGTTAAAATCAGCCTCTGAGAACTGGCAAATTTTGGAGTGCTGCTGGTGGGTTGCAGCCCATATCAGGGAGAGAGGAGCCAGCCCCTCTCCTACATCCTGGTTAACCTGCCCCATAGGCAGGGGCAAAATAGCTCACACATCTGCTGCATCAGCTTGCTTTCATAGATTCCTGCAGAGCAGAGGTGCACTTAATGCATCATTCTCGAGGGGAGTGGAAAAGCAAATGGTCCCTCTGTCCCCAGTGCCTTTTTCATATGAACTGGGTGGAGGATGGACCAGGATCCAGCTCTGCATCTCTCACAGTGAAACCAGTCCCACTGCTCCTCTGCCCTGGGGGTACTGGAGATTCAGAGCAGGTTCAGACTTTCCTCCCATGGAGCAGATGTACTGCAGAGCCACCCTATCTTTACAGACAGTATTTCAGTGTCCCCCAAATTTATCTCCCATCCATTGAACACCTTTGCACTGTGATACTGCAACAGAAAAGGCACTGAGTGCCACAAGCAGCTCCCTGGGATTGACACCAAGGCTGGCTCCCTGATCCTGGTTCCTTTAGCAAGGCAAGAAGAGCCCTGAGCATTCCTACCTCCTGCCCAAGCAGTCTTTCCCTTGGGCTGTCCTCCCAGGGTGCAGGGTTGGTCCTTGCTCCCACATGCTCTATCCTGCCAGGAGCTGCTCATCTGTCAGTAGTGCCAGTTTTACTGCCTTTTCCCTGGATGATGGCATCACCTATGGAAGTTTTACTACCTTCTCTGACACCAAAAATAGTTGTGTTTTCAGGGCAAGTCCCTCAGCTGTCCAGAGCAACCTGAACTGCCATCTAAAGAAACGTTTGCATAAAGTTCCTTGAATTAAACATTCACTCTTTTTTTTTCTCTCTCTAAAAATATCTGCAAGAAATCCAGTGAGACAATCAATCACAGAGGAATCATTTTCATCAGCTGAGTCTTCTGGGAGTCACACAATCACAAGAAAATATTCCCTCTATCAATGGCCACGTATGCAAACCTGTAATTCACCTGCCTCCTCAGGTACCCTCGGGAAGGGTGAGAGGCACCAATTTCCAGCAACAACCCAAAATCTCTGGCCTGGGCCCAGAACCACTTGTAACAGCAGTTCTTGCACAAGAACAGGTTTTGGCAACGTCTTGCTTCCCAGCCAGGCTGGATGTGATGAAGAATGAGGGTGTGTAATCAACCAAAACCTCAGGACATGAGACTGTAGGTAGAGAATTTTCTAGCATGTTTATAAATAATATCTTTTCATGGCCTATATGATACTTATTACCCATATATTATAATTACTCATATAACTAACTAAAACTACCTATATGATATAGGTTACAAATCGTGAATAATTACCTAAAGGTTTGCAGCTTTTGGGTGGCCCAGTGGGCAAGACTGAACTTTGCTTGTTTGTTCTCCTTCCAGACTTGCAGCTCGTCAAGGCACAGCCCTGCTTCCTTACACAGCTGTAAATCAGCCTAAGCTAGACTAAAAAAAGCACCCACACTCAGCTTTCCTTTTTTTCCTTCTCTCCTAATTCACCTTTCCCTCACTATTTGTACAGCCTACCTTTTCCAAAGACCTGGGAAGGTCTGACCCCACCACCCTGGACCAGAATTGCTGCTGAGTACAGCCAGGACAGGTGGTTCATCTCCAGCACAGGCTTTGAAGGCATCCAGCAGCAATGCTTCTGTCTGCACTTACTTGATTTATGTCTGTGTCTCAGCATTTTTGTTAGCAAGGAAGGCACAGGGAGGGGTTTTTCATCAGGAGTGGAGTCAATCAAGAAGCACCACAGAAAAATCTTTTGGCAGCTGCTGCTGCTGCTGCAATCCCATCTTCCATGGGGCAAAGGAAATCTTGCCTAATCTAATGAAGTCTGAAGTGTTTGCTTTTAGAAAATCCTTCCTTTTTTTGCTATGATTGGTTAATTCTGTTAGCAAATAGATCAACTACACCCACGTCTTTGTGTGTTTGTGTTAGGTCCCATGTGCCACACAACCATGCTGCACCTGGATTATCAACAGGAGGGCTCTGCCATGACTGTGCCTTAATTTGTGCTTGGCCAGCACAGGAAGCCATGGCTCCTCAGCTATTTCTGGTGATGATGGCTGGGGCACTCAAATGCCTGTACTTGGAGATATAATTACACAAAAAACTCTCTCCCTAAACAAATTCCCCTGTGCAGCGCTCCAAAGCAAATCAACCTTTACACACAAGTGCCAAAGTCCTGGAAGAGGAGGTTTTAGTGGCCATGCTGCCAGCCCCCTCCTCAGAGCCACTCTGATGACTGCCTCACAATCACGACACTGCCCAATGCTGGTGGCCTTGTGGTGGCCATTGGCTGCCCCAGGCTGGCAGGGTCTTCCTGGGCTCCTTCTCAGGGACTCCAGGTATTCAGTCAGAGTGAATGAGAGGTGGGGCTCAGGCTCATCCTTCCCTTGTTATGTTCCAAATGAGCAGGCAGATGGACATCTGCCTTGGTTTAGGGTAAAAGCCTTGTCAGCCCTACCCTTCAGATGCTGCTTTGCTCTCCCATTCACAGGAGATGTTCACCTGGGCTTAGGAGTGTTTGATTACCAATCTTATGGGTTCTGATGCTAGAAATGGGAAACCTATCTACTTCATCTCTGGGTGGAAGGCTGTGCACAGAGATGCATCTTTGTGATGCAAATTTCCCCTTTGTTTAGTGTTATTTTTCATTGTGGAACAGATAAAAGCTAAGCAGGGAGAAAGGAGCAAACCTGGCATGTTGTGACAGGCACTTGCAAACAACAGACAAAATGTGCCGATTCCAGCTTCAGCCAGGTGTGTCTGACTGCCACTCGGTGAGTCTTTGGAAGATTCGAGTAGCAGATATTTTAATTATAAATGCTCAGTCAGGTCAATACATTTCTCAGTACAGAAGCAGCGAGAGACAAAAAACAAACAAACAAACAAACAAAAAGTATTTTCTTAAAACTCAGCATGCACAGCAACATCCACAAAATTTAAAAATAAAATAAGCACATCTTAAAAAAAATACAAATTAAAACTCATATATACAAACCAGGAAAAGCAAAATACACCTCTAGGGAGACTGCAGGTAAGCTCCAACCCAAATTTGGAAAGATACATAAACCTTGGAAGTCTGTAAAAACTTGCCATTTTGTAATTATGCTGCACTCCCATACCCAGAAGTAAAAGACAGCTGTGTAATCTTTGGGCTACCCAGGACCCTCATGATGGAGAAGAATTGCAGCAGATGAACATTTCTCCCACTCCATGGTCTGGGAATGAGGCACAAGGACAGAGATGCTTTACCCAGGCACAGGTATCTGTCATGTTGATACCTAATGTTTATACCAGGGAGCTTGGGCTCCCTTTCTCCTTTACTGAGAGAAACTGGCACTTTTGGTGCTGTTCATCTCATCCTAGTGGAGTTGTCCAAAACAAATCAGATGGCTCACACTGTGGGCATAGCTTTTCTTCTCCCCCCTCTTGATAGGGAGCGAGGATGAGCAGAGCAGCTTTTGCACAACAGTGTCTAGAGCTCGGTGAGAGGAATCCTACCATAGACAGCAGGAGTTTTCCAAGCTAGTCAGAGGTAAAGCCCCTGAGAAGGGCTGCCCTAAACCCTGATGAGGGGGCTCTGTCATCACACTGTCACAACCAAGCAGCAGTGCTGGGATGTAAGCTTAGAGGGCAGGCATTTACAGCAGGCATAAGCAGTGGCTGATTTTAAATACAAAAATAATGCATTGGTTTGACTGTTATGGTAATTCATGGTTTCTCAGAGCCTGAGAATGTATGTTGCCTGCTATAACTAAACTGAAGAAATGTCAACTCCCACCTTGAAGACATTCAGAAGCTGTCTGGACATGGTCCTAGAGAACTGGCTTGAGGTGCTGGACTAAATGACCTCCAGAGGTCCTTTCCCACCTCAAATCTTCTGTGATCCTATTAAGTAAAATAATTTCATTATTAAAAATAACACAGAAATTTAGAATGTTCTCAACCAAGCTTTTCCTGAAAGACAGCTGAGGTTTTCAAAAATATTTCCTTCACTCAGGAGCACTTTTTGTTTGAAATTTCATGAAAATACACTTTCATGGAAGCCTGCTAAGACCCATAGCTCACTGAGCACTTTCCAGCAGAAAGGACCATCCTCCTCCCACCTGGCTGGACAGGGGGTCATCGCCACCACTGCTCAGCAGGGATGCAGCACCAGGACATCATCCTTTTCCCAGAGCACTCCCTCTCCTCCTGGTCTGCCCCTGCTCCCTGACACAGGATGGGGCCATGGCTGTGGTGCCAGGCATCCCTCCATGATCACCCCAGCCTCATTTCTCACTCCTCCCGCTCAGATTTCCACATACACTATAGACACACCAGTGAAATACAGACAACAAAACCTCATCCCTTCCTCTCCTTCCATGGCTCTGCACCTGGAGGGGAAGAGGATACTGACGTTGTTTAGAGACAAAGGTAAAAAAGAAAGAAAATAAGCAGGAGGCAAAATTATTCTTCACTGATGGAAAGCTCTCCTGTTTGTTCAGATCATTACCATATCAGCAAACCCACATAAAAGTACCATTAATTTTAATACTTTCCCAAGACTAATTAGGTTTAAATTGGGTAGAAAATATTGTGCAAATAACTAGCCATGCATAAAATCCTCGGTGAAGTTTAATCAGGAGGAGTAGAAAACAGGGAAAATAGTTTTTATTAATGCATTTACACCATCTTAGAATTTCCCTGAATTGTGTTTTACCTTGGCTATAAAAATGAAAACATTTAAATTTCTTTAAAATTACATTTGACTTAATTACAGCCAATCCCTAATACCAGCAAACAACCCATTTTGCCTACTTTTCAACATAAATAGCCACCAGCCTCATCATTTCATAAAGAGTTGTTTTCTTACATGATGTTCTCTATGTGCAGAATGTTAATAGCTACTATAGCTGAATATGAATAGGCTTTGTAGCTCCACTTGAAATATAGAAAAATGGCCCAGACATTAAAAAAGATAAAAGGGAAAAGGGCAGTAATGAATTTAGAGGAAAATGAACATTAATGGTACTAGCATTACCTCATGTTCCACATAACAAATTATTGGAAATCTGTCAAGCACACCAAATTATCTACTCATCTGCTGTTGTGGGGCCCTTTGGAGCCATCCAAAACCAGCAAAAGCAAGACAATTTAAGCTAATTTTACTATTTATAACAATAGAACAGACCATTAAGATAAATTAATGTCATTATCAAGTTTCTATGAAAATGACAAATACCGCTATTTCAAGCAGCTTTAGAAGCTGTTGACTATAATGAAATCTGCTGTACAGGTACTAAAAAGAAACACTCCAAGTAATTATTTTCTAGTAGCTTGTTTGTTTCCTTCACATTCATTTACTTTCACCACAATTAGTTCTGTACACAATATATGGTAACTAAACAGTCAACACTACGCAGCATTAGGACTAATTAGACAATTATGATGCAGTTTTCAGCCTTTTAGGTCCTAAAGAGAGCCAGGAGTAAACATTTTAGAGGCAAAAACAGCAGCACCGCATCGATTTGCGGGTTTGGAGTTTGAAGGAATACAAAGCAATGCGAGAAATAAAGCCAGGTAAAATGCTTTACACAGAACAGCCTGAATTGAGATGGTTATTGAATGATCTAATTGCTGAGGCTTCAAGCCTGAGGCTGGACATGGACAGAAACCAGTCGGGGTAAGGATGTTGGAGCAGGCTGTGGAGCTTGGGGTGAGAGCAATGCCAGGTCAGTGCTGGCAGCCCCGGCCTTGGATCCAGGCAGCCAGCTGACCAACAGCCATTGTGACACCAGCTGTGGATGGACAAAATGCACATCCAGGGAAGATTCACATGTATTCTCTCAAAACTCCCTCGATGTGGTAACTCCAGGTGTTTCACATGTACCACCCTATCCCTGCAAACCTCCAGCACCACTGCGCTGGACAGAGAATTCTGCAAAAAGAATGTATTTTCTTGACATTCTGCTTCAGAGGATAAAGAAAACAGAAGCTCATGGTGCCTCCTTCTCTACCACTCAGGATTTCCTGGACAAGGCTAGGAAGGATCCACATGTACTACAAATACAGCACAGATGCCACTTGATACATGAGCACATTCCAGCCAAGTATCCATGTTCGGCTGCATTAACCAAGCACAGTGGAGGTAGCCATGGAGTGCTAGGTGGAGATGTCACACTTTCCCTGGCCAGCCTCGAGTCTTTTTCCCCACCTCACTCACTCACACAGAGAGCAAAAATAGGATGAGGAAGTTTAGTATCCCTTTTTTAACTCCTTTCCACTTTCCCCATTTTTGCAGCTGCCAAGCTTTTATCTGCTCTGTGTGTGCCACTTCATGCCAGCAACATAATGAAATAATTTGCATATTTGCACATAATTTCCAGGGAACCATCTCCAACTTTGAAGCCCCTGTATGGCTGGGTTGTGGGGCCAGCACAATTTGCAGGGATTGTGTCCCTGGTGTGATGCCTGGGGAACAAAGCTCTGCCTTCATCCCTGCTTGGGGACAAGCAAGTTGGGCCAGGAGCCTCCTTCTTGCTTCAAACACAGCAGGGGTTGAGCTGGGCCTCCCCAGATTGCTGTGATGCAAGCCACAGTCCTTGTTCTCAGTCCCAGGGGTAATGCTCCACAGGGCACACCACACGTGGGGACAGGCTGTGCCAGGGAACTCCCAAGAGCCTGAGGACAGGGTTCCCTGCTCTCCAGGCCACAGTGTCAGCTCAAGCCAGGGAAGCAGTGAGGAAGGCACCAAAACCAGCAGCTGACAGGAAGATCCCTCCTTTCTCCTTTTCCTCCTGGCCATTCCCTGTCCTGCACCTGGCAACACCACCATGGCACCGAGATATCTTAGTTTGGGTGCTTATCAGTTCTGTGCTAATGATTGTGGAAGGTAATTAATCTATAAAAGCATTATCACAATATTCATTGTTATTTATGACATCTTATTAGTACTATCAGTCAGGAATTTTATGAAGCAGAGGCTTTATTTTTCCTTAATTAGACGTTTATGAGAGAATATCAAATCTGACAGTCCATTTAGGAATTTATTACAGAATAAAGAGACTCAGCTGAAAGCCAGCTTTGGTTTACATGACTGGTTTTACACTGGATTTAACAGAAGCTGCATCTATCTGCAAATTTGACTCAATGTCACTGTGATGGACTATGCATCCATCAATTTAGGGAAGGCTGAACCATCCACCCTGCTCAAAGCTGATTCTGAAGGCTGGAGATGCTGAGGTTGTGTGGGCATGCAAGAGCAAATATCCTGGGAGCTCCTGCAATAAGATATTTTCTAATTTTTTTTTATAGTAACTGCCTGAGTGCTCAAAAAAAGTGCTTAAAACCTTCCTAAATCTCTCCCAGGAGCAGCTGGAGCCCGGCAGCCATCACACAGCAGGGGCTCAGTGAGCTCAGTCACTCGGATGGATGCCTGAGCCCTTGGGACCTTCACTTTGGTTTCTGTCTCATTACAGTCTTTGGCCCTTGTGCTTTGTCCTGCACTTTTCATTACCTGGGCAGATACTCGCATTGCTCCACCTCAGAAAGATGCTAAGAGGCATTAAAATTCGGCACCTGGAAGGGGTGATGACCTCATCCAGCAGCTGTCAGCAGCCCCAGGACACTCAGCAGCCGGGTGCAGGATGGGGTGGCTTGGACAGGAGACAGCAGGGACTGGCATTCCCTCTGGTGACCAGGAGAGCAGCACCTTTCCAAGCGGCCCAGGAGCAGCTGGAAGGCACAGGGCAGCCAAGCTGGACTTCTCAGTCTGCCAAGCCCTACAAAGAAAAGGCTTTTGAAGCCTGGAACTAGATGCAGAGCAGTAGGGAAGGGGGCATGATAGCAAGACTGTGTCCAAGCAGGGATGAGGAATTCAGGGAAAAAGCAATAAAATATGCCCCTTGTGTGCCTAAATGGTCTCTGCATACCCAAAGGAGTTGAAAGGGGTATTTCAACTCTCCACATTGATCACTGTATCCACTTCTCACCTCTGCAATTCTGGAAGCTGTTCAATATTTAAGAAGTTACAGTAAAAAAAACCAAAAAAACCCACCACCACCAAAAAGAAACCAAAAAACAAACAAACAAACAAACAAAAAAAAACCCCAAAAAAACCCCAAACCAAAAAAAAAAAAAAAAAAAAAACCACAACAAAACAAAACAAAAGAAAACAAAACAAAACAAAAAAAACCACACTAAAAAACTAAACATTTCAAGACTTGGAGAAAACACTATTGTGGAAAACCTGAAGTGCTTACAAAGGATAGCGAGAGCTGACCTTGCTACAATTTGTATGAACTTTTGTTCAGGCAGAAAATAGGGGTTGCAAAGGAACAGATAGAGAGGAGAAAGTCATAGCAAAAACGGAGGAATGAAGCTGCAGCCTCGCAAATTCAGCCTGGAAGTGGAGTGCAATACTCCACCAGCCAGGGTGCTTAACCATTAACTCGCAGTGCCAAAGGCAATAGCGCTTGCCAGCTCAAGGCTGGATGCCTGTATTCCCACACAAGTAACTGGGCTCCAGACAGAGGTGAGAATGAAATGTAATAGCCTGTGATAGACAGGCAGTCTGCACAAGGGATTTGAGGTCCCGTTCTGCCCTTAAACACTGCGGGTTTGTGAGAAGGATCTGTGTTTGTGAGCAGGCTGAAGAGTGGGGTCAGCAGGGAGTTCACCTGGGCACTCACTGAAAATACACACCAGAAAGGACTGTGATGCAAATACCACAACAGGCACACATTTGCCGATTTTTCCAGAATTTCCAGCTCTGCAAATAAAAAAAAACACCCTGGGAAGTTTCTAAGAAAGTAGAATTTTAAATTTTTTTTGTGTGTGTGTGGTCCTCTGCAAGCACAAGATTGTGATGGAAACAGGAAGGGAGAGATTTACCACAGGAGCCATGCTTAAATACCAGCTCTCCTTGCTCCACTACAAACAGATGAAACCCACACTCATCTTTGCCTCGATGAAGGCAGCTGGAGGTCAGCTCAGCTTTGGCAGCCGCGGACGCTGAGCAGAGCAGCGGAGGCAGCCAGAAAGCATCAGATGCCCGACAGGCACCAGCCCCACGTCTCGCACCTCAGCTGTGCTGCCAAGCGCCTGGGGCTGCTCTCTCCCTCCTCATGCAGGCTGCTCAGCATCTTCTTTGTGCAATAGTAATAAAAACTAACGCTTTTCCTGCAGCAACAGACCCAAGTAGGGAAATGGATATTCTTCTCCCATCCTTCATCCTGCCTCTTGCCCAAACTGCTTTTGTCTGTGTATGTGTGTTAAGGAAAGGGATGCAGACAGACAATGGAAAAAGCTGCAGGATCACTGGTGAAAGATAAAACAGAGCTTTTCCCCATTTCTCCATGCTTTAGCAGGAGATGAAGGACACCATGGCTGGCTTTTCCCTCCTGTCCCTGCCTTTTCTTGTGCAAAATCCAGAAAGTCCCAGTTCACTTGGCAAGTCCCTCTGCCATGACATATAGTACAGAAAATTATCAGCAGATTTCCTGTCCATGAAGCTGATGCTCTGCAACAGATCCAGCCTGAATAACCCAGAAAACCATGTGGTTTATGTTGTTCTGGACTTTTCTGAGTTTGCTTTTAAGCTTTCCCTCTACACCTTAGAAGCACAACCTGGGTAGTGACAAAGAAATCTCCTCTTCCCACTACCACAAATAATTTTTCTTTCCCCCTGCTTATAGCTGATGCAAGCATGCCAAGATCAAGGGAATGAGATGGTGGTCAAAGTCTGCAGGCAGCCTGGCACAAGCCACTCCAAGGCATGGGCTAGCAGTGAAGTAACATCTAAAGTCATCAATGTGCACCTTACTGAAAATGGAAGTTTGTGAGCACAGAGACAACACAGCAGTGTACTAGCAACCCAAAGAGCATCAAACTGACCCTATTGCATAGTTACAGTGAGGTGAGTTTCATCAGAACTCTCTATTTTAAGAAACAGATGGGTTTTCAAGGACTTTTCCATTCAAAGAGCGCAGGCAGCAGGAACCTGAGCTGACAACCAGCTCACTGCAGTGCTCAGCAACCTGCAGACATGATGCTAATAGCTGCTTATTACATCTTTCTCCAGGCTGGATACAGACACTCAGCCTCTTTTGCAGGAAAATGATCCATAGTACAGGGTGTGCCAGGCTGTACTAAAGGAAAAGCTGTAGTCTCCTTAATTGTCTTTAAGCATCTCTCCTTCTTCCAGGAGAAATTAACTACATTCCATTCTGAAGATGGACAAAAGTGGGTTCCCTTCCATAAAACCAACAAAAGATTACAACTACTGAACACAGTTGCCCCCCAGATGAATGGATCACCTGGCAGTCATTGCTGTCCCTGCACTGATGGAGCTTTTTAATCCCAGCAATGCTTCCTGCTCCCTCCAGAGAAGCCTCCAGAGAAGGCTGCAGAACTGGGTCTGGAGGCTGCAGCTCACATTTGCTGCCCCTGTGAGCAAGTGACCTTTGAGAGGCTTTGCCATGGAGTGTATTTCATGCCCAGTGGATGACACTGGATGCATGCAGGCAGTGCCAGGCTGTCCCAGCCTCTCTCTGGTGCCCTGTTACCATCAGGAGCTTCTGTTCTTTTGGTGGCCAAGCCATGCCTGGGATGTCCCAGCACTTCACCCACATTAGATGCCACTGAGCTCTGCTGCCCTCAGAGCTGGGAATGCTCTCAGAAGGATCCACCTGTGTGCTCTTGGCCTGAGAGAGATTTGGGGGACAATACTATGTGTGTGATTTATAGCCAACTTGGAACAAACTAAACTGAGAAATTATTTGGTCCAAGAGAGTTTCGGAGCAGTGCTGGGTGACATGGGGATTATATGATTTGCTTCAGCAAGTTAAGGAAAGGAACTGGCACAAAAGCTGTCTAGGGAAGCAGATTTCTGATGTACCTGCCTGTGGGGAGATGAGCAGCTCCTGCCATACCTGAGGGGACCCTGACCTGCCTGCTCCAGGGCTCCAGGAGGGACCTGCCATCCCTACCCTGCAGAGCTCTGCTGGCATGCAGGGTACAGACACCTTGCCAAGACAGAGGGCTGAGGGGCACCCACAGGCTGCCAGCTTCCACATTTTACCTGTGTGTGTGCCTGAGCTCATGGGCAGGGCTGGAGCACCAAATTATTCTGCCCACAGTGAGGAGAGGAAAGGCACACATGCACAGAAAGCTGACATGGAAACCAGCTAAGCAGCCTTGTCTTGTGTCTCCTGTCCTGGAAATGGCTTCCAGCTGGAGAGCAGAGGGAAAGGCACTCACATCAATGTGCCGCTGTGGTATTTGAATTAAGCACTTTACCACACAGCAGCTGTGGGACACAAGAACATGTGCACAAAGACTCTTAGGCATCAGGAGCAGCCACACTCTGCCTGTGTGTTTGGGCTCCAGAGTAGGGATGGGGGCACATGGACACACGGGAGGTATCACAAGTCCAAACATCCCTGATACCAGCACTGTGTAGGGAATTCTGGTGTCTCCATGTGAGATATGGTAGGACCTTGGAAACATGGGAAGCACGGGATATGATTCCTGGGCTGTACACATTTCAAATGTATTTGTATTGTGTACATTTCTAATTACCACTAACAAGACAGTCAATCCATATTTCCTCCCAAATCCATCTTCAGCATTTGCTTCTGCTTCTAGTCTGCCCACCAATTGTGCCAGCAGAGTCATTTGTGCAACACAGGGGGAACAGGATCACGGTACTTACTTGGATGACAAATAACCCACCTTTTTGCAAAGTCATTTTTCAGCTGTTTGGCTCAGCAGTCATGAAGCTGCTTGTGCCAGTACAGCACAGGTGGTAACGTGGTGGGTGGGCATGAAAGGGCAGAGAAAGGAGAGGAGAGCAGTGGCTGATGAGAACTGTCTCCACATGAGGCTGCAGCTTTGTGGCAAGCAGCAACGCATCTCTGCCCCCTCATTCCTGCAGCACATTCCTTTGCCCACCTGGCACTCTGTTACATCATGAATCTGGAGCAACCATTTTGCAGCCACACTGTGAATTGAGTTGGTGCTTTTGGCCTCACTCTTAAAAAAAAAAAAGTCGGCAAAATATTTCTTTTTAAACAAGATCAGCTTTTAGTCACGACTCCCCAGCACAGACGTAAGTTTCCCACTCAATTCAATGGGTGGTGTGACATAGCACGGGCTGGAATAAGGGAAATGCAATTTGCAGCAGCTGCTGAGACTGCTTCATAGAGTAACACCATTGAGCACTCTAAGTCAGGACCAAAGTGGGATGTGTGGGTCCACAAAAGACTTCACAACAATAATCACAACATTCTTCAACACCCCCACACCCCTTTAAGCTTAGCAAGTGCAATCTGGTGAATGGCTAATGATGTAAGGCTTCTTAAAGGAGTCTGTGTTTCTCATAAGATTGGTGTGATAAAAACAAAGGAAGCAGGAGATGTACATTGTCACACTTCGTGATGGGGACTGAAGAGATAAACATGGAATATAAATATTTTTGTGATATTGTGGTCCCTGACTTTATCTCAAAAATCAAGCCCTATAAATTATAAAGCTGAATAAATTAATTAATATAATAAATAAGGCTTAACAAATAAATCTGGACCTGCTGCTGACGAGGGCTGTGCCCATCTGACATGGTAGTGATGCCTCTATGATAACATATTTAAGAACGAAAATATTACTTTGCAGAAGAAATTGCAGCCAAAGAAGAGAGGAGTGAAAATATGGAGAGAAACAGCTCTGCTGACATCAAGGCAAATGAAGAAAGAGGGAGAGGAGGTGCTCCAGGTGCTGGCACTTGTATTTCCCTGCAGCCTGTGGTGCGGACCATGGTGAGACAGCTGTGTCCTTGCTGTCCGTGGAGAATTGAAGAAGAGCTGATTCTCTTTCTTCAGGAGGCCTATCTGCTCACACTGCTGTGCCCTTTCAGGTAAGAAATAAATCCCCTTCTCCACTACCAGGTGTACCAGGGTGATGAACTGCACCCCAGAGCCTCAGTCCCAGCTAGGGAACTCACTGCACTCTCCAGAGAGAGTACTCTGCACAGCACCATTGCCACTGCCCTGAAGGACACAAGCAAGTCGTGACTAAATCATGAAATGGCAGCTTGAATTAAACATCAATT
The DNA here is from genome assembly GCA_013397375.1 of Toxostoma redivivum. Taxonomy (NCBI): domain Eukaryota; kingdom Metazoa; phylum Chordata; class Aves; order Passeriformes; family Mimidae; genus Toxostoma; species Toxostoma redivivum. The sequence goes on along the minus strand of VXBI01007046.1, from coordinate 1,526,253 downwards.
CACTTTCTTAGAGCCCATTAATAGCAAGCCATCTCTAATTGCAATAATTTGCGGTAATAAATGACAATTAATATCAGATTTGACTGGGAGAAAGATAATTTTCTATCTAAAATGAGGGACATGAAATGAATTATTATGCAGGTGCTGCTCAAAGAGATGATTTGGATTGCTCATGGGGACCATCAAAGGCTAGGCCAATGCTATCTTGGGTCAGGACAGTTACGGGAGAGCTTGACAAATGAAACATTCAGAGTTGCAGCTGCTGTGGATGGAGCCTATGGACTTTGCACTGACTGCTGAAAAGTATGATTTAAAACATTGTTCTCAAGGCTTTCTTCAGCCAGAGTCTGAAACTCTGCAAGGACTGGGATTTTCTGGCTGCTGGGAGAACATTCTGTCTCCATGGAGCATCTTTACATCCAAAGAGTTGCCTTAGATATTTCATTCCCCACTTGCTTTCATCTTACCTCCGGTACAACAAGGCCAGTAGGAGTGTTGCTTCACCTACCTTCATAAGTACTTTTCCCTCTGGGCACAAGGAACTTTGTGTTGTTGCTTTTTTCTTCTTCTTTTCTCCCACTCAGGTCTCTCATGAAGAATCTTACAGAAGTGGAGCTGTCACAAAATATCCTCCTATGAGGATTAACGACTAATCTAAAGTGGTTAAAAGATGTGAAACAAAAGGTGAAATAGATGATACAGTTTTTCACAGTAAAGGAGATAACCACTGGGGAGCTGTGCTGGCCAAGATTTTCATAAGTGATTTGGACAAGGGGTGAATAGTGAGGTGACAAAGTTTGCTGATGTTGCAAAATTGCCTGAGAGTAACAATGACAACTGGGTATGAAGAGCTGCAGATGGATTTTATGCTGTGCAGTGACTTTGAGGATAAAACAGAAGATGAAATCCAGCACTGGAAAATGCCAAGTAATGTGCATGAGGGAAAACAATCCTAGTTATGGATGCTCAGTGATGGGCTCTAAATTAGGTATTATCACCAGGGAAGAGATCTTTGAACAGCTCTCTGAAATAACAGCTCATTACGTGGTGGTCAAGAAGGTAAATATGATGTCAGGAGTTATCAGGAAGCAAAGGGACAGCAAAACAGAAAACACCATTTTGCTCTGGTATGGATGTACTCAGACCCTGGATATTCTATCAGTTCTGTCTCACTACCCTAAAAGCATGTGCTAGAGCTGACAAATGATGAGATAAGGATATTAAAGCTATAGAGTTACTTTTTATGGGAAATTACTACAGATATGAGGATACTGAAACTTACCAAAANATATTTAATAATTTATATATAACAATATATAAAAATACTGTTATTATATAAAAATATAATAACAGTGAGAAAACAAAATAGAACAGCTATTTGCTGCTTCTCAAAGAACAGGTTTTGAAAGGAACAGAAAAATACATAAATTTGGCATTTGCAACAAGGTATGAGATATATAAAAGCACAGGTGAGTTGTAAAAGGGATAAAATACAAATAGCATAAGAATAAAATCAAACTCTATCAAAAAAATTAAGAAGGTAATGCAATTTTTAGCTTGAGAAAATAGAAAGACACATTTCCGCAAACAGGAATGGATATGTAAATACAAGCGTATATGAATGCACAAACACAACCATTCCAAAGCCAAAGGGATACCCCAAGGAAGAAACACCACATACTCTGTCAGTGCATCCTACTGGAAACATCCACCCTGAGCACTGTCAGGGGCCTCTCTCTCAAGACTCATTCCCATGTCCCTCCCCTTCCTTTCAGGATCACTGTCACAGATGTCAAGCACTGTTCTCTGCCCTCGGGTCTCTCACTGGAATTGATTCTTCACATACAACTGCTTCCTGGGACACTGGCAGCTGTCTTGAGCATTTAGGAAGAGAAGGTGTTTTTGTTTGTGACCATCTTTGTTCACAGAACAGCATCTGTGCATTAATAAGAAGGGCATGGTAAAAGAGATAAAAATAATCCACAATTTATACATTCGCTGGTTGCTCCTGCCAGAAGGAAACTAAATCACAAAATCCTGAATCCTGCTGGGATCTGACAGGTAAGAATATTGTTTTTCTGTCCTCATATGGAGATTTGGAATTTTGTAGGACAAAATTAAGTGAATAAATACTATGTTTACAGAGGAGCTTGGAACAAAAGAGCTAGCAAACACCAGGAGGAGGGTCCAAGTCTCCTTGGACCTGCAAGGGCAGGATTGATGCTTGCAAACAAATGTTTTAGTCTATGTCACACTCTTGGCTTCTGTTATACCAAAGTAAGTGTCCTGTCGCTCTTTTCCTTTTTTGACATAAAATAAACCTTGTGACTGGGAGGTGCAGGCTGGCAGGAAAAACATATGAGACTGCTCTGATGACACTGCATGTTCATTCCTTCCTCATGATTCAATGGACAGGTCTGGAAAAGGTGAACATTGAAAAGGACATTGCATTTCCTTACTACTGAGAAATGAATAATGCATTGGAAAGAAAGTATAAGCATCATTTCTCTTCTAATCAGTATGTGGTGGTCTGACCCGGGCTGGGTGCCAGGTGTCCACCAAAGCTGCTCTGTCATCATCCTTCTCAGCTGGGAAGGGGAGAGAAAATACAACAAAAGACTTATGGGTCGAGATAAGGGCAGGGAGAGATCACTCACTAGTGACTGTCACAGGCAAAACAGGCTCAGCTAGAGGAGGGGAAAAATAATTTATCACCAATCAAGGCAGAGTAGGATAAAAAGAAATAAACACAAATCTTCAAACACCTTCCCCTGACCTCTGCCTTCTTCTGGGCCTAACCTGACGCCTGATATTCTCTACTTCCCCCCCACAGGCGGCTCAGGGAGCTGGGGAATGGGGGCTGCAGGCAATTCACGTTGTCTCTGCTGCAGCTTCCTCCTCAGGGGGAGTACCCCTCCAACTCTTCCCCTGCTCCAGTATGGGATCCCTCCCACAGCAGACAGCTCTCCATGAACTCCTCCAATGTGAGTCCTTCCCACAAGATTCAGTTCTTCACAAACTGCTCCAGCAGATTGGGTGCAATCCTTCAGGAAGAGGCTGCTCCAGTGTGGATCTTTGGTGCCTGGAATACCTTCTGCCTTTCCTTCTTCCCTGGCCTTGGTGTCTGCAGAGCAGTCCCTCTTCTCTGGTTGCTGTTTACTTCTGCCCAACATCTTTTTTTCTCTCTTCTTAACTGGGCTATCCCAGAGGTACTGCTGCCATCACTGCTGGGTGTCAGGTCTGCCTGGAGCTGGCTGGCTTTGGCTCTGATGGACATTGGAGAAGCTTCTGGCAGCTTCTCACAGACCAGTCCTGTGGGTCCCTCATACCGAAACCTCGCCATGCAAACCCAAGGCAGTATCAGGAAGCACATCACAAATTAATCACTTTTCCCAGACACTTGGTGTATTAAGTAGCTCTAGGCTGGGCCCCTGTTAGGGTGGACCATGCCATCTGCATTTAGAAAATTGCCCATACATTTACTAAAGTGAAATTCACCCATTAATTAGTCCTGTCAGCATTCTCCCTGGAAACTGTCATTAGCACATTGAGCTAATTACTACAACTAACAGCACTAGTGGGTGTGAGTATGGGCAGGGTGAGGAGGACAAAAGGTTATTCTAACTAAATAATGAAAAGGACACCTCATTCTTACATTTACATTAAAGTCTAAATTCAGAATAATATTGGAATGATATAAACCTGCCATTTTATTTACCTTCCATACTGGAATCTTTGCTGTAGGTAGAAAAAAATATTCAAAACATGGCAGGAATCTTTTGAAGCTGATAAATCAGAAGGAACAAGTCTTCTAGTTATCCATTCCTACATGACTCTGTGATGTTCAGTGTATTTTGAGCTAAGAAAAGGAAACTGAATTTGTGTAATACTACTCGGTTCAATACCACAGCAATGCTACTCAGGTCCTTTTTACAAATATGCTTGCTCAGGATATTTTCCTACTTGCTTGTGTGAAGATCCTGGCTGGATAGGAGGACTTGAACGTACCACAGAATTATCTTGACCTGCCCAGTTCCTCCTGAGGGGTGAGCCAGGGGTGGATGTGGTAAGCATTAACATGAACCTTTTTAATGAGGTGTCCATTAAAAGATTTTCCTTGTGTGTCCCACAGGTTAGGAGCAGCTGTGCAGTCAGAGAACTGGGGCTCAGTTGAGCTCAAAGTCTTCTTTGATACCATGGTAGCTGTGTATCCCTATGATGAATGTCACTGTATGAACACCAAGTGAAGCACAGTGAAAACTCCTTGGGGAACCTGCTGGCTAATGCAACAAGGCAACAGGTGAGAGGGGAAATGGCAGTACAGAGAAATGAAATTACTTTTAAAGGTCTTGGGGTAAGAGGACGCAAATACTAAATCAAGGAATCTTAACTTCTCATTGAGTCGGTCATGGTTTTGTCTGGAACAGAGCTCATTTTCTTAGTATCTCATACAACCCTGTGTTTCAGATTCAGTGTGAGAATAATGTTGGTAACACAGTGATGTTTTGGCTGTTGCTAAGTAGTGCTCACCCCAAGCTGAGGACCTCTCAGTGTCAGACGCTGTGCCAGTGAGGAGTTGCACAAGAAGCCAGGGGAGAGCACGGCCAGGACAGCTGACCTGAACAGGCCAAAGGGCTGTTCCATACCATGGAGCATCATACTCAGTATATTCACTGGGGTGTGCTGGCTGGGAGTGAGGTTGACTACAGCTCAGGGACAGGCTGGGCATCAGCCAGTGGATGGTAAGCTGTTGTGTTGTGCATCATTTGTGTTTCTTGGCCTCTCTCCCTCTCCTTTCTGTTATTAATATAATTAGCATTATCGTTATATTTTATATTGTTTCAGTTATTAAACTGTTCTTATCTCAGCCCACAATTTCTATTTTCTTTTCTTTCCTCACTCCTCTCCCCATCCCACAGGTGAAGACTGTGTGTGTGTGTGGGAGGGGGAGAGGGTGTGTGTGAAGTGAGCAAGCAGGTGCATGGTGCTTAGCTGACAGCTGGGGTTAAATCAAAACAGCCACCTTGCCAGCAGACACAGTTGCCCACCCTAAGCATCTCACAATTTTTTCCCCCTTTTTTAGAAATTCACCTTATTCTGCACGTGGATACAAAGGAAAAAGAACAACTCCTCTCCATCACACTCCTTCAGCATAAGTGCAAGTACAACTGTGACTGCCAGCATTGCCCACAACTTTTCCACATGGACAGCCCTCCACCTGAAAAATGGGAGCAGCTGGGAGGGGAATGGCAATAGTCAGATCATTCACAGCAAAATACAGCTGGCAGATGGGCACATTATCCAGCTGACAGGCCCAGGACATGCATGGGGAGAACGCCACAGCAATACCCACATACGTGGGCTTTCCAGAATCACATAACAAAAGAACATGGGATCTGAAAGCATTTGGTAAAAGTGAATGTTTAGAGACCCAAATGTCAGAACTGATGTGTGTGATGGGAACTACGTCAAGCTCCACAGGCCTGCATCCTCAAGAGAAAGGAGTAACTGCTGGTCATAGACAAGTGTCAGAATTGAGGATCCTCTCTTCTCGAGACCCTGAAGAGCACAGCACACGTTTGTAAGCAGGAGACTATATAAGGTCACTGTAAAAAACATTCCACCCCAATTAAACTTCATTTGCTTTTACTAATTTCACTGCAGTACAATCCTTGTAACTATAACTATCCAAAGCTCTAAGCAAAGATTTGTGCAGGTACATGCCAGTGAGCCCCTCAGCAGTCCCAGCTCTTCAGCACTCTCCTGAATACTTAACTATTCTCAAGCCTTTTATGCCTTCAAAGTCAGTAGGACTGCCCCTATGTGTAAAGCAGTTCTAACACAGAATCAGACCCTAAGTAATGCTTTGTTAACCCAAAAGCATTTTCTATTTAATAAAATCTAGCAAAAAGTGTTTCTTTTTCAATGAGACAAAAATATTTTAAATTAAATCAGGTCTCTGACCTCAAATAGGGAACTGGATTACTTAAACTTGCTTGGACTTTCATTTGCACTTCCTTGCCTTCTAATACTGACAAATTTCAGCTGTATTCCTCTAGCAACAAATTGATTCTCCTGTGGCTAAAATAATGGTATAAATAGGGTTGCTAATCTTTCAACTCCTTTCAGCTGATTAATATCAAGTTGTAGAGACAGTGAGTTCAGCTTGTACTTGTGTAATAATATCTATTAACTTCTGCCCCCAATCTCTATGTGAAGATACTCCGGCAGAAAAGTAACATGAAATAAGCACAAGGTGCAAAACAATTCTGGTGTTGAAAACTGAAAAGAAGAAAAAATTAAGGAAGAACTTAATCTGTGTCATTCAAGCCAGATGGCTGCTCATTTAAGTAATCAAGTTAAGCAAGATGTATTTAGGACTATCTTGTTTAATTTGATTATTTAACTGAATAAACTGCCTGTAAGGCAGTAGCGTTTTGCACATAAAATCAGGTCACATTCAACTCTGGTTCATATTTGCTGATTTTGATATGGTTGGTTCATAATTTCTCTATGTAGCCAAACTGTTTTGCTTGCATGAGGAATGTGTTAGATCAGATGAGAATTACTCCGAGGCCCCAACTGATATTATGTTAATGCCTAGCAGATTAATGCTCCAACAAATTTGCATATAATGAACACAGATCATAACCCTTTGCTGAAGTGCACATCCCTATGTGCCTGCCCCAGATAATGGGCCCTTTTCCCATCAACAGGGAACTGGGGAGGGAGGAGAAGCAGGTTCTTTAATTCCTCTTTTATGCATTCAACAAAACTACCACTATAACTGCAGCAGTATCGAGTAGTTACTGCTACAGGAGTGATTATGCAAATGACATTATGCAATTCCAGTGACTGAACTAAAACCACCCCTGGACTCCAAATTTGTTCAGTCTACAGCAGATATTTCCAACCCATATAGTCTTCAACAAAGACAAGTGCTTATATGGTCAATAAACAATGATGTTCTGCCCTTTTCCCTGGCAAACTTTGTGAGCAGTTATTGTCTAGGGGTTTTCCAAAAATTTTCCACTGAAACTGTTTTTATGGAAAACTTCAAGTTAAAACCAAACAGTTTTTCTTTTTTTTTTTTTTTTTTTTACTGAAAGATGTGTCCTGTCTGTGGAATATTGTCCACCTTCTGTCCCAGTGAACAGTGTCCCAAACAAAGCACATTTCCATGGGGATATGCTATTCTGGATATTCAGAGTGGGGATCCTTTGAGCTGAGTGGGTTGACTCACCACAGGATGGTCAAACACTGGAACAGGTTTCCTAGGGAGGTGGCTGATGCCCCAAGCCCACCAGTGATCAAGAGGCACTTGGACAATGCCCGTAATAAAAATTGTTTAACTTTTGGTCAGCCCTGAAGAGATCAGGCAGTTGGACTCCATGATTGCTGTAGGTCCCTTCCAACTTAAATATTTCTATCTATTTCTATTTCTATTTCTATTTTATTATTTTCAGAGCTCAGCTTACCTACTGAGGCACAATTTACTGAAGTTAGTAATTGGTGTACTTAATGAAATTTAGTTCAGCTAGAAAACCCAGCCTGCAGAGGGCAATGAGGGTATGAAGAGCCTCAGGGTATTTCCATATCAAATCATTCAGCTCTACACTTTGACAAAATCTGTTCAAGAGGAAAAGATTAGTAGCTTTGTCCACTTTGTATACTAATTGCCAACCAAAAGCTAATTATTTAATTTCATTGACTACATCTAAATTTGGAAATTCTGTAGGCTTTTTCTGTTTCTCCTGCAGTCAGTTTGTGAACGTGGGAATGTGGAAAACGAGGTTCACATACCTAGCCTGGAGCAATGAGAGATCACAAATTTTGATATGAAGCTGATAGAGTGAAAACTTGAACCTGTCTTTTGCTCCTCTTGAACAAAGCCTTTGGCTCCAACTAAATGCTACATTATATACTATATTTAATTTTATCAGAAATACATCAAAGGATCTGTGATTAATACAATTAAAACAAAATAAAATACAGTGGGACAGGCTCTCTATATTTATTCAGACATTTGTTACATTTTCTCTGTATAAATGTTGGCTCATTACTGGGTTTTTTTGACATAATTAGAAGAAACTGTTTACCTTTTAGGGCATCAGTTAATTATACTTCAAGCTCACAAATTACAGTTGTTTTTCATTATCCACATATGGAACTGTAAAAGCAAAGCAAATGCTACTGTTATAACACAGCATTCCTCTCCAAAGTTTATAAAAGCAGGGTGAGCTAATGGAAAAAGAACCACTAAATAAAGCACCAACTGGCCCGGTTTCTAGGCTTGCTTTTAACTTTTTCCCTTTTTTGGCCATTTCAGAAAAGATACTGTGATTTTTCCCACTTTATTTTTAACCAGACATGAAATAGCTAACAAGGACTCTTATCTTTTTCACAGACATGCTGAAACATGTTGGTTCAGATTAATGAATTTGCATCTTAAAAAAATTACTCCAGCTCTGTTGCTCTATTTCCTTGTAAATAAGCAGACAAACAAGAAAGTTCAGTTTCTCTATGTATGCCCATGCTCTTACTTGTTAGGGCCAGACACTAAATTTATACTACACTGAACACAGGGAAACACTATATAGCTGCAAATTAATACATTCAGAATTTTTTAAAGATAGTGTTGTGGTCAATAATACTTACAAAACCTCTTATTAGCATATTTTGCAGAATGATTTTCCTTCTACAAATTTAAACAGAATAAATGTATGTGAGCCTTTACAGCATGAATAAATGCTCAGTCCTTCAAACACCATCTATGTTTAATGGTTACTTGATCTTAGCTGAATATGGGAATAATTTGTTTGATTTCTGAGTACAATTATATGTTCTCCTGCAGAGCTAGTTTCTGAATTCTTAATAAAAACAATCACCTCCTGCTGTACTTTAAAGAAAAAATTACAACTCATTTCTGTGGCTCCATCATCCTTGCTTAATTTATGTAAATAACTTATGGTCTGATACCATGTAAGCATCACTGGCAAATGAATCCAAATAAATATATAAACTGATTGGAATGCAGAGTTGTCTCAGCACAACTAAAGTGCTTTAAAATTATTAACAAGTCTTCAATGTTCTATTCGAATACCAATTATTTTCTTATATTGAGGTGGACTGAGCTTGTAGGACTGTAATTGCTTCTAAGGAAATGTATACATAAGGATCTCCACCCTTCAATAGAATGTAAAAGGGTAGCATCATAGAATCACTCAGGTCCTGCTGGTTCCTGAACTGACTCACAGATAAGTAAGGGTTTTTTTTCACCCAAGTTGAGGTTATAGTCCAAAATTCTTAGTATACTAAAGGAGCAGACGACTCCACTGAGGTCTCTTCCAAGCCAAATTATTCTCCAATTCTGCACTTCTATGACAAATTACTAAATTGTCTTTGACAGCCCTTTCTCCTGAAGCCAAAAACTTGTTCTTATAATCCTATATGATGTGGAGGGAGGGCAGAAGGGAAAGGGGAGGGAGGCTATCAAAGTTAAACATGAGGTAATGCACTGTGGGATCTGGAACCACAACTGTACAAACTTTGGGATCAGACAATTTATGCAGAACACTGAAAGCTGACACAGCTGTGAGAGGTTTGCTGTAGATGCTGTCTGAGAGCATACCTGATATAAAGACAAAACATACAGCACTGTAGGAAAATGTGAAACACAAAACTCTGGATGATGAGTTTCCCTATAGATCTCACGGAAAAATCCAGTCTGAATTCTGTTTGGAACAGAAGGAGATGCAAGGGCAGATATGGATTATTGGTGTGCATACTTTGCTGCTGAAGGATGTAATTTTTTTCCCCAAGACCATAGTAGGGTTTTTGTATACGATGTTGACATCTTGGACGAGGTAGAGCAGCGTATACAAGGAAAATTGAACTTAAAGAACATACTCAATTTTGCTGAGATCACATTGCAGAGCCAGTTATCCGGCACTGGACCCCCATCCTTATGGGGATAAAATAGAGTAGGTTTCAGAGGTACTGCATAATTAATTCTGGAGGAGGCTTTGTCCCTAGTCTCAGGCATGTGAACTGCACCTCCACAAAAGAGCAAAATTAAGGAAAACCTATCAAAACGAGTAAGATATATAGCACCATGCTGGTTTACAATTCACTTTGAAGAAAATTAGGCACTGTGAAGTGATGAAGTTACTGCTGAGACTTCAGGAACAAAAAATATGTTACCAATAATCAGGAAGTATGAAACACTATAAATCACTATTTTCTGACAGCCCAGGGATCAGAAATTATGTTTTTTCTTGTTCAAGATGCTGCAGAAAAAGCAGGCAGTTGGGCAGTAGGCAGGAACACTCAGTCTTTTGAAGGACTTTTATTTTATTAAGGTTGTCAGTGAAACCCTAAGATAACAGGAGAGTCCTAGGTAAGTGCTCAGTGCAGGATTTCTTTATGATTCACTCAGACAACAGCAGTGCCTAACCTGAGAGCACAGCTGCATTCTGACAGCCATGGTCCAGATGTATAATTAGGGAAAGACACTGCAAGGAAAAAGGGAGAGAGATTCTAAGTGAGCAAAAAGATGAGAGGAGAAGCACAGGGATGAAGAGACTTGTCCAAGGTCACAGGGCACGTCAGCACTGCAGACAAAACTCACATCTCCTGACTCCCAATTCAGGAATCACCCAGACAACAGAAGCATGAGACAAAAGATGTAGCTGAACTTTAGGCTGTGTGAATCCAAGGCTCTCTGGCTGCTCTAACTCTCCTTCTCTGCTGCTCCATCATTAAAAGTAAGCTATGATTGCTGACTTGTAACAAACAAATAACCTTGCTTCCGTGTCTGCAGCCATCACCCTCACAACTTACTTTGCAATTCTCCTCCCCAAACTTCCACTCAGCCTGAACTGTTTGATGCCTGCTGCTTTTGTGAAGCTTTTGAAATTAATGCTTTAAAGCCTGTAAGAGCAGCTCTGAAGAAAAAAAAAAAAACAAACAGTTTTACATTTTTAAAAAGATGCTCTTATTCTCCTCACAGCTGAGTTTTGGTGGCAGCTTGTGAGCAGAATAGTAAGTGGGAGTTTTTATTGTGTTTTTCCAGGCCAGTCTGTCTGGGCTGTGGAGATGCACACGTTTTCTCATTTGTTTTTCACTGCAGTTAGGCCTTTCAAAGTCACCTCCTCAGCAGAGGCTGCCCCTGTGTGGACCAAAGAGAGGGGGGTACACAGTGCTCAACTGGTTGAGCTGGATTGTGCCCCTTTCCCCATCTTTGGGGACAGAGCAGGCCCTGTATTTCTCCAGCTCCCTCTTCCCCTCCTCTAGTCCTTAGCCAGTCAAGAGTCTATACACCTGCCTGTACACCATACCAGTGCAAATGCTTCTATGATATGCACAGACTTCCTCTAGATGTGCTAGCTGTCCCTTAGGGAAGAATTAATTCTACACCAACAAAAGAGTTCATACTAACTGATTCCAAACAGAACCCTCCCAGAAAGGTCGAAATGATCACGTGCACCAAAAGGCATAATCCAACTCTTCGGAGAGCAAAACCAGCTCTTGGTTCTACAGCTGAGGACCCATCACTAGCCTGAGTTTACAGCAAGTGGACTGGAAATTTCAAGTCTTTGTCACACTGATAGCAATGACATCACAAATCAGATGAAATTTCTCCTGTGAGCAAATGAGCACTGAAATAACTGATACTTGAATTGTTGAGGCTTGTGTTGCCAGTTCCCAGTCTTCTTACCTTCTACAGCAAACCTACAGTATCAAATACCAAGATTATAGATCCAAATCACCCCAGCACATTCCCTACACTTCCCAACTGCTATCAAAATGCTCTGGCTCCTTCTCTCATCTCAAAATCCCCCTCAGCCTTACACAACACCCATGCAGCCCCTGAGCAGCTGGCAAGGCAAAAGACACTGTGGACTGTAGCTGATCATGGCATCATAGAATTATAGAGTGGTTTGGGTTGGAAGGGACCTTAAATATCATTTAGTTCCAACCCCTGTGTCAAAGGTAGGGATGCTACCCATTAAATTGTGTTGCTCAGGGCCCCATCCAACTTGGTCTTGGTCACTTACAAGGATGGGGCATCCACAACTTCTCTGGGCAACCTGTGCCAGTGCCCCACTACCCTCTTGAGTAAAGAAATTGTTCCTAACATCTACTCTAAATCTCTCCTCTTAGTTTTAAACCATTCCCTACGTCCTACATGTATCTGCCAGTGTAGAAAGACAATTTTCCTCTTTTTTTACAAGTCCCCTTTAAGTACTGAAAGGTCCAAATCAGGTCTGATAAAACCTCTGTGCTACCTGGGCAGCCTACAGACACATATAGCCTGGTCAGCTGGATGAACCCTTCTGGCAGAACAAGACACCAATTTGAAGGTCTCTCCACTATTTTCACAAAACTTGTCAGAAATACATATAGTCATTATAAATGTACAATATCTTTGAGGTTCCTATTTCTTCACCAAACTGGGCTGAAGTGTCCAAGCAATTAAAACTGTTGAGCAAACTTGAAGAGAGACACATGGATAGGGAGACAGGATGATCACATAAGCTTTTTTTTTTCCCCTTGAGGAAAACATGTTAAAAAGAAAAAAGAAACCTACCAAAATGCATTGTTTGTACTTATGAATTGTTATCAGACTTAATTAATTTTTTATTTCAGTTCTTTACTTTGCATCAGGATAAAATAACCAAAAAAATTAGTGATTTTATTAATTTGCCAAAAGAATAATTGGCAGGAGATGACCTGTACGAAAGAGTACAAAAGTGTGAAAAATGCTACTGAACCTTTAAAAAATATTTTTTCTTCAATAATTTTCAGAAAGACTTAAACTTTCCTCATTTTGCATTCCAGGAATTTGACTGAGAACCTCACACTGAGTGCATTTTCTAGTTTCTGCTTCTTCACTAAATTGGGAGAAAAAACCACAAAAGCCCCAGCATCATACATTATAGACTAAAATATCTTGAAGGGAGATGATGAAGACTGTTGTTAAAGGCATTTGACTTTGATCATCTTTAGAGGGCGATGAAAAAGAAAATAAGATTACCTTGGAAAAAAATACAATCTAAATCAGGCAGATTGTAAGGCTTCCGGTAAAACACTACTCTTGGCAAGCTACACTGGAGAAAAAAAAAAAGGCTGTTCCTCTGTCCATAATGTGTATTTTTTATAACATTTACAAATTATTTTTGACTTAGCCATGCAGGGAGCCTACTTTCAACCCTCAATTTGAAAATCATGGAGGCTTTATAAAGTCTTCCACCTGCATCTCTTTTTTGCATCACAGTTCTTTATCCTCTAAAGGATGAAAACCCTGGCATATAAAAACTTTGTTAAGCTGTCACTATCAATAGAGTAAAAAAAAATAATGGTTGACAAAGAAGAAACAAATTGCATCTTCGAATAAGTTTCCTTCATGCTCTTGTTAAAAGCTATAACCTCTGATGTTAACTAAATTTAACCCATTCTGACCCTTGCGGTGGCCCTTAACCTTTTCTTTATTCTGCTTCCTGTGATTGCTGAAGAAAACTGGCCCAGTCATTGGAAAAGCACTCTCTGTTGCACACAAAGCCCCAGCCTGGCTGCTAGTCTGTCAGGAGGGATAGAATAGACGGGGAGGTCAGCACCTGTGCTGAGAAGCAGGTGACAGGGAACTGCCTGGACTATTCTAGGGCAAGTTGTAATAGTTTCTACCCTTTAAATATCGCACTGTAGTTTCGGGTATTCAAGGCAGCAAAGTTCACATTTTCTTTGTGAATGCAGACTTTAAACAAATTAATCTATTGCTGTTCAACTGACTGTAAAATTAGTAGATTTACTGTTGCAAAAAAAAAAAAAAAAAAAGACGAAATAAAGAAGAGAGCTTTCACTTCCACTTTAATAAGGTCACGGATGTGTCCTAGGCTGCCAACAAAAGCAGCTTTTAAAATCTTCGCAGCTGAACCCAACAACTTGCAAAAGCTGTAGAACAATGTCTTCAATGTACAGTGGAAACTCCTCTCCCTACAGTCAAGATGTAAAACTAGACAGTTAAAAAACTTTCTATACTGTGAACTTTTAACTCTAATTGCATCTCGCCCCAGGGACCCACAGGCTTGCTCTATGATTAACATTTTAACAAATTCAGTCAGCTTGCTTTTCAGGGAGCAAAATTGGTTCTTTGCCTGGATTCAGTAATTCAGCCCAAGCAATTTAATGGTAGAGCATGCATCTTCAAAAGCTTTGTTTTAATTCCCACAACAGGGGCAGATCTCAGAAATGATACAAAACTTTATCTGTTTCAACTATATTTGTATGTTCCGTGCAGGGCATCAGTTGGCAGTGACCATTTACCACACACTACAACAAAATTTTGAGGTTTGCTTTAATTTTTTGCTGTCTTGCTAGAATAAAAATAGAGAAGTTTGTGTAGGAAGCAACTTTCAAAAGCTGTGGATGGAAAAGGAGTAAATGAGCTACTGCAGATCCAGAAATATGGACCTACTACACATCCAGAATTTCTGTGTTCTTTAAATACATGTTTACGCTGACGTGTTCTCTGCCATATGGCAATCTCAGCGCAGCACAAGGGAGTTTTTCATCTGAGTTATGTGCAAAAGTCTTTCATAAACACGAACGGGAAAAGGAGCACTAAGGAGTGTAAAGGGGAGGCTATGGCCCCTCTCTGAACCAGGGGTCTGCAGAAACACACAGCCACGATTATAACCAGCAGGAAGGTGGAGGGGGGCCATGCCAGCTGCCAGCAGGACTGGGGAATGGGGAGGAGTAAGAGACTCTCTCCAAGTCTTCCCCAAAGCTTCCCTGCTGAAACGCCCTGTGAAAGAGGGAATTATACAGAAAAAACAGGAAAACAGAGGTGCACAGGGTAAGCAGCCCTCCAGAGGCTCAGTACTTTTGTAAGCACAAGTGTGCAGGAGACTAATCATAGATTTAGTAATAAGAGTGGAAAAACCTGCTGTCCCACTCACTGCTCCATGTCCAACGGTCCCAGGCATTGCATAAACCCAAAAATATCAGTATTAAATTCCTGATGATCTTGTTTGGCACTTGAATTTTTTTTGACCAGATATTCGTAAGCACAGCTCCAGTTTAGGAAACAGCAAGATATTCACCAAGGAAAGAACAGTCCTCCACACAGAGCCAGCAGGTAAGAGCTCTTTGCAGGTATAAGGCACTTCAGCAGCTTGCTTCCTGCTCCCACAAAATGAGTGATGAAGTCTGAATGACAGTAAACAATAGCCTCGGATCTCTAGGTGAACCCACTGTCACCCAGCTAAGGGCATTTTCACTCTCTGCTGAACATTACAAACTGTTCCATGTACCCATAATGAATAGCTTTGGGGGGAGATTTTAAGAGGAGATTATGCTGGTGCTGGGTTGATGGCTAAACAAGATGATCTTGAAGGTCTCTTCCAACTTGGATGATTCTATGATTCTTTGATTTTGAAATTGACCCCAAAACACAGAGGGACTGAAACCAGCTTCCAGCATCCTCAGAGAGTACTGAAACCATCCCCCAGAGATCAGTTGTTAAAGTGGAAAAAGTTTCTCAGTAGCATCTTGAGCCTCATAACAATTACCAACATTAATAACATCCACAACAGCAGATCACTGCACTACTCATGTACAAGGACCAGAAATCTCTCCACCCACCCAGCCTTTCCCCTTCTCATACATTTGCATTTAAAATTATCTGGAGAATGAAATGTCTATGGCTTGGCACGAGGTCTAGCAGAACAGGCCTTAATATGGCACAAAAAATAACAATGTGAAAACAACAATTTTGTAAGTAAATGTCATATAAAAAAAGGCAGATGAAGATTTAAGAATTAAAAAGCAAATAAATGACTGAGTGTATTGTCAGGGGTGGGCAGAAGATGATGTGCATCAGGCAAAGTAGAAGGAAGAAAGTTATTATTAACTGCACTTCTTATGATAGTGTCTTTCAAATAATTAAGACTGACTGTGGCAGGCACATATAAAAAAAATGGCCCCAGGACAATTACAGTGTAAACAGACATGAGACAAAGAATGAGGAGAAAGAGTACAATGAACCCTCAGAATGATCAAGTTAATTGAGAACAAAGAGCATTAGAAGGCTGCACTATTTCTTGGCACATTGTATTTAATTAGAAAGGCATGAAGTAAAACAAGCATCAGGTTTAAGCTTAACAGAATTAACAGGAAGAGAGAAGGAATGCAAGTTGCATGCTTTGAAGTACCTTGCTTTCATGCAGGTAGTTTTTATCACAGTGAAGAGGATTATTAGCTTTATTGCTGCTCCTAACATTGCTGAAAATTATCTGTCTTGTGGGGATGGTTCTCAGAGTGGCAACAGTTGCTAACTGCAAGGGGGCTGCTGACACGCTCTCTTCTAATGCATATTGCAGAGCCAATGATGAAAAAATATCTCTCCAGGCTTCAGCTCTGCCAAAATTTCCCTTCATGCTTATTCAAATTCTACACTTGATTTTCAGACCATCAAGAGAGCAGTAAAATACCTTTTTTTGTCTCGCCTTTTCTTATTGTGGAATGTTTCACTCTCCACAACTGGATACTGTAGAATTTCAATAATTTATGTTTCAATAGCCTCAAACTGAGATCCAGTTTTCTTAGGCATTTTTCTGATGTGACTGTAATCCCTGCTCCCAAAGAGCTTACAACTCTAAAGGCATAAAGCCTAAGTGAAATTTAAAAAAAAAAAAAAAAAGCACAAAAGAGAACAATGAAAAAATCCGGCTCTATTTGCATACAATAGGAGAAGCTACAGTTGTCATTCAGGGTCTTAACACAACTCACCATCTACTTCGCTAATTCTGTTAATGGCATTCTTCCAATTTCATTACTGCTGGTGAGGACTTTTAATGAGGATAAGGTGATATGAATGAACTTCAGATTGTGAACTGATTTAGTAAAGTTTTCTGGGTTTGCACATGCTTACCACATCTTCTGTGAAGATGGCAATGACAGACCTTTTTTTACATGCATGTACCACAATGACAAAACAAAACAAAAACAGCAACCACATGAAATAAAACCATTCTAAGACTACAGTTAAGCACAGAAAGCATTCAACCCAAAAACATAAATGTCAGGTTTTCATTGTATTTCTTCTTCCTGGACAGAAGAGGGGGAGAGGAAAGAAGGGTCACTTAGCTGTGGCCTAAAGCATATAAGCTAAAAAGTTCTGTTTGTTTTCAGGCTGGAAGGACAGCTGCTTAATTTTGTACTGTAATAACTGATAAAAGATTTGTGTTAATCACAAAAGTATTGGGGTTTGTATAAACCAGAATATTAAGCTCTGAAGCAAAGTATGGACACTAGATAAAGGAAAATATATGATTAAATCATTCTGTTTTAAATCACTATGTTATGTTATGTTTTCCAAATAAGTTGTATCTACTACCAGCTTGCAAAATCAGACTTCCCAATAGCCCTTACTGCCTTTGTCTGATCAATGCTGCCTATCTCAAGGACGAGACTTCCAGAACTGGGGTGGTTATCTACAAGGACCAGATGGTTATCTGTGACTGATTATCAGCCAGAGGCTTTGTGAATTTGTGTAAGGATGTTTATTCGATCACCACTGCTTACCTGGCAAAATTATGACAGCAAAAACACCCAAAAATTATTGATTACAGCGAGAAACCATAGTATAAGAAGTGGCTGCAAACCAAGGTTCGGTGGAGCGTGGAGTGGGGGGGGACCCCTCACGTTCCCCAGCGCACTGCTTGATCCGTCTATATCCTATAAAGCAATCTAAATTTTGCTGAATATCGAGACTTTTGTTTCTCATTTATAACAGTACTAAATTCTGAACACAAGCACACTTGCAGTCTGAGTGTTGTTCCAGCTCCTGCCTGGATGGCTAAACAGCATCCTTCGACAGAGATGAATCCCTGGGCTCAGGAAAGAGGTCCTCAACAAACTCCCGTGCTGTTCAGTGGCTGGCTGCCTTAGCGTGCTCCTTACAGCTGGGGAAATTCACTGTACATTAATTTCAGCTTCTCTTTCAAAGGTTTCTGCCTCCAAATTGGACGGAGAAGGTTGCAAACCCGAGGCAGAGCCTCTCCTACCAAAGAAGGCAACAAATCCAAGCATCCGAGACGCCTTCGGACTGACTCAGGACGCTGCAGAGCCGCACACACTGCTGACCCCTGCAGCCCCAGCTCAGCCTGCACTGCCTGCAGCCCCGGCTGGGGACAGGGACGGGGGCACGGTCCCGCTGGAGCCAGTCCCGAGGAGGGACACCAAGATCCTCTGAGGGCTGGAGCACCTCTCCTATGGAGGCAGGCTGGGAGAGCTGGGGCTGCTCCGTCTGGAGAAAAGAGGGCTGCAGGGAGACCTCGCCTTCAAGCGCCTAAAGGGGGCCTGTAAGAAACATGGGAACTTTATGGCAGGGCCCGCAGTGTCAGACAAGGGGTTATGGTTTTAAACCAAAAGAGGGTACATCTAGACTAGAGGCATGAAGTTTTTACAGGTTAGGTGGTGAAACACTGTCACAGGTTGCCCAGAGGGGTGGTGGAATGCCCCATGCCAGGAAACACTCGAGGTCAGCACACAGGTCTCTGAGCAACCTGATCGAGTTGAAGACGGTCCTGCTCTCCTGCTTATTGCAGTGGGATGAGAGCAGACGAACTTTAAAATCCTTTCCATCCCAAACCCAAATTCTATGATTCTATGCCTCAACACACACAAAGCACTCAGCAGCCACACAATCCTCGCTCGCAGCAACAAATCCTGCTGGGATGGCCCCTGGGCAGAGGGCGGACCCTGTCCCGGCTGCGGCCCTCACACGCGCGGCAGCGCAGCAAAGGCACACCGGGAGCCCACACAGCGAGGCAGGGCAACAGCTGCTGCCGACAGCCGCACACAGCACCGGGCACGACACGCCTGTCGGCCATGAAATGCGGCAGTCCGCAGGGACCGGGCACAGGGACACAGCCACACAGCGACACACGGATCCCGCCCGCACCCACGGGCACGCGCGGGGCGGGGACAAGAGCCGGAGGCGCGCTCTCAGGAAGAGGAAGAGGAGGAGCGGGAGGAAAAGGAAAGGGGAGAGGCGGGGCATTCCCCAACTTCCCGGCGGCGCGGGCAGGTCCCTCGGCTGCTTCGGCGGGCCGGGGCCGGCGGTCCGGCTCGGCCAGCAGGTAAGAGAGGGTCACAGGGAGCCGCGCACACGGGCACGGCATAGGCAGGCGCAGCCAGGAATGCGGCCACGACAGGGCACGGTCACACACCCACGTACAGCCTTTCTTTCTTTCCTGTTTTTAGCAGGGACACTCACTGCAAGCAGCCCCGCTCCTGTGACAGCCACCCAGCACGGGAAGCGCGGATGTTCCCGCGGCTCCCAGTACGGCCGGAGCTGCCCGCTCCTTATCAACATTTCTTTAAAACAAGCTGCTGATTTATAAATCAGTAGCTCTCAAAGGCAAGCCAGGCTTCTCTGAATGGAAGATAAATTTAATTATGTTATTCAGTAATGGAGCAGTGATGCCCAGGTTGCGGACCAAGCCTGCAGTGTATGATCCAGAGCTGGTTTGTGAAACATTAATTAAAAATAAGAACATCGCAGTTTTTGTGTAGCTGCACTGATGATACACAAAGATACTTGGGTGCTGACAGTGGGTGTTCAGTCATAGGGCTGTTGTCACAGCCAGACAAAAAGCTGTTTTCACAGGGGTCTGGAGTGGGCAGTGGCAGAGCCCAGGGCAGGAAGAGACAGTAGCACTACCAGGTGATTTTAGCCTGCTGTGGAAATCCTATTACTTCTGTGCCCTGTGGCTAGCTTGAACTCTGGATCCAGCTGTTATCACACTGCCCTGTTCATGAATTCATCTGGCTCCTTCTTGAAGCAGTTTGCATAGACATTGTCCCTACTGCTGAGGTATGAAGTCCATCCCAGGCTCCAGACTGTCCCATTTTCAGACTGTCATTCACAGGCAAGTCATTTTACTTGTTCCTGTGCCAACACTGCTTAGAATTATAAATAGCTTTTTATCCTTGCTGATGGTGTACACCTTTTCCATGTGTATGTATGCACATGGATGCATGTTTACACAATGTCATATATGTGTATGCATGCATGTATTTATAGAGCAGAGTTACATTCCCTCCTGGGCAAAAGAGGTCTCACTCTTGCCAACTCTTCTGGTATGACATGTGTTTGGTTTCCTGCATCATCCTTGGCTTTTCCTGTAATGGCTCCCTTTTAAACATAAAATAGGAAAACCACAGCAAATACTCACAGTTTGCACTTTATTTCTAAAGCTTTTTGCAGCTGTTAGAAAACGGATGATTTCTGAAGGTCTGAACAAAATGCTAATAATGGTCAGTTGCACCAAAATTGCCAAGGGGATTTCATGAACCAGGGAAGAATGGGGAAAAAAATCCAATGGAAGAAATGTCTCAAAGATGAGTTTCAGTAGTCTTCAAGCACGGGTATATTTTGAAGCATGTTTGAAAGTTTATAGCTTCGTGAGTACTGTGTCGGGATAGATGCCTGTAACTATTTAGATTTAAATTTGAAAGTGAGGAGAAAGGAACTAGAAGTATTGGATTCTTCAAAGTAGTTCAGCCTCAGATTTTAAGATACTGAAGGTAACATCAACTCATACATTTTGCTCTTTTGTCAGATTTTCTCTCTGGGTTAAAATCCTTTGTTACTGTAAAATGACTGTTTATTGTTCATTCCTTATAGTAGCACCATGTATCATTTTAAAAGAGTAGTTACAAACACTAGGGTTTACTGAACTGGAGTCAAGTCTTTCTACTATAACTGATGGGGTAACTTGTTTTTTCTTCTTCCTCAGAATGACTGCCTTGTGCACAATGAAACATTTATGTCAAGCAACCAGAAATGAGAACAGATATGCAAAAAGGTTCTTTGGTACTCTTCTGACACAGTCAACAAAAAAGTGGCTCTTTTCTCCATTCTGGATAGCGGTGCCTGACCCTAGGAATTCAGCTGTGTTTGAGCTTACTCAGCCATTTTGTACAGATGAAAAATCTCGCGCACAACCAAAAAGTAAAGCAGTATTTGGAAGTGTTGGGCGAAGAATTCCCTATCGTATTTTGCATGTAATCAGCCAGGATGGGGAGAGCTTAGGAAACATGCACCGAGCAGATGCACTCAGACTTATGGATGAACGTGGCCTGAAACTGGTTCTGCTTCGTGAGAATGTAGAACCTCCAGTTTACAGACTAATGTCTGGGCAGCAGATTCATGAAGAACAGCTTAAACGTGCAGAGAAGAAAAAATCAAGTCCAAAGCCAGGTATGTGCACTGTAAACACTACAACATTGAGGACTTTGAAAAATGCTGCTTAAAAAGTGGTTTCAGCAGATTAAATCCTCTTACTTGTATTTGTGTAAATCCAAAGCAATGTCACTGCAGTCCACGCTATTAAGGATTTACAGTGGTGAAAATAAAATTTTGGATTAGTCCAGTCTTCCACAGAGAAGCCTTCTATTGCCCTCTCAGGATTTGCTATTTCGGTATCTGCTGACTTGTTAAAAAAATCTTTATTTGAATGAATATAACTAGGCTCTGGTTCCATAAGACTTACTGAATTTCTGTTCTTTTACTAAGGCATAGAATGACAGGCAGTTTTTACAAACTAAACACCAGATACACCAATATAATTATATGGCTTGCCACCAGTAGTCATGAAACACTCTCTTCCTTATTTGCTGCTAAGAAGACAAAGTCTGGAGCCCTTTCTTGTACAGAGCAAGAACTTTTTCAATATTGAACACTTTTCAAGTTTTGGTTTGTTTTTTTTTCTTAATTCTGCCTGCTCCAGCAGATTAACAAACTGAGTTTGGCAAAGAGGTTTTAGAAAAGGCATGACCTTGTATCCTGTCATATCCTCAGGCTAACAAAGATAGGTGTGCTTTGGATAGAGTTGTGATTTTAGAAGGGGGCATTATTGTGGTAGTGAGTTCTGTTCAAGAAACCACAAAAATACTATTCAGATGCTAACTGCTTTAGAGAGGCTTGAAGGAGGAAGAGACTGTAGATTGTTCAAATATATGACAAGACATCGTTCTACTTCCAGTTCAATATTGCCCTTCACCATTCAGTAAAATGGGCTCGAGATGAAGAGCTGTCTAACGTCAAAGCTTTTACCTTAAGCTGTCCTATGTGCAGAACACAGTAATTTGCACACTAAGTCTTTAATTCCAGATCCAATGCTTACCTGTTTGTTAGACCTACATTGTGGATCATATGAACAAGACTGTAATTAAAAATTCTTTAAGCCTTCTGACCCTGAAGAGATTTCCCTGTGTGCCTCAAACATGCACTCAGTCTCCCAGTTAGGGCAGTGAGTATCAAGTAGCCACCCTCTAAGGTGAGTGTGGTGCATGCTGAGACAATGAGATCGGGGTGCTCTGAGAAAGCAGCATGAGAGGAGGGAGTCAAGCAGACAAAGCACCATAAGCTGATAAAAGAGAGCAACTAGTACAGTTTGTCAAATATTAAGTCAATACAGTTTCAGTTCTGTTTTAAACAGGAGTGGTTCAGAAGGAGTTATCCTTTTCTTCAGCTATTGCCAAGAACGACTTAGAGACAAAGACTAAACAGATAGCACAGTGGATTGAAAAGAGACACCATGTTAAAGTTACCATCCGGCAAGCAAAAGGTAGCAGCACAGACATGGTAAGTGCACTCCTGAAAGTTGGACCAGTCAATGTCATTAAACAGCTGTTGCTGTACTGACCTTCCCTATTTGGTACTGCCACAATTTTTAGTATCTCAGTGGAGATCTAGGTCCTGTGCAAGTAGTGGTTGCCTGCCTTAAGCTGCTCCTGTTCAAACACTGATGTAGAAAAGTAGTCCCAGACAGACAATTCAAACACCATTCCTTAAGAATCCAGCTGCAGTACTGGCTTGGACAGCAGAGTCTAAGCAGCTCCTACTCCTATGCAGCACCACGCTACTAATGGAGCTGGTGAAATTTTCTTATCTACAGCTTTAGCCAGCTCACCCACTAAAAACTTTTAAGTGAGGTTTAAAAGAAAATTGTACTTTAGTGGATTATTTCACAAACTCTTCTTCTGGAGCTGCATTTGTGCTACTTTGGCTAAGATTAGTTGTCCACTCCTACATGAAAAACTATTGGTGTTCCAAGACTAGCAAAGTGATCATCTCTAAAAATGTTAAGGAGCTGATGGCAACTTCCTAGTATAACTGCAGGGCCTTGACACTTCACTGTCATTCACACAAATGGATTTTTTATAGATATTCTGTGTAAGACTTTTTTTTTCCTTGTATTGTCTGTAGTGAATTAAGTTTCCTTGATAATTTCCTCTAAATTGCTGGGGAAAATTGTGATAGTACTCCATCCAAAACAAAATTTTTATAGGAAGTTAAACTCACAGGGAAAGGGTAGCAGGAAGAACTCATTATGGGAGGGAACAGAACATTTCGTGACATAATCCTGATTTACATTGTCCTTAAATGTAAAGGCTTAATAATGAGGTTAGGAATTCAGTGTGTTACATGAATGCACTGTTACCACTCAGTTCAATACTACCAGGCCCTGCTAACCTTAGAACAATACTACTCCTTAGGAAGAAAACCTCATATAATAATACATCTGAATCTAGAGGAAGAGGAGGGTGGAGAGGAGTCAGATGCAGACCACTCTCATGGACACCGTTTAAGAGCAAAACAACATTGTGAGTCAGCAGTACAGCCTAAATGTTAGGAAATGGCTGAATCCCCCTCTAGTACCTTGCCTAAACAAGTAAAGAACAGTTAAGAAAGGACAAGCTGAAGTGCTCAAATTAGGACTAGCAACCAGCTTGTTTCAGCTAATAGCTAAACTAAGCAGATCATTTTATTACAGGGCAGCTTGAAATACTTTCTACCTGTATTTATGCATTCATTTAGTTCCATTTTTCTCCTTCTTTTTAGTTCATGCTTTTTGATCAAATTTTGGAGACTGTGTCTGAGAAAGCCACTTATCTTTCCAAGCCAAAAGTTGCTAGAGAAGGAGTGAGTACCTGTGTTTTAAGGCACATGTCTGACAAAGAGTTGAAAGAACACCAGAAGATGGAAATCAAGAAAAACAATACAGTAAACAAAGATGAAAACAAAGATCTGAAGTCAAATTAGTTGCATCAGTGAGTTTCTGAAGCAGTGTAAACAATATCTATTTATTTAAAAAATAAAAAATATTAATTTTAGATAAAGTTATTGTTGAGCTTTGTACTGGTCATTCCATGAAGAACACTGTCTAGGTTAACCTTTGCTACAGAGTCCGAATTTCAACAGCGGGTATTCCATTTTCCACAAGCTTATCCAGCATCTTGCTTTCCATCACAACCTCATCCTTTCCTGGCTGTGTTTTAGGAGGAATGTAGCCACTGAGACGAGAGGCTAAGCTTCTCTTGGGACGAGAACGCTTTGCCTGGCAGAAATAGATCCAGAATTAGTAAATATAAGATAACTGTGGAGCAAAGACTACTGTTGTGGTGGGGAAAAAAGAAATCACTGTACAGGCTAGGACTGCATTAGCTAAAGGAGCTTCATATATTAAGAATCTCACAAGTTACCTAGATATTTGGCCTGTTTTCCTAGTTGAAGTCACGTTCGAAAACAGGTAATGTTTACACTCCTCTGCAGTGACAGGGTAGGGGTGAGAAGACTTTTCCAAGAGTGTAACTTACTTTCAACTTCAGCTTTCTCTTTTCGGGATCATGTACAACTGCATGCCTTGCTAGGCTCTGCTACAGTTACAAAGAGCAGGGAAGGGGAAAAAAAGGAGTTGAGTTTATAATTTCAGATAATGTGATTCAGTTAAGAACAGTTAAAAAAAATACGTACCTTCATTGCAAACACTTTTCCACAGCCTGGATAATCACAAGAGAAGGGTTTTTTCTCCTCATGAAAAGAGAGGATATGGCTTTGAAGGTTAAATAAAGTTGTGTAAGTTCTTCCACATCCTTCTCTGGGACAGCGGCAGACTTCCCTCTCCACAGCATGTGTTTTTTGATGCTGCTTGAGGTAATCCTTCCGTTTAAAAGTTTTGTTACATTCACTGCAGACTATTGGCTCTAAGTGGGAGAAAGAAAGGCAGAGTATAAATTAACAATTTCTTACAGAAGCTCCGAATCAAAGCCTAGTGATCTATTAAAACAACGCTAAAATCAACATGAAATGCAAGGAACTGAGACACTTCAGGAGCATAATGCACTATGAATTATCCAGATCTGAAATCCTACATAAAACAATTTTTGTTAACTGAGTCACGAAGTTAAGCATTTTCATCAAAAATCTAGCTGGAGTGACAGCCACTGTACCAATAAAGTTAGACAAGTTTGGGACACACAGGTTGATGAAATGAGTACAGCAAGGCCTCCTCTTCAGATTAGCAGTTGGTTTCCTATTCGTATTGTAAGTTTACTAAAGCATTTGGAATTTACCTGTATGACTGACTTTATTATGCTTCAGCAGCTCTGTCCAAGTTTTTCCGATATATGAGCAGTTTTCCTTCTTGCATGCATAGCCTGTTGGACAGGACAGATGTTTACAATCACAAAGGGTCTGGCAAACAGTCCAGTTTTACTTCTAGCATTTGAAAATCAAAGCCAGTTATTCCATGTTTCCTCCCATACTGCAGAGGATTAGGATAAGAGACAATGAACAATCAATGCAATTCAGAACAAGAGAAAATCCTAATAGTTTTAAGTAAGAAACCTTGTATCACTGACACCAGTTGTCCAGAGAGGCTGTGGAAGCCCTACCCCTGGAACCATTCAACACCACTGGATGCAGTCCTCAACAACCTGATGTAATTGGCCCTGCCTTGAGCAGGAAGCTGGACCAGATGACCTCCAGAGATCCTTTCTGATCTAAATGACTTTGTGAAACTCTCTCTCCTTACTTCAGTAAAGCTACATCCTCCCAGCCATACACTTTCTCTCACATAGATGAAAGTAACTAGTTACATATATTATTTCTATATATATATTTGTCCTGCATATTAAAAAGAAATACTAACCATACATTAATATTAGAGTCTAAAGAGATTCTGCCATTCTAACAAGCAAGCAGGAACCACAGAAAGTCAATTAAAATCCAGGACTGGAATGCTCAAAAACCAAGGAACAAGTCCTTTAAAAAAGGCAATCACAGTACAAATCACAGCCTTCTGGGTACTCTTCCTGTTGAGTCTGTTGAGTTTGTTTGATTTGGTTTGGGTTTTTTCCTATCACTGGAAAGCTGGTTATCTGTCAGACAAACATACCATAACTGAACACTTAAATGCCCCACAGTTATATCCCATTTCACTATTCAAAACTTGTACTTGTCTGGATCACTAGGCACAGAACACTTTCAGACCTATCATGCATCCCTGCATATTTTGCACTGGAAGCAGTCCTTTTTCCTTTGCTGAAACATAACTTAAAAAGCAGAAACAGTTTTACCTTCATGTATCTTCTCATGCCGCTTCAGTCGACTTGGAGTAGAAAAACACTTTCCACATCCTTCTTTATTACATCTAGGTACAAAATAGCAGTGGTTTAATTTTTCACCATATCTATGTATTTTTTGTCAAGAACAACTAAAATGAAAAAAATAACCCTTTGCCTACATCTGTGTGTAACCCTACCTTGTAAAAGTAAATTCCATAATAGTTTTTCAATAGACTTGGATTACTTTGAGAGTTAGAACTATAGTATGATTTCCAAATATACAGCAAGTTGAGCTTTAGCTGAAGAGTCAAGCCTTATATTATCCCTACACAGCAGGCTTTTTAAATGTAAAAGAAGGACAGAAAGTGGAAGGTTTAAGTAGCTTGTACAGAGCCAGCAGAGCACTGACATTTTTGTCTGTCATCCAACCGCAGTAGTACATTTCACTGAAGTGGAATGAAATGTTAAGTGTGACTCACCTATAAGAAATACAAGACTGAAAACTTTGCTTTTAGCAGATCTGTGGTGATGTGTTACCCAAATGGAGTTGCAATGCATGGCTTCCAAGATTAGTGTCCAAGTCTCTATCCTTTTTCTAGGTACTACTCACATCAATGTCAGCCAAGTCACTGCTTCTTACTGGGAAATAAAGGTAGCTGCTGCATTTTTCATTACTGTGTAAGCTCTTATACTTGTATTTCAAACTATGAACTAAAAACTGGGGAGTAGGGAGGTGTTGTGTTATTTTTTTATAAAACTGCTGGAATGCTGAAGTTACAGAGCACCAAGATTGTTGCTCAAAACAGATCACTGAGCAAAGGACTAGTACAAGAAATATATTTGCAGCCCTAACTACAAACTGATTTTTTTTTTACTGCCACATCAATGAAAAGGCTGAGAAAATGCACCAGTTTTCATCTACAGTGTTTAAGTGTTAAAGTTCATTATTAAAGTTATCCACGTACTTGAAGGGAGGTTCATTGGTGTGGTGACACTGATGAACTTTAAGTTGCTGATGCTTCTTGAAAGACTTGTTACAGCCTTCAAAGTCACACTATTGAGGAAATTAAGTTATCATTAGAGGCCAAATAATAAGAGTTCTGTTCACGTGCTGAAATCCCAGTCATGGATACAAGTACCACATAATAAAAAGTTGAGGTACTTCACCAGATACACAAGACGGAGCTTGTTTAGCCTCCACTGTACAGTACAAAGGTAATTACTCACCACATATTGCTTTTGCTGATTTTGATGCTTGCGTTCAATGTGCTTCTTCATGTTTGATTTTGTTCCAAATTTCTCATTGCACCCATCAGTTGTGCACCTGCAAATGAACTGCATTTTTTATTACTGCTGACAGTGACTTGTTCCCTAGGCAGATACAGCAACCATTGTACAAGAAGAAAACACAGAAGAATTACTGAAACTCACAACTCAAATACAGAAGTTTGCTGAAGACATTAAAAGTCAGAGGCTAAGTTAGCTTTTAAATAATGTATTCTTGGGGGAGATCTGCCCATTCCTTTAAGCAGCTATTACAGATCACTGCCAGAACAGGGTCAAGGTTTGATCCCACCCTGTGTGCACATTGTTATGGCAGTATCCGTGACACCAAAGGCATGCATGCCCCGTATTACCGCCCTGTTTTAACTTCCTTTCCTTACGAACAACCTCGCTTCAGCTTAAGAACTAAAAGCGTGGGCCTTACTCGAAAGGCTTTTCCCCGGTGTGCGTGAGGAGGTGTCGGGCGCGGTGGAAGTCTCTCGTGAACCCTTTGCCGCAGCCTTCATAATCGCAAACATACGGCCTCTGAAAGACAGGAGCTGTTCCAGGGGCAAACCCACCCTCTCGGGGGCTGGGCCGCCGTCAGCGGGATGCCCCGGCCGCAGTCCGCAGCCCCGGGTGTTGTGGCACACCCGAGCAGGTGACGCGGCCTGCCCGGTCCCCGCTGGGCCCCAGCGCGGCGCCCACCCTCGGTCACACAGACCCCTCCCTCCCTGCCAGCCGGCGCGGCTCACCTCGCCCGTGTGCCGGCAGAGGTGGGCGGATAGCCGCCAGGCCTTGTTGAAGGTGGCATCGCAGCCGGGGAAGGAGCAGATGTACGGACGAATGGGGAGAGCGCTCCCGCTCCCGCCGCCTTCCCCCTGCGCGCCGGCCATGGCGGAGGGCACGTGACGGCGCGGGCGGCGCGTGCTCGGTGAGGCGGGGCCGTGGGCCGGGCACAGGGGCTCTGAGGGAGCTGCGGGCCCCGGCCCGAGCGAGACGTGGAGTCACTGAGTGTCCTGACTTGGAAGGGACCCGCCAGCATCATCGAGTCCAGCTCCTGGCCCTGGATAGGACCATCCCCAAGAGTCACACCGTGTACCTGAGAGTGTTGTTCAAACGCTCCTTGAACTCTGTCAGGCTTGGTGCTGTGACCACTTCCCTGGGGAGCTGTTCCAGTGCCCAGCCATCCTCTGGGTGAAGAACCTTTTCATAATATCCAACCTAAACCTCCCCAGACCCATCTTCAGGCCATTCCCTCGGGTCCTGTCACTGTCACCACAGTGATGAGTGCCTGTCTCCCTCTTCTCCCGAAGAAGCTGTAGCTGCAATAAGCTCTCCCCGCAGTTTCCTCCAGGCCGAACAGACCAATGGCTGAGCAGCAGCTCCTCCTGCGGCTTCCCCTCCACAGCCTTCACTATCCTTATTGCCCTCCTTCGGATGCGCTCTAACAACTTAGTGTCTTTCTTACACCGTGGCACCCAAAACTGCCGCCAGCACTGGAGGTGAGGCTGCCCCAGCTCAGAGCAGAGCAGGACAATCCCCTCCCTTGCCCGGCTGGCCATGCTGTCCCTGATGCCCCCCAGGACAGGGTTGGCCCTCCTGGCTGCCAGGGCACTGCTGACCCATGTCCAACTTGCCATTGACCAGGACCCCCAGGTCCCTTTCCATGGCACTGCTCTCTAGCATCTCATTCCCCAGTCTGTCTGTACACCCAAGGCTGCCCTGTCCCAGGTGCAGAATCCAGCACATGGCAGAAGAGATCTGGTCATGCAGAGATCCACACATCAAATTCTGTGTCCCTTGCCACAGATAACAGCCCTCCTGAGGTTTTAAGGACATAGGTCTCTGCTGTCTTCCTGAGAAGGATTTAATGGTTTTTGCAGGTGCCAGGTCATGTCCTGGGGCAAAGGCTTTCTGAGCAGGTTTGGTTTGGCTCCCTGTCTTGCCCAAGGATGAGTCTGGACAATGCCGGTCAGCTTCTGGTCCAGACCAGGGGAATCTTATGGACTCTGCTGGATGATGCTTAGCACCTGCCCCAAAATTTGGGTGTTTGTAGCCTGGGTTGTTTGGGATCCTAAGGCAGTTGGCCTGTGGTCCTGCTATGTCCCCAGGCCACCTGAGGGCACAGCTAGAGGAAGAGGACATGAGGCTAAGCTGAGCTGAGGGTCTGTGATACTTTGCCCAGCACTTTCCTGGTACTGACTTGGAGCTGAGGGAGCTGGGGGTGTTAAGTCTGGGGAAAAGGAGGCTCAGGGGGGACCTTGTAGCTCTCTACAACTGCCTGAAAGAAGGTTGTAGCCATTTAAGGATAGGTCTCTCTCTTCTCCCAGTAATCAAGTGACCAGAC
This sequence comes from Toxostoma redivivum, assembly GCA_013397375.1. Taxonomy (NCBI): domain Eukaryota; kingdom Metazoa; phylum Chordata; class Aves; order Passeriformes; family Mimidae; genus Toxostoma; species Toxostoma redivivum. The sequence continues at coordinate 1,496,219 of VXBI01007046.1, read as the reverse complement.
AAGAGGAAATGGCCTCAAGTTGTGCTATGGGAGGTTAGATTGTATATTAGGAAAAAAATCTTCAGGAAAGGTTGCCGAGGGAAGTGGTTGAGTCACCATCCCTCAAAGTATTTAAAAGATGTGCAGATGTGGCACTCAGGGACCTGGTTTAGTGGTGGACTTGGCAGTGCTGGATTACTGGCTGGACTTGATGATCTGAAAGGTCTTTTCCAAACGAAATGATTCTATGACCACATCATCTGCTCTGTTTTGTTCCATTTGAGTTGTCACACAAGCTTTATTTCAGGTGTCCTCCTCCATCTGCTCCAATTCTCCCCACAGAATGAGTGTGAGAAACACGGTAAGAAAGCTGGAATATGATTGTGACAAGGGAACCATCCTGCGGAGAAAAAAATTCCCAATCCTTCTTCCTTGTTTGTGTCCTCAGAGCTGTAAAGCCTGGGCAGATGGCAGTGCTTGGAGCAGGCTGGGGAACAGGAAGAGAAAGACAGGAGGAATAAGAGTCAGGAATCCAGTGTATGGGGACCAGGGGAGGGAAGGGACGCATAAAGTGTGGTGGCAGGAGTGCCAAAGGATGGGGAACCTAGTGGCTGTGCACAGCACATTGTGGGGAGGGAAGATGCTGGGCAGAGTGAGGAGTTCATGCCTGCCAGGAGCAGATCCCCATGGCCCCGGGGGATGTCTCTTATCTCACTCATCAGTAGCAGGATTAAGGCGAGGGCTGAATCAGTCAAACCACAAAGCAATGGCAAGGAATCAGTTTCTTTTCAGCAGGGTAGTCAGTCTGAAAAAACCTCAGCTTTTAACAAATACTAACCAAAGTACATAAAAGAAAATGTTGCTGTGGTTTTGGTTGTTTGGGGTTTTTTGGCCTGGGAATTGCAATAAAAACAATCCAGAAAGTTAAAAAATAAGTTATAAGTGTTCCTTTCTTGAGAATATTTTTTTTCTTTCCTGTGAAAACATGATACTGCCTCAGGCCACTAAAACAGGTGAGGAAATAGCATGCAAGGCAGAAAACTTTGGAAGGGTTGCACTGGCTGTACAGAGAACAAATATTTTTCACATTGGGTTTTGCACTATGCAATGCCAGTTTGAGATTTCAGCAGAGTCTTCTGGGAACTTGAATCCAGTTTTGGAAATATATAAATAGTGGGTGACTCAAGGCCAGAGGGATTCTCATTGTGTTGTATTTTTGATGTCTTCTGACTTGACTATGAGAGGGAGGGTTTTGAAGTGTCCTCTAGGAGAGCTAGAGAGTGGGTTGCCTTTCAGATTTGATGTTATAATTTCCCACTGTAGGAGGTGAAAGGTAAACCTGCTAAGAGGTAGACATATGCAATGGAGAAAAATTAAATCTGAATATAAAGATTTCCAGAGCGAGGTCCACACTGCAGCTGATAAATTTTAATAATCTGTAAGCTGAAAGGGAGAAAAAGCTCAGAAAAATAAGGCAATTCATTCCCTCAAGGAAAAAAACAACAGAGAACTCCTTCACACACACATAAACCCCCCACAGGGTAGTAAATCCCTTAAACTCTGATTGAAACTATTTCTTTAAGCTACCAGGATCTACTCAGAATTAAGTATCAATCAGGGAAAGACTTCACATAGTGCTGTGAATACTCCATCCCTCTGAAGAACAGCTGAGTGAATGGTCACATATAATTTTCTACCAAAGGCTTTTCATTTTCTCATGCCACCATTCTACTATAAGTAGTGGTATTTACCTCATCTCCAAGGTAAGTTGCTTCTCTTTGTGCAGCACAGTTGAAGTCAAAAGATCTTATGTTTGTGAACATTACATAGAAGTTATTTGAATATGTATTAAAATGAAGATAAATATGTTTAAATGTGCTTCCAGAGTAGCTCTGTGATTGCAGAAATCATTCCACTGCATGAGAAACTTTGGAAACTGAAAGATTACTTTTTTCTCAAGACTTGTTGAAGATTGTTTTCTTGAGGCACCATATCTAGAGGGTCTCTTGGCATGGTCCAGTGGCGGTGGGTTGCAGAGAGACTGTGACTTAAGAATGACACTAACTACTATTTATGTGTTCTGAGCTAGTCCCAATAAGTTTTGTGACCTGGCTGCATTGGTGATTTAGCAATCCTGCAACAAGACCAGATACATGTCTAAAAAATGAAAGGCTTTTCTACTTTCCAGAGTAAGGGGAGAAATTGTGTTGAAGTTGGCAAGAGTTGACAGGAAACTTCCTGCAGTTATTGGAGAAGTTCCTCACTTGTACATGGTGAACTGTCACATACAAGGTAGGACAGAAGTAAAACTTAGCAAGTAAGTAATTTTAGCTTTTTTTATAGAGGTGAATCTACAAATGTGGGTGAAAAGAGCAGGGGTTGGGAGAAGGGTCTAAATGGGTAGCTGCACTAAGAAGGATCAGCCCAGGCACACTGGAAGTACTTCCTGTGTCTACTGTATCAGTGCTCTAATTTTTTTGCCAGTTTCCCCTGCGCCAGTCTACTTGCAAGGTTGTATGGACCCCAACTCTCTTTTCCTCTCACAACAATCATTTTATTCTTTCCTTCATCAAGTGTGGGCTCACTCTTCCTTTTTTCCTAAATCACAAGGTTGCTGCACAGCTAAGGGAGCATAGGATGAAGTACATGTGAATTATGCAACCTGGATGCCACAGGTGAACTGCAGTCAGGATAATGTTTTCTTCATCTCTCTATTTACTGAATTATAGCTGGCTTGTAATGGTGCCAGCGTCCTCAGGAGCCCTTTCTAGGGATTTCTGGGAACCACAAAAACATGTTAGGAGGAGGATGGAGTTAATCAGTTGGGCTTTCCTGCTGCTATATTCAGCCCAGCAAGCCGCCTCTGACAGATGTTTCTGCTTTTAGGCCACAAGAAATGTTATTGACTGGCTTTCCCTGTGTTCAAGAAGCATGTAAAGCTATCAAAGACTTGTTTTCCATAAGAGCATTTTCTTGTCAGGTGATGTTTTTCTATCTTGGGCACAGTAGATTTTAATGAATTTCTCGATTGACTGATTCCCTGAAGAGAAGAAACGGAGGAAATCTGCATTAGTTGATTTTTCCTCCTGTCTGTGGAAGTATGGGATGTAAGTGATGATGAAGTTGTGCAGCAGAGCTATGGGGAGCAACACACAGAGCCCTCTCCTGCCCATCAATCCTCCCATCAACTATCCTGAACCACTTAGTTTGAATAAAATTTTCTATATGTCATACAAAGCAAATTAGAGCCAAGTCCCAGGTGTTCCTTACACAGTTTGAGGCCAGTCAGTTCATATTGCTACCTGGGTCCTGGATCTCTACCAATCTTCCATGACTTGCATAAAAGAAGGGAAAATCCTGACTCTGTAATCTGGTTCCCCATGAGCTCTTTCTGGATGGGAAGGGGGAAAGGAGAGCTTGGGCATGCCCCTCTATGGGCTGTGAGATAATGGAGAGTCCCTCTTCTGGAAAACATCTCCTTTCACCCCATTCCTGCTTTCACCCTGGAGGATTTGCTTACCCATACATTCAGCTCACTCAGCCATTGGACAGGATCAGACAAGGCCAGGTTAAAACAAAATGGGCCCAGTTCTTCTTTTCACCATGGTAGTCCCCTGAAGTGAGTAGAGATACTCCTCGGTTCCCCAGCTCAACTCTTGGAAGGAGCTGCCTGCTGGATGGACATTGTGCCAAACAGTAGGACAAAAGGTAATGGACAGAAAGTGATGCACAGGAAGTTCAGATGAACATGAGGAAGAATTTATTTACTATGCAGTGATTGCACACTGGAACAGAATGCCCGGGGAGATTGTGGAGTCTCCCTCACTGGAGCTATTCAAGAAGGGTCTGGACACAATCCTGTGCCGTGTGCTCTGGGATTGCCCTGCTTGAGCAGGAAGTTTAGTCCAGATGAGTCCCTGTGGTTCCTTCCAGCCTGACCCATTCTGTGATTCTGTGATTGATGGGTTTATACTGACTCACAGCACAGGCAGTTTTCAGAAGAGACATAGCACCCAGCATTATGTCTGCTCTGCAAATGGTGCCTTTCCTAATAGTCCACAACTATTTGTGCTCGCAGCACTGGCCTCTTGAGGCATCACATGACATGGTCACGGGCTGCAGTTTTCCATCTGATCAAAACTGCAGGTGCAAAATTATGCCTGCAGCTATCTGAGGCCATAAAAGCAAGGCATCCTCTGAAACTGCCACTCAGTAGCTCAGTGAGCCTCTCCCAGCCAAGCCCCATGGGATGCTTCTCTGGCATGTGGTCTGTTCACCCGGACTAAGGAGAAACACAATCTTACCCCTCCTTTCCTGGCAGCAGTGGCTAGGAAGGTTGGTTGTTTTAGTGGACCATAAATATTATTATAATTGCTACTTCATCAGACAGAATTATTAGTCTGTCAGCAATGTGTTAGACAGCAACACTTGTCTCAAATGCCTGTTAATTTTCTAAATAAGCAAATTTGCTTCCTTTCCCACCATGGTCACTCGTGTCTTGTGTCATTTGTGCAGCTGAAGCTGTGATCCTTCAAATACCCCTGCAAATAGTTGTTATTACAAGGATTGTGTCCTCAAAGTTCAGAGGCTGCTGATATGAGGGGGAGATGCTGAACTAGTTCCTCAAGGCATGATCTAAATCCTTTCGAAATCGGTAGAAAAATGCTCGTAATCTTTCATGGCTTTGGATTATATCCTCAGATAGTAACTTTTTCCAGGCAGGAATTTTGCTTCAAACATCACTTGAATACATTTGAGAGATCTGGCAGTTGATAAAATACTCAGCCTTGAGCCAATACAGCCAATGAAAGCCCTGGATATATTGGGATTTTTTTTCAACCAAAGTAATAGTACTTTTCCTGGGAAAAGCAAGAATCTGATCTGCTTGCTTGTCCAGAGTCAGATCTGCAGTAGCTTTTCAGTTACTTAGAGACATTCAAAACATGAAAATGTGCCTGTCAGTGTAAGAGTTTGGGGCAGCAGATGTCCACAGGACTTCAGTGCGTCCTCTGCCTACTGCACAGTCAGAGTTCATTGTCTCGTCATTTAAATGCCAATACTCTGCTCCAACAGGCAGAGCTGCCTGCCTTCACCTCACAGAAGCCAAAATCCCAGAAGAGTGTCATACCACCATCATGGGTCAAAAAATGGGATGGCTTCCTTGCAACACTCTGTCCTCCGCTGCCTCCATTGCCCCAGAACTTCTTCCAGGCTGCTGTGCATGAGCTGTGGCAGTGAGCTCCGTGTCCCTGAACAAAAGCATCTTCAGAAGGTAAATTTGTGCCTTGAAGCTGCAGCCCCCAAGAAGATACAGCCCACAAACAGGTCCCAGGGGCTGAGTGTGGGACAGGATGAAAGTTGCTGACATGGGGCAGCAACCCTTGGGCAGGGGCCAGACGGCCCCAGGGGTGGCTGGTGATGCACAAGGAACCTGAAAAGCCTCATCCCACCAGTTTGCATCATCTCAGGAGCGTGCTGGGAGACAGGTTCTCTTTGTCTCCCACCTAATAAAGGATCGGAGAAGTTCCTGTCCCTCCACCAGCCTGCACCTGAGTTAAATGCCCAGCAGCTTCTTAAATTCCTCCTTTTTGATTTAAATCTGCACAGCATAGCTGCTGGAGGAGTCTGAGATAAGGAGAAAACTTCTCCACAAGGGTATTATTTAATACAAATCTCAAAGCATGTGTTTTCTTGCAACAATATTCGTTTTACTCAGGGAAGTTACCAAGGATCTAATGAAAACCATCATCAAAGCCCAGGTGAATTTTTCCACCTCCCAGCGATTTCCTTTCCCGGATGTGGCTGATGACCCTGCAAGCACAGAGCTGTAGGGCTGCAGATCTGGGGCTGTAAAAAGAAAACTGCGTGCGCTAAGTGAAAGGAGATAGGGCCATCTAGTGACAAGACAAACTTGAGTTCCTCATTCCATCCTTCATTCCGTCTTTCCTTTCACAAGCCCACGAGAATCTGTTCTGGCCACCAGGACTGGCACAGGCAGCCCCTCTCCTAGAGACGTGCGTGAGGTTCCCACCTCTGGAGCTTTGCAGGGTCCTCAGCAAAGCTTTTGCGAACAGAGATTGCAGCGCAAAGCAGGAAGGCTGCCTGGATCTCTGACAATATTTGGGAAGAGCCCCTGGTGCCTCACAAGGCAGCACAGGGGCCAGGCGCAGGCAGAGCTTGACCCAGGATCGACAGTCGGGAAATGGGGCTCTTGTGCTTGTTGGAAGATGGTTTCCCCAAGAAAAGAAAAGAAAAGAAAAGAAAAGAAAAGAAAAGAAAAGAAAAGAAAAGAAAAGAAAAGAAAAGAAAAGAAAAGAAAAGAAAAGAAAAGAAAAGAAAAGAAAAGAAAAGAAAAGAAAAGAAAAGAAAAGAAAAGAAAAGAAAAGAAAAGAAAAGCTTTGTTTCAAAATATGCATGAATTTTATTTCTTAAAAATAATTAAAAGTTTCTAGAAATTGTGGAAATTGTGTCCTTTTTAAGTAAGCAAGTACTTGTGCATGGCATTCCCTCTGACCAAAACAAGTCTTCCATAATATCATTAACATACTGAAAATTTTTATTTCTTGCTAAAGGAAGCATTTTTTTCTTCTTTCTTTTACTTCTCCCTTTGCCTAGCACTGTCCTCCTTTCCTCTGAAGAATTCACACAACTCCTCTTGTTATCCAGTTTAGCTAATTACATTACTGCACTTCCCAGCAAATTAAGATCCAAAGCCTGCTGGTTTACAGTAAACTCCACAAAGAAAGGGATAATGAGGTTACTTTGCAGGTTTTGTTCCTTGGGTAATTCCCACACACTTAGTTTACAAAGTGGGAGATAAGGTAGCTCCCATAGCTTTTATGTTACCCTTCCCAAGCATAGTCCAGGTCTCCCAGCACTTCTGGGAAGGAAGAGATTCTCTTGCTGGAGACCCAGAAGTGAGGCCATTTTTCCCAGGGTATGTGTGCTGAAAGCAGAGCCAAAACAGGGATTATTTGTATGCCTTAGGCTGTATCCATGCTGCTCAGGGATGGACCCCTGAGCAAAGTGGTTGTGTTCCAACCACAAAACCCTCAAGCCCAAGTCTGCTACTCAGGCCATGAGATTTCCCCATGAAAAAAATAGGATTGTCACCTTGTGGTTGTCACCTTGTGCTGGGGGCAGAAACCACTTCCAAGCACCTGAAATGGATGAGGGGTGCACAGTAGCCCATTGGAGAGGTGCTTTCATAGCATGAGGATAGAGATACCTGTGGGAGGGTGGCTTGATGCTGTCTGAAGATGCAGGGCTGAGACCACCACACCAGGTCTGCAGTGAACCTGCAGCAGACTAGCTTGGGGCAAGTAGGGTCAGACTATGCTGCACCAAGCTCTGCTGGGAGGGGAAAGGACTTGAGCTCCGTTTTTGTGGGGAAATTCCAACTGCGAAGCTTGGTTTGACTCAGAATGGAAAGAAACCAAACATTGTCTGAATCACAAAACATCCCAAAGCAATCTGTTTGGGATCCATATACTTGTTTGGATTATCCTCTGATTTCTGCTTTTCTTTTGCAAATATAGGCCAAAATTTTTCTTTTTGTGTTCCCATAGAAAGATTTCTTTCTATCAGATAACAGGTTTTGGACATTTTCTACTTAGTGGTTTATTCATACCTGCAGTCCCAGCCAGAAACTCAGCATTAACATTTTGGTTATTTCACACATCCCTAATTAAGCTAAGGTGATATGAGTGGATGTAAAAAGATACCAGAGTGAAGGGCATGGAAGAAGAACAAGGACAATGCAGTCATCAAAGAAAGAAAAGTGCTTTTGTGTAGGCTTAAACCAAGAATTCCCTACAATTATTGTGGTCGATCTCTATCACACTTTGCTTTGATTGTTTTGTTATGTGTTTCTCTTCCCAGATACTCTCATCTCCCTTTGGCCATTTTTGGGTGAAAAATTCACCCAATTTTGTGCTTATTCATAAATCTGCATACTGAGGTCTGGGGCAGGAGGCTATGCTACATGTTCATCCAGCTCTTGGCATCCCCCAGTAGGGATTCCAGCCTTTCACTGGGCTGTTACAAATACAGAACAAGTGCCTCAGCAGTGTATGGTTCTCCCTTACCCTTTCATCTGAAGGTGTTACTCTGGTCATGGTTAATCAATTGTGAGCCTGGGAGTGACAAGTCAGTTCGGTCAAGTCACTTTAATCACTTTAGAGCCAGGTCCAAAGACTGTAGCTGTCCCACAGTGCCGGCTGTGACACTTAGTCAGGGTCAACATTAAATTAAAAGGTCTAATTCTGAATATATTTAAACAGAAAGCTCTCTGTGAAGATGTAGTCACCAGACCCCCCAGTTGCTGGAAGCTGGGCAAATATGCACTGTGCTTTCTGGAAAGGACTCCAAACAAAAGAGTTTTCTGTTGAAAAGTCTCCATATCTCCATCACAGGTAAACAGAAAAATACAAAGTTCCTTTTCACTCTGCATCAAGCTGGCAAAACCAAATACTTTTCACTATTCTACCTCATATCTGTTATTAAGTCTGTGACTACAAGCAACTTGGATGATAAGTCACCAACCAGATTTACTCATCAGGCTCTCCAGCTCTCTACTTTGGCCTCCATTTTCTCTGCCCACCTAAAAGATGTTGCCGTGCTCCATAGCAAGCAGTTGCCATGTCTCTGATGTTGCCTTAAATCATCATCTGCCTCAGAGGAAGCATCCTTTCCCTGCTGTAGCAGATTTTGGGGAATAGAGGAGAGTCATTCAGCTCAAGCTCTTAGGAGAAGTCTCCTTATCTCATTAAGAGAACTAGCTCTCTTTACAGATTTTAATTGTAATTAGCACGTCTGGACCACATAATTTTTCCCTTACATCTCTCCTGTTGTCCATGCCGCCCCTCAGTCGTGCCTACTGTCTTTCCTTATGCCATCCCTGGAAGTGTTCAAGGTCAAGTTGGATGGGACTTTGAATGACCTGATCTTGTGGATGGCAGGGGGGGTTGGAACTGATGATTTTTAAGGTCTCCTCCAACCCAGGCCATTCTAAGGTTCTATGTTTCAATGATCCAAACCCACACAATGATGCCACTTGGGTGCCCATCAGACCAATGCTCTCTGCAGCTCCAGTGTCAAGTGACAAACACCTGCTGAGCCATGTGCTGCCCAGGAGGGCCAGGGAGGGGATGGCGTCAGGACAGGGAGAGCTGCAATGGGTGTGGTTTGCAGGCAGAAGGACAGATTGCATCAGTTAGTTTATGGTGAGCAGGAAGGTCAGTTGAACCATTGAGCATTCACTCAGAGGCACATTTACAGATTTGCCATACTCAGAAGGTGCTGTGTTGTGTACATGTGCACAGTGATGGTGTTTGCAGTTGCCATTGTAAAAGTGCCTATTGGTTGAGTTTGCTTGTTTTTGAGTTTTCTGTGCTTTGGTCCATTGGTTTGCCACCAGCTTGCAGCTCTACCCCCTACACGAAACAGTCCTGCTAAATAGATGCCCTGTCCCTAATGAGAGGGATGAAACAGCAAGGTTTTAGAGCCCAGCACAGACTCGCTTTTTCAAAAATTTTCTTAGCTGTCTTCTGTTTTCAAGGAAGAAAATTATGATTAATTAATTTCTGGTATCTGAGTTGATGACCATTCCACTGAGCCCAGCAAAGCCATACCAGTACAAGCCAGTTTAAGCAGAAGAGTCTCTACAGGGTCTAACTATGGGCTCTACCCTTATACCCCCTCCCTCACACAGCTTCTGAAGCTTGTAGGTGATTTCACTGAGGTTTTATGACAACAACAAGGGAAAAAAACCTTGGGAACTAACATTGTTCAGCAAGACACAGCCTGCAGCATGTTTTTTATGGCCAAGAAATCTCATCGTTCCTGGCTTCATTTCCTCAGTGCTCACAGCATTCCCCCTTTATGGCAGGGTTGTGCCCCACCCCAACATGCAAGGCTACATCCTGGGCTCAGTCAAATCACTGGGGCAGCAGAGACCTGGGATTCAAAATCCTACATGAGTTAAAGCAAGGCTAATTTGGGCAAGGTAACAACTGCAAACTTGCTCTTACAGCCAGCATTCTCAAGAAACAAACCCACTGCCTAGGCAGGGCATCAATGAGGCAGGACCACCACTTTGAGTGGCTGGTGGGAAGGGCTCCATCAGTGTGGGGCTGGGACCATGGTCAAACACAGAGAGACACCATGGTCTCAATGGCTTTCAGTGCTTGAGCTGATGTGCTCCAGACCAGCTCGGTACCTCTGCCCACTGCTGTCCTGTGTGGTACTCTCCTTGGAGCCATTGCAAAGGCACAGCCAGCAGATGCATGAAAAGCTGCTGTCACTGATATCCCTAGTGTCAAGTTTCCTGAGCTGGTGACCAGGGGTTTTCCTTATCAATAAGTATTTTATAATGTAGCACTTCTGCTCACATCAAAAGGAAGGAAATAGAGAAATACATTCTCAAATAAAGGGATTTGTTCCTAAAATGTCAGTAAAGCTGGTAGAGGACCTAATGGCAGAGCCTGGCCTGCAAAGCATATGATAAGCGTGGGGATTGACTGACTTCTGTAGCTGTCTGATCTCTGACAATGAGAACAGTTGATCATGAAAAGACAGCATTTTGGAGGATAAGGTAAGACCCTATAGTTCTGGAAATAGCAAAAGATCCTTGGAAACCAGAAATGCACGTCAGACCTTATTTTCTCCAATGGCAGTTGAACATTAACAAAGCTCACATTAAGAAGCACTGCGTGCCTGGCAGGAAGATTCCGATTCCCTCTGCAGTCTGCCTTACCCTTCTGTCCAAGCTCGACTGTTGTCTTACTTCAGCTGCATGGGGTAGAGGTACTCTTGCCTTTGCTACTCGCATGGTTAGATAAATCCCAGTAGATGCCCACTATCCGTGTCTGAGGAAATCTGGATGGAGCATACCTGAATCTCCTGAGAGATGAGATTGCTGTGGCTGAGCTTTCCTTCCCCTGAGCAGGGATTTCTGTGAGTCATAACATTTTTTTATTCCAGCCTTTACTAAACTTGGCTGTTCCCCAGTCATTTTAGCCCAGATTTTTCTAATAAGCAAGGTTTGGCTTTTGCAGACATGCAGTCTATCCCATGAGGTTTTTACTTTGCTCGTTCACAGGCAAAGAAAGCACCATTTGTTGTATGAGCATATGAGACAAGCAGCAGCTTGTAGTTTCATTATTAATTATTTACCAAAGAAAGCTTCCCCATCTGGGAATGTTATATTTTCCCAGGGTAATGAATGGACACTCATGACATGAGAATGCAGGAGTGATGTTGGTATTCCCAACTGTTAGACAAAGAGGTGCCCATTGCAACAAAATCATTAGAAATTACTAGTTTATGCGGGGAACCTGGTCACAACCCTTTTTGAGATATTCCCATGCAGAATTGCACATTGCAGGAAATCAGTCTGGCAGGTACAGTAAGTCTGATAACACTGCCTACATAGTGGCAATTCAGCTCTGAATTATAACAAGCTGGACTCTATCTGGACATTTGAAAATTAATCCACTCACAACTCGAGCTGTCCTGCTTGAGATTTAAGTTCATGGTTAACTTGGTAAGAGTGTGAGTCAATCCAGTGAAACCCTCCCTAGCTCTGTTATGCTGCAAACCCACAGGCCAGCTGGAAATATTTGTGTTTGAGCACAAAAGGAGATGAACAAGCTCCTCAATGATCTCGTGCTGCCAATCTTTCCCGTTTCTTCTGTTTGAATCAAGACAGGAGGATATTGTCCTCAGCCAGTGTGAGTCTTGATCCCTTGGATAACAGTAGGAGAATGGTGGGTGCAGCTGGGATGAGCTGCATTTCTCTGCACAGCCACTTTATGAACAACATTTTTGGCATAAGACTTCTTGGGAAATGTCTTTGTTTCTGTCACAGGAGCACAGAGGAACCAGAGTCAGTGACTTCAGCCAGATCTTCCACTGCTGTAGATAGTCAGAAGCTCATCTCACCACCTGAGATACAAATTTCCTCCTATACACTCGCCTTAACTCTTGTCACCCTGCAGGAGCTCACATCAGAGAGTAAAACCAGCCAGCCTGAGGCAGAAGCATCGTGTAACCAAGAATCCTCTGGCTGCTGTTAGGATAACATAGCAATTTGCCATCTTCCTTTTCCTCTCTTGCCTGTAATTATGCTTCAGTTACTGGTCATCTGTTCTCTTCAGACCTATAATCCGGCAACCTTTCCGGTCCTGTCACCTACAAGTACTTATTTGTTTGCACAGTTAGGAAGACTTAGGTTTCTTTTTCTGCTCTTTTGGAAAGACACAAACTGCAGCTGCCAACATAACACCGATAATGTGCCTCACTTAGAAAAAAATCAATAGGTGCTGTAAGTGTTAACCACATGGGCATGACAGTAAACATGCTCTGAAAGCCCTAGGATATGTTAAATTAAAGCAGAGCTGCAGTGGGGAAGGCAGCAGGGTAGCCATGACTCAGTGCAGGCAGAGATTCCCTTTCGTGTTGTACGTGTAGTGATGCCCATCTCTGACATATTTAACAAGATATAAAGTTGTAGTGTCCTGTATGGTCACTAAATTGCCTTCTGTAAGCAACTATGCGTATTTGACTTAGGCACCTTTCTAGCAGTGAGGAAAGCATTTGTAAGGAACCATAAAAAGTCATTACATATGCAGAACAATTGAACCTCCTCAGCATCTGTGGTAGGAAACACATCTGTCTTCTGTCCCTTTCTTTCCTAAATGTCTCCCTGAATCAACTTTTATGGGAGGGTCGTAAATATCCCTTTCTATTTGAATCCAGGAGTTAACAATACCCCCTGTGACCATAAACACAAGATGTTTCATTGAGGAAAGAGGTGCACTCAAGTAAGCAGAGATCTTTGTGACAGTTGCTGCCAGTATGGTCCCCGTGCACCGCTAATCACATTAGTGGGAGAGCACGGAGGTGGCCAGCAGACAGCAAAAGAAAGAGGGAGAGAAAAGCAAGACTAATCTTGTTAAAAGGGAAGCAAAGATAGACGCTACTTTTACACAGAAGCTTATAACGTTCCCATTTTCCCAGGGCTGGAATCACCTGGATGCTCTCTGAGCAGGGCGGCTGCTGCTGCTGTTGTGGAAACAAACAGCCCCACATCTCTTGTATTATCAAGGGTTGGTTTTTCTTACAGCTCTTTGCCGTCCATGGTCTCTTGGTTTCTGCACAGGCAACCTTGAATCCTTCTTGAAGTAGAGGTTTACTTGCCTCCAGATGATTTTAAAAGCAGTACAACTGGTTTTAATCCCCTGCATGAGATCCTTTTTCATCAGAGGAAGGCTTGCAGTTTTCAACAGAGAAAAAAAAATGCCTGATCTAAAATATTCATTTATTTTCTTATCCTCCTCTGGAGAGGCAATGTCAGATATTTGAAAGTGCCTTCTTCTTCAATGAAGTCTTTTGCTCTCTGGTTGCATGAGGGTGAAGGACAGATGCCAAATGTGCACTTTTCTTACTTGAAAAGACACAAAACACCCCCCAAACTGGGAGCTAAGGATTAGGCAAGCAGTCACTAAACTGTCTCTTGGCAGTTCCCCCAGTAAGGTTTCATCCTTTAGTCCTGGCACACAGCATTTCCCTGCTGTGAGCCATGATGCTAATACATTGCCTCAGGGCTGAGGTGCTCTCTGCCCACTCCCTCCTCCCACATGTGGTGGAGAAGGGATGAGGGAAAGGGGTGCAGGAACAGAGGTTCTCTTGACCAAACACACTCATGGAAGTGTAGGTACCAGAATGTGCATTAACCCATGCACACAGCTCAGTGAGCAGGATGCTGTAAAAAGCAGGATGCTTCAGCCAGCTAGGAACCCACAGCACCCAAGCCAGTGAGCTTCCAATTCAACTAAGCAAGACTAAGCTTTGGGGAAAGATTTTTGTCTTTTGGGGAGCCAGAGCCAGGAGAGGCAGCACCTGTCAGAGGCATGTCAGGGTAACTCTCCAAGCCAGTGCTGGAGAGCTGATGGGTACAGCCTTTCTGGGTACTTCTCCAGCAAGACAGTCCCTTCTCCCACATGAGAGTCCCTTCTCCTACATGACTGTGTACCTAGCAGAATTGTGTTAGTGGACCCTCTCCCACAGAGTTTAAAGTTAGAAGGGAAAAGAGCACCTTGATATTTGAAAGGAGCCTTAACCCATTGTTTGGGGTTTTTTTTGCCCAGCCTGTTTATTCAGTATCGTACTACAGAGCTGAGGGTGGATAAACAAAGTTCTTGCGTCAGTGGTTGTGATGTCTGCTGCTACAAATGCTGGTGCCTTGCCAATTAATCAAATGGAGCAGGGGAAGGAGAACCTGACAGATGGGCAGGATAAATCCTTGATGGAAAATCTGACTTGTTATTGCATGGGGTGGCAGTGGCAGGAGGGAGCAAAAAAAAGAAGAAACAAGTGGAAATCTAGAGGCAATGCTTCATATGATGGCTTCAAAGCTGGGAGTCCATGCCCAGTCAGGGGGGGATCAGCCACTTTTTGCCTTGATATTTAATCCAATTCTTAAATACCAAATGCAAAACAGATACCCTTTTGTCATTAAAGCAATGATTTCACTATGGATTACTGGTGGCTAAACGAGCTGGGAAGTGGCTGTTGTCAGTGTCGGGGCACTTGAGCTCCCCTTGCCATCAGCCTTTCAGGAGGAGCATAAGCACTGGTCAGGAGTGGAGCCCCTGGGGACGGGAGAGATGGTTGCAGGAAAAGGAGAGGCTACAAAGGGAAAACTTTAGGAATGCTTTCAACAAGGTTTGTGAAAGGTGGTTGGACTGGGGACACAGTTCTGGGGAGCAGTCTGTGCAATGCAAAGTCCCCTGCAAAGAAGGGAAGCCCAGGCAGACACAATATTTCTGACCATCAGACAGCAGGATGTCTTGGTACCCAGTTAACTGAGGGGAGCCTGAAATCCTTGTTCTCCTAAGAGATAGATATTTTGTTCATTTCCCAGTCTTAGGAGTGGATCAGTGAGACCAGGGCCCTCCAACCCTGCTTCTCCACTTTTCTTTCTGCTCCCTTCTCTCCCTGCAGGAACAATGCTGCACCCCAAATTGGGTGGCATCAGGGGTAGCTTCCCTAGTCCCTGCAGCCTCTCCTACCTCACATGATCTTGACATTGACAATTTAGTCATGGCTGGGGGAAAGCCTGGAATGGACACAGAACAGGGAACCAGGAGCTGTGAGGGGCAGAAAAGACAGCAAAGGGAGTAAAGGACATCAGGCTACAGATGTCAGGAAACAGAACAAAGAGGTGCCTGAAAGGAGGAGCAAGAACAGCCAGAAAGAGCTGCTGGGAAGCTTGTGGGTACTGCAGAAAGTCAACATATATTCCTGTGAAAGCCTCTTGCAGGTTGCAGGGGACATCCTGGGTATGCAAGTACCCAAATGCACACTGCATTTCAACTGCAAAGGCAATGGGTAGCTGAACCCACACCCTACTCACCTCTTCTGTAGGGGCATGTCTGCCTTACTATTACTATTATGATAATTATTATTGGTTGTAATAACAGTGCTTCTATTAACAATATTGCTATTATTATTATTATTTCCTGGTTTTCCTAGGAATCTGGACTTCTGTCTCATGCAGGCAAGAAAATCATCTGTGGTTTGTCTTAAAGAAAGGAAATACCTTTTTTCTTTGGATGACGTCTGTCCCTCAGTTACAATTTGTTCATCCCCTTGGCTAAGACAACATATTGATCCTTCCCCTGGGCTCTGACCCCTCCATGCCTTCTCTATTTACAGAGTTATCTTTAGCATTCCTGCCTCCTCCTCACTGCTCAGGGGCAGCAAACATTTCAGGTAAAATTGATCCAGTGGATACGAGGAAAGATGTCATGAGGGAACCTGGGGCATGTGGCCATTTGTGGCCTCTCTGCCATCACGTTAGCCTGCTGTGGGTCAGTTCAGCATTAACTGGCTCCTGAGGTGGGTTCTCATAAAAAGCAGTACTGGGTGGCTCTCCCAAACTGGGGTGTCAGTACAATTGTCATCATTGCTTTTGTGCAATGAACTGGACAAGCCCTAATTCCACCTTTCTCCTGAGACCTGCTCACAGGTTTTGAAGACTAGACAAATGATGCAGACCACCCAGCCTGACCTGCACTGCGCAGCTCAGAGCCTCTTACCCTCAGTTTTAGCTTCAGCCCCCTAGTTTTGTGCAAGTGCACAAGTTCCACTTTCAAAAGTGGAACAGGACTCTTCTTGGTGTTTGTCAACACCTTCATCAGACCTACGTCCAGCTAGGCAAGGGCAACTCAAAGCAAATGAATTCTTCTTGGGGGACATGCTGTATTCTTTCCATCTTGTAACCATAGATAGGGTACAAAAAGGGTATATTAAAGTAACTGCTTTCAGTTCCAGTTCCTCTCATCATTCCCTGGTCCTGTAGACCATGTTCAGACAGTTACATATCAATACAAGTCATACTGGAAACCCGTCACTTCCCCCAGGGAAATTACTTCACCTTGGGCTACAGTGTCAAGTTCCTATGTAGATGCCTTTCTTGCCTTCCTGAAATGTCACATTTTGTCCTGCAGAGTGGCCTAAACTCAGCCACAGGGATGAGGTGGTGGTGCATGACTTCCTTCTCAAAGGAAGGGGAATGTTTAACTTTCAGGCATAGCCCTGCTTAGCATGTCAGTACTCCATTCCTCTCATGATTCCTTAGCCTGCCTTTCCCCAAGGTGTGTGGGATCATAACTCCAGCTGTGCTATGCACAGAGGAAGTGGTGGGGAATGTGGGAGTGGGAGGAACCCACAGTGCACCCCACAAATCACAGGCAATGGCTTCAATCCCTGTGCAAACAAGCAAACCTGCCAGAACAGTACAAAGCCGTAAATTGTCAAATACTAGGCAAAAAAAAAAAA
>VXBI01007046.1:1423891-1479364 GCA_013397375.1 Toxostoma redivivum | reverse complement strand
AAAAAAAAAAAAAAGGCATAAAAATTCCACATGTCCAAAAATCATGTTTTGCCCACTCTGGGCGATGGTGCTTCAAGCACCATTAGGTGAGGGCTCCATTCCCAGCAGCTGTGGACAGCTATTTACTCTTCAGGTCTCAGTCCTTAGAGTCACTTGAGCGGTGTGCAGCTGTCACAGGTAGGCTGGCAGGAAAGCTGCTGACTGGGTTGAGGTCTGCTGGAACAGCTTAAGGGCTGCTTGCTTGCTGGTTGTTCTAGGCAAGCTCATCTCATTGACCTTTAATTCTGCAAAGAATAAAATTCATCTCATGAAACTGGATGCATAGGAGCTTTCCCTTCATCCTAGTTCTATATGGATTTTTATATGTCTGCTTATATGTATAACTGTTTTCTACTGTCATTGGTATCAGAGGAAACCTGTTTTCTAAGGTATTTCCATGGGTGAGAAAATCTGTGAAAGGTGGTTGTGATTTCTCCCAGGAAAAGGTCAAAGCAGCTTAAAAAGTGTCTTGGTGTCAAGCTGACTTGATGCACCCCACAGCCATCTCCAGCTTTTGAGTACTTTTGGAGCCCAGGTAATAAAAACTGCAGAAGCACCATTCCTGGGGAGCAGAGGGGACTGGTAAGGGTGATGTCCTGATTGACACGGGAACCCAAATATTTAAGGGTATAAGTGATATAAGTGATTGGGTATTGTTTGATAAATATACTGAAGTACCCCAACTCCAAACTTTACGTTCTCTAATAAAGTGATGTCCCTGATCATAAATAACTTATCAGAATTTTCTTGTCCAGAACTTCTCAGGTGAGCATGTCAAATGCAGCCCAAAACAGGCTGCCACTTCTGGCCCCAACAGGGCATATTCATCCAGTCACTAGGACAGGGAATAGTCAGGTGATTCTGCAATACAATTCTCTTGACTAATTTAAATTAAATTAAAAAAAAAAAAAAAGCCCAATGATCAACACAGGGACTGGAGTGCCTGAGGAAACAGGAACTCTGTTGGTGTTTCTTATGCCATTCTCCAGCCTGCAGTCTATACTTTTCTGCTACTTCCAAGATTTCTCTCTGCTTATTTGCTGGTTGTATTTGCACACACATCTCCATTAAAATAACAATTTCTACTTTGTGTTTGCAATCAAAGCTAATAAAAATCCTCTGTTTGCATAGCTTGGTTCCCCAACAGCTTCTCAATTTATTTGTTTTCAGACTTTGTTCCTATTTTTCATCTCTCTTATGCTCAAACAGAAGCTTTAATGTATTAACCATGTACTAAGAGGAGAAGGCAGCTACCACATTGGTCAACTTCAACAAGTCTCTGTTTTATCTTTCCTTCCTGGGCAGATCAATATACTCCAAGTGTCTCACAAGGTACTCTTAAGTGTCCTGTTCCAGTCTGAAATACTGCTGGCGTTTAGACTTTAATGGCTCTGAAAGGGGCTCGTAGGAAAACAAATTGAGAAGGACTGGGTGCTTCTTTGAGGCTACTGTATTTACCCCTCTGCTGCTGAAACCAGCTGTTCTGGGATGACACTGGGGGTCTGTATGCTCTGCTCCATGGCCAGAGAGGGTGCAGTGTGCTGGGCTCAGTTGGATCTCCCCTGGGCTTGGCTTTCTAGTCCAGAAGTCTGACCTTGCAGGTATCTGCTGAATTTACTGCTAAATTGTTTCAGTGGCTGAATAGAAGAGAAAAAAGCTTTGTGTTTAGAACCCTTATAGCCAAGACCAGTGAGAGCTAGGGCAGTTTGGATGGACCAAAGGGCCAAAGATAGGCTAGACACCATAAGGTATTATAGATGCCATGCTGTATTCCAGCTCAGAGAAAGTCAGTGGGAGAAAACAGCTTATGGTAAAGGTCTAACCTCCAGACCCATGAGCACAATTGCCCTGCAATATAAAGGTTTCATTCTGTACTTCTACAGCCAAAGAAACTTTTGGGAATGAACTTTGAGGGCTTTAGGACAGAGCCCAGACTCATAGTGTTTATTTCATTGCTGTCTTAGGGCCAATATTTACCGGTGTTTATTAGTTGTTTGAAAGCAAATTAATTGCATAAAAGTCAGGTTGCCTTTCAGACTCTAATGTGCTTGGGCAAGTCACATCTCTTTTATGATACCTGCATGCATCAAGCATCTGACACAGCACACTGGGAATGAAGCCATTGCATCTCAGAGGCAAAGCTCACTGTGGACCTAACTCCTTGAACTGCCACATGCCTTCCCTTCCAGAGGATGACACTCAGACTATGTCAGGAGGTCCTGTCTCCACAGAATCTAAAAGTTAGGAGCCTAATTTCAAACTGAAGTGTAAATCCATGGGCTAACACTTGTTAAGTAAAAAAAAACTCTCTACAGTTTCCTGAAAGGAGATTCTAGCAAGGTGGGTGTTGGTCTCTTTTCCACATAACAAGAGATAGGATAAGAGGAAATGGCCTGAAGTTGTGCCAGGGGAGATCTAGATTGGATATTAGGAAAAATGTCTTCCCCTAAAGTGTTGTCAAACACTGGAACAGGCAGCCCAAGTAAGTGGTAGAGTCACCATCCCTGGAGGTATTTAAAAGCCAAGTAGATGTGGCATTTGGGGACATGGTTTAGTGGTGGAGTTGGCAGTGCTGAGTTGGACTCAATGGTCTTAGAAGTCTTTTCCAATCTAAGTGATTATGTGATGGTTACTGCAGGCTGCCACCGCTTCATTCACCTTTCAAATGACAGTATCCAGGACCTACATTTTTCAAGCACTTCTATAAAAGAAATCAGGCTATTTCTGGCTGTAAACATCATATCTCTGTCTGCTTGGTAGCAACCTGATACTCCATTATCTAGCTCCCTTTCTTACAAAGCATCTTCCTAGACTTCTTCAGAGTATCACCCAAGCACTACTTTATTTCTCCTGTTACACAGGAAAGCAAATAGAAACAGTGCTGTATTTAGAATAGATTGGTGTTTTTTTCTCTTTAAACCAGCAGATCTGAGAATGACGGAAGTTGTTATGTGGATATGTCAGATTTTGGATAGAGGGAGATGATAAATGTTAAGTTTCTCAATTTTTAACCTTAGTCCTAAATACTCAAATCCCTCAGTTGTGTCTTTGTCTCTTTTTGGCATGTACCATAAGTTTTTAAACAGGAATTACTTGGAAGTTTATGAACTCTGTCAATTGAGATTGGAAAAATTTATGCATCCTTTGTGCAATTCTTTACCTACTGAAAACCCAGGAAAGCTTTTCCCACTTTCAGAAAGCTACCTGGTAAATATATCACACTTGTTTACTGCTATAGATCAACAGATAAGATTGAATATTGCCCTCGTAATGTTTCTGAAATATTCTTTGATATCTAGTCACTGTCTACAAAAGATGTCATAAAAAAAATGAAGAAAATAACAAAAAATAGTCATATTTCTGACACTTTCTGTCTTTACACTTACATGAACAAAATTGCATTTGTCTGGTCATTTAAGCCCTTTACTGGAGTAAAATGATTCTGTGTTGACATCCACTATTCAGAACTACAAAATTTCCCTTTACTAAGAAAAATGCAATTTGTTTTGTTCTTTTAAAAAATGAGTGAAAAAAGATTAATTTCCTTTCCATTCTAGATGAAGATCCTATTTCTTTTTAAATTGAAATCTTGTGGTACACATTTTAAGTTTTTTGCAGATATGCTGTAACACCAATGCATAGCTTCCATATATTCTTTTGAATGCTGCCTACATCCTTGTGAACAACAGGCTTTGAACTTCACCTGTTGTTGCTGTGAAGGATTTCTTGCATGAAGATCTCTCTCATCTTCCGTCGCTTTTATTCTTGCAATTATTAATATTATATTGCCATCAATTAGATTTATGTGTCATTTAGCCAGTTGCTGTACAGACACATAATAAGAGAAGTGCCCCGCCCATGTGCATTAGATAACCAAGATTACTTGGTAAATATAACTCTTCTAAAGACCATGCAAACAGTTCAGGTTGCCACACTGCACTTCCCTGGTTTGCCATTCTCCTTTTCTTCTTTCATTGGTTTATCTTAATACCTTTCTAGGCTAATGTGACTGTCCTCACATTCTCCCAGCTCTCTCCACCACTGGCTATCATGATGAGTTGCTGCATCAAAGCAAATCCCAGTCTGATAAGAAGCAATAGCATGTTAAGCAGGTTTCATGCTTCTTTCACAGATTGCTTGATTCAGCTGATACAGCCTTAAACTATGATTAGCTCCATTTTCCTGTCATGGTCATTTGGTTTTAATGTCTCTCTGGTGCTTGGTTTGCATAGTCAGAATGCACTGATAATAACAACAGATAGAATGTCTCTTAATTTTGAACTCAAACTTCCTTGAAAAGGTACCAAGATGAGTAGCAAATTAGACTTCATCTAGCGGACTGTTACATCTCTTGCACAGAAGTTTATTCATTGGAAATGCACCAATTCAGAGTTTTCCAGCTGAGATAACCTTTCAGTACAGCAAGAGATATCACATAACCTTTATACATTCTCCCTGTGCTGCTTCAAAAACATCCTTTGACAGATTTAGTTACGTAAACTAGAGTGAGTCCTTGCTAAAACCTTCCAGCCCTGAGGGTGTCCCAGGTAAGTTTGAGCTGCAAGCTGCAAGCCTCTTCAAGTAATTGACCTGTGTGGAAAGCCAGCTGGATCACCTGCAGATGTCAGTGGTGGTAGTACAGACTTGCCCACGGGGACTGGATTGAAGTTGCTCAGCTTTCAGATAGCAAAAATTATCCTTCTTTATTGACCCTAAATGTTTTGAGCCATGACTGCCCAGTGAGAAATGGCTCTGGATACCAGCTCAAGCTCATTGAATATGCCAAAGTCGTCACTGGTTTCCTCCTGGCACTGGATGATCAGTACAGACAGAAAGCCTTTGTCATTCTGCCCTCAACACTTGCACTTTTGAGCCCAACTCTTAGCACAGCATCACAGACCACAGCCCTTACCTGTAAACTGTCTGCATCCAGGTCTGTAATGAGCACCATATCCTCATCTCTCAATGAATCCTGATCAGAGGAGGTGTCTCAGATAGCCTTGGCCAGTTAAAAACAGTCCAGATTCATACCCTTGGATCTGGAAATGACTGTGGAATTAGCTGAGGACCTGAATCACTAATGTAACTGCTTTGTGCCTGACTGCTTTCAAGGAGATAGGGATGTGTCCCCAGACCAGGATAAGAGCAGAACAATAGTTCAAGATATTGGCAATGAAGTAAAATACCATTCCTCAGACTCTTCTAGTGCATGGTTGATGTGTAAGAGTCTTTACTCATTCAATATCTGCTTAAATGACTGCAGATAGTATCAAGCCAGCTCAGAGGGTGGAGTTGCTGTAGGCGCTTTACGGGAAGAGAATCATGTCTTGCCTTCATCCCCCCCCTCTGAAGTTTAAAGGCAGCTACAGTGAGGCCTCCAGCTAAAAGGCAGTGATGATCTCCTGTGACAGGATACTCAGAGCAAAGAAAAAAATGTATTCTGGGAAGATTGCTTGGGTACTGATTGTATGGAATGGCAGAGCTAGAATTGTAGAATCAGAGGATATGCTGAGTTGGAAGGGACCCATCAGGACCAGCGAGTCCAACTCCTGGCCCTGCACAGGATACCCCAAGAATCACACCATATGTCTGAGAGCATTGTCCAAATGCTTCCTGAACTCTGTCAGGCTTGGTGCAGACCGGCATCTGCCTGAAAGTTGGATCTGTGCTAGATCTCCCTCAAGCACTCATCTGCCAGGACACCCACTTTTTCTCTCTGAGAAACCTACTAAATTAGTTGCAATATGAATGAAAATGTGGATACTGTAATAAAATGCATTCTTATTTTAGGCAACATCTTGGCTGTGATGAACACTAAGTTTTAAAATAAAGTTTAAAGAAATGCTGCAATCTGGAAGATCTGGTTGTGGCCAGAATAGCACAGGTATGTAAGTTTGTAGGTGTACCTGCCCCTGAGAGCAGAAACAATCGGTGTGGACCTCTTTAGGACTAGGAAGATGAGAGCCAGATCCCCAGCTCACTACCTATATCCCAGACTTTGTAAGAAACGGGTTCTAATACATGCTCTGAATTTCAGTTTGGGATGCTCACAGTACGTGATATGAGTACCTGCTTGGTATTTCAGCTTTTGTCCACCTCAAAACTGAAATATTCTGTGTAAGAATTGAGTGGCAGTTTGAAAAATGGAGGAAACCAAGTGTCTGGATAATTTACTTGATGGCAAAGCTAAAGTGATTCTTCCCAGAGGTGTCCAGAACAGCAGTCCCTGACCTTGGTGGAAGGGAGGAGAAGGCCTTCTCTGGGACTTCAGTGTGTATCACAGGACATGTCAGATGGTGGAAAGCCTCTGGTAGTTGTCTTTGCCCTCTTCACTTTTCTGTATCTTTCTCCCTACACACATATATCCATGAATTTTTTTCTCTTCAGGAGCTGTGTGAAGACAACACTTGTCTGGAACCAGCAACACTCTCTGGTGATTCATCCTTTTCCCTTAGATCCAAATGATCAATACATTCCTTAAAGGTTATATCCAGGCTGAAGCCCAGGCAGACATGGGACTGGAAAGCCAGTTTGAGAACCAGGAGCACAGACTGTGTGTGCAGCAAGAACTATGGAAGCAATGAGGAGCCTAGCACACACCAACACATCAGCATTCCCATAACTCCCACGGTCACACTGACACTTCCACATGAAAGATCCATGCTCAGGTTGATTTCTCCTGGATACCAGAGTTCCATCTTACATCTTCCAGGTCCACAAGCCCTGGAAGTCACCAATTCCCCAGTGTATCACAGACAGCAGAGCCCAGGAGTCCAGGCTGCTTCACAGCCTGCTAGAGAAGCTGGCAGCATCTCACAGTCAGATCTGATGGATGCATGCCCATGCATCGTTGAAAGGAGTGTATTTCTTGAATGTTCTGGCTCCTGCAGATTGAAGTTCAAGCCTGGAAACCCCAGGATACACCCGTTTGAAATAATGTGGAGCTTGCAGCCTGCCCTGACTCTGCCCTCAATCCTGCTTTCTGGCACTGGGACAGCCCCTGCACAGCTCCCTGTGCCTCCACCATCACAGCAGGCACCACTGCTTTGGTATCTTCTGTAGATCGTGATTACACCCGAGTAGCCATCAATGCTGTCATGCATGGAGGAGGCATGTAGGACATGTTTTCTGCTGAGTATTGACGGGAGGTGGTGACCTTTGTGTTTGTGCTGGTGGGGATACATAGTGAGTGTCAGCACTGTGTTATCTAAGAGCTTTCACTGCAGGAAGAATTAATAATGTCTGCTTCTTTCCTTCACACTTCTGCAGGACTCGGTCAACCCCGGTGCCGTGATTGATGGTGTGAGCAAAGCCTTGTTGGCGCCGTCTTGAAGGCAGGTGCCTATTAATGGAAGAAGACAAGAATGAAGGTGTCTTGCAGGACTTACAGCTCCCCTATCAGCGCTGGGCAGTCAGAGTGAGTGGCTTGTTCAGGGGGGTATATTTGCTGGCACAAGTCTGTGCAAACAAGGACCTTGTGAGAACGTACAGGGAACAGCTGCGCTGTATCTGGGAAAGGTGAATGCCGTTTGCAGAGCAAACTCGCTCTAATTCAGGCAAATACTGTTACAAGCAATGTAGCTGAAAAGAAAACATGTTTACTAGGATGTTAACATGACTCGAATCAAGTGCAGGGAAATGGAGAAAATGCCTGTGTTTGTGAAATTGCGACCTGAAGCAAATAATTCCTGCTAGGAGAACCCTTTTGCAAAAGCATCTTGCCTTGACTGAACATTCTCAGTTCCTGGGGAGAAAAAGGTGTTCAGCATGTTGCAGGATTTGACCTTCACAGGCTCCTTCTGAGCACCAGCTCAGTGGTTATTTGAAAAAATATCATTTCTTGGGGTTTTGGGTGCAGGTTTGAGCTGCTCCCAGTGTTGTGCTGCAGAGGCAAGAGGTGCTGAACACTTCCAAGGAATCAGCATCTTTCAGGGGGCTGGCACTGAGCATCAATGCTCATGCTGAGCACCTCAAACCACCTTTCCGTCGAAATTTCATCCCATGTTTCTCCCTTCCCATCTCCAGGACCACTGCCACCACCCTCAGCACTTCAAAGGCAAACGCTGCACATGCCTTCAGGAAAGCAGGGAAAGCTGCAAAATCTGGGGACAGAGCCCCACCTCGTGGAAAACGAGCTCTGGCTCTGCTTACCAGAGGCTTTTGTGGGTTGGCTTGTGAGACCCAGCATGACCTCGTGCCTCACAGCCTGCAGCCTGCCTGCTGTTACATTAATTAGTCTAATAAGAGGTTTTATCTGAGTGTCAGTCACAGTTACACCACACACAGCACAGGCATGGGGTGATGCCTGGGTCTTCCTCTCCCATAGCTCTAGATATTCTGTGCAGCCCAAGTGAATGGTAATGATATTTGTGTTACTGTTGAAAAGAAAAAAGGTTTTATTCATTACAGCGGGTTTCTGATTTAGAGACAGTGGAAGAAGACCTGGTTGAAGGCCAGGCTGAGCATCTTCCATTGAAGCAGAGAAATTAAATGGCTTTTAAGTGGTCCAACCAGGCAGCCATGGGAAGGCACCAGGCAGAGGAGCCCCAAGGATCAAGGTTGCCTACAGCCAGGTGAGCTACCAGGAGAGCACTGGCTGGGAGAGCTCCTCAGCAAGCAAGGATTATATGGCCCAGGAAAGGCTGCAAGTCATCAGCTCCTTGAACCCTGTGTTTGCTGGGTTTCAGGATATAGAAATCCTCTCCTTATTTTCCCACCTATACTCAGGAAAAGTGGTCTCTACCCATGTTTTTCACACATTAAGTGGGATAGTAACAACAGTTTATTTTCCTCCACCTTCTGGAAGCCCCCCAGGAAAGTCTTGTGGCATTGAACCATGCTTTGAAATAATTATCCAGTGCCACTCACGGGAAACACAACCAGTCAGGAACTCCTCTACCTGTGCAAAGAGGTGCAGGATTGAAGCTGCTCCATCAGATCAATTTGATTTCTGTTGACAGTTTTTTGCTCCTGTCAGGAAAATGAAGTGAACTTGCCCCCTTCCAAAGATTCTGACTTGCAAAATGAAGTCTAGCTATGCCAGACAGGTCAGAAGAGTGATATTTTTCTTTTTATTTTTTCCCCCAAGACCTGTTATGCTCTCTAGAAGAAATTATATTTAGCTACCAGTTGCAGCCAACATCTAACTGTGGCTGTTGCCCTCAATGTATGTGATTAGGGATCCTGAAGGGATTATTTGTCCAGAGTCAGCAAGACAAAAAGTCTTCTTTACATTTGGCTGACACACAAAAACTCCTAGAAACATCGGTGATGTTCTTTGATCCATTTACCGTAATTAGAGATGATTGCATCTCTTACTGCTTGGCTAAATTAATATTTTTCTATCCTATATTTCAGTGCCAAAATTCCTGTAAACCAGAGAGGTGACTTTAAAAGCCCATGACTTAGTACATCAGAATACAGAGCTCCTCAGCACACAAAAAGTCAGAGCCGTTGGTATATCTGATGTTGTTCTCAGTTCTCCAGGCTGGGACTTCCCAACGCTTTGCTCAGAAATCATTATTAGCTGGTAAGATGTGAAAGTTGATGAGACAGCCAAACTCCCCATCAGCACCAGACACTGTGTGAGACAGGAGGTGCTCAGCCAAAGCAGTTGCCTTCTGCCAGAGCAGAGAAGCAGCAGCAAAACCCTGGGCTGTGCCCAAATGCCCTACTGATAAACAGATCAGGGTGCAAGCTTGACTATTTCTTAATTTTTTGCAGTAAAAATGCAGGGACTGCGTAGTGTCAGTATGCCTGAGATTAATGAGACTCTTGGGTACAGGGTTTGTGGAAGATTACAGGATTTTGGTTTAAGGTGCTTTATGGAAAGCCTTAACAAGCACCACTTGTCAGCACAGTGCTAATTAATGATTAAGCTGGATAGCACCAAGCTGCTTTCAATTGACTTTTAGAGGGGAAAAGAAATCTTACTTTCCATGACACACATGTTATAGAGGAGTGACAGGGGCTGGCAGTCTCGACCTGCCACACTGGGGAGCACACAACCCTCAGCACACAGGACTGTGGGGGGGACACTCTGTCAGGGACATCCCCAGCTCAGAAATGGTGACAAGAGAAGGGGACTAAGATGGTGATGAAGACGAGGTGATGGTGGAGACCAGCTCCCCAAGGTGCTGGCACCCTGCTTGGGGCAGGTGTCCCTGTGCCCAGCAGAGCTGACAGCAGCACCTCCTCCTTTAGGACTCATGCCTTGCACAGATGCCAGCAGCGGAGGCAGAAGTGTGGGTGCTCCCCATGTCCAGCATGGGTCATAGGAGTTTCCCCACTCAGGATGCCCATGATGCCCTCTGAACAGCCCTGCGCCGTCCATGGGCTGCGTTTGAGGTAAACCTTCCTTTCAAGCCTCCTTGGCTGCCGCCCGCAGTAGGAAAGTGGCTTTTTGGGTGGCTATGGGGAGAGGTTTGCACGCTTGTGCCTGGTGCATGGGTGACATCTACCGGCCATGCCTTCAGCTTCCTTTTATACTTTTACGACTTAAAAAACCCGTGCCAAGAAAAGTGACACTGGAGGCTGTGTGCTGTTTTAGCTGCTCGTTTAACTGTGCCAGGGTCAAAGCCAACACATTTTTATAACTGTGTGAAGGCTGTGTGTCTCATGCCGCGGACCTTCTTTGGGGTTTGACAACAAGCTGAGACTTCAAATGAAGCAGTGCAAAGCTGTAGGAAATCTTGAAACATGGAGGTTATTCCCCTGTGGTTTATTCCCCTGCAATTAAGATTAGATTTTGGATCTGTTTCTTTCATTGAGAATTCACAACCAGTCCAGAGCACAACTAAAAATATGAAGTAATATTAGTGAAGTTTTTTCTACAGAAAATTGCTGCCACTTATTTGAGGATTTATTTGAGAATAGCAAAATAATGCTCATTTCTCTAATATTTTTTGCCTTTTGAAGAGTAGAAGGTAAAATTAGGAAAAAGCACCTGCCTAGCTGTGACCCAAAACCAGAATAATAACTAATCCAACACATATTTTCAGAAATTAAATACTTATGTCTTTTTTAAAAGGAACACTTCCAGGCTGGTGGCTTTTGTTGTTTTGATATTGGATGAAATATCATAGTTAAGCTCCAGATTATAACACTTGGATCCATGCTCAACAAACTGTCCTGGCTGGACACAACTCACCAAGTGCCTGACTGTGGGCACAGACCAGCCAGAAAGCTGGAGCTGGAGCAGTATTGCTCCACATCCTGGTTCTTGCATGAGGCTGAACCTTGCAAATTCTTATCAATGTAGCCATAAAGAAAAAAGTTGTAAATACACTACTCAAAGGGTCAAATTCAAAGGTGAATAGAAAGTAAACAACACTCATACTTTCAAATACTGCGATTTTTAAACTTTTTATTATTTTGGCACCTGGCATATAATTTGTGAGTGTTTAGGTAAGGTGAGGCAGTGGTAGAGACTGTACAAGCAGTACCTTGGCATTCCCACAGTAGAATAGCACCCGCAGCAACTGCAGTATCTGCAGTGCCATAAATGTTAATCCAGCTTGTCCTCTCTCCTCATGTTATCTCTTCACACCTTTAGGCAGCTCCTAAAGCACCACACCAGGACAGGAATACCAGCAAGAATAATGAGCCCTGTTGATAGCAGCCCAGCAGAGAAGCCTTGGGTGTTCTCGAGGATGAAAGGCTGGGCATGAGCCAACAGGGCTTGTAGCCCAGAAGGTAAACCACATCCTGGGCTGCATCCAAAGCAGAGTGGCCAGCAGGAGGGGATTCTGCATTTCAACTCTACCTTTGTGAGACCCTACCTGGGGTGTTGTGTCCAGCTCTGGGGTCCTCAGCACAAGAAAGACATGGAGCTGTTGGAGTGAGTCCAGAGGAGGGCCACAAGGAAGATCAGAGAGCTGGAGCACCTCTCCTATGAAGACAAGTTGAAA
This sequence comes from Toxostoma redivivum, assembly GCA_013397375.1. NCBI lineage: Eukaryota > Metazoa > Chordata > Aves > Passeriformes > Mimidae > Toxostoma > Toxostoma redivivum. The sequence goes on along the minus strand of VXBI01007046.1, from coordinate 1,467,416 downwards.
GAGCTGAGGTTGTTCAGCCTGGAGAAAGGAAGGATCCAGGCAGATTTTATAGCACTTTCCAGTACCTGAAGGGGGCTTATAAAAAGGAGGAATTTTTATATGGGCAGATGACAGGACTAGGAGCGACGGTTTTAAACTGAGAGAGGGCAGGTTTAGATTAGATATTGGGGGGAAATTCTTTACTGTGAGGGTGGTAAGGCACTGGAACAGGTTGCTCAGAGAAGTTGTGGATGCTCCTCCACTGGAAGTGTTCAAGGCCAGGTTGGGTGGAGTTCTGAACAATCTGGTCTAGTGAATGGCATCCCTGCCTATGGCTTTCATGGGTGTTGGAGCTGGATGATCTTTAAGGTGCCTTCCAATCCAAAATATTCTATGATTCTTGTTCAGTGATGGGAAACTGGTTCAGGCTGGGAGAAGGCAGCTTCAAGATCAGCCCTGAACATAAAAATCTCTTTTTCCCTGTTAGCCATTCCCAAAGGACAAGTGCTGAATTACTGTGAATTTCTTAGCATCTGTTCCAGGGACTGTGAGTTTCCATTCAATACAGCTGAGCACCTGGTCCAGTCTCCAAGGCTACCAGTTCTTCCCCTACAATGTCCCAATCCTCCTATGCACTGACTGAACATTTCCATGTACCATCCTGGAGTTCTGCTCTCTGCTTTGACTACCAAGGAAATTCTGTCCATAACCAGTTCCTGAAGAACCTCCTGTGACCTGAAAGCCCAACCTTATACATGTGCTCTGTTGAATCACATTTTCTAAAAGCAGCTTTATAATTTCTCTGAGGGCATTCAAGGAGGTGCTTTTCAGATACCTACAGTGACCAAACACTTTTTTGTCAGGTTTATTTGGTATTACCTACCTTTTCTAAATCAATGTTCTACCTATTTTTTACATTCCTGTTTTATGTCCACTTCCTTGTATTTCATTATTCAGCCCTTCATGGACATATAGTGCTATATATATGTTACTTATAGCCCATAAGTTTTTCCTGTCTCCCAGATTCCTTCTGAGTAACCTCATCTCAGTCCTTCTGGATTATATATCTTCTGGATATCAATAGATATCACCTCCTGCTGTTAATAAATTGTCTTTATTATTTCATTTTTGTATTTTCTAATCTAAATCTCTCCATATTAGCTCCATTTGATCACTAAGAAAACTTCCCCAGGCTCCAATGCAGAGTGTTAGTTCATCCATTAGTCACTGCTTCCCCAGCAGTCAGCCCTAAAGATTGGAATACTATAAGCAGTATAATTCACGTGTGATGCAAATGACTAGTATTATATTTTGTCTTGTGAATTATAAAATAAACTCCTAGAGATATAAGAATGAAAATCATGCAGAAAATTATTTGTTCATATTGTCAACCATGTGGAAGAAGAGTGTTTAGCAGCTTTAATGTCTGATCTCCAATAATAGACTGGATTAAATTTAACGCAGCTCATCTTCTGGTGCTCTTTTGGACAAAATCTGTAAAGAAAGCTCCTATAAGGAAAGCTTCTGCATGTTAACACTCTGCACTTTTATTTTTTTAAGAGCATTATTAGCTCAGATGTCCTTTGGCAAAAATTCTCTCTTTTCCTATTCGATGTTCTGCTCACCTACCCCTAGCTGACATCTTCCAGCCCTTTAATGGTACCTCACAATTATTGCTTTTGAAGTCCTTTGGAATTCACAGCTGTATAAATGTCAGTGCTGTTCTGTAAAAATACCAGTTACATGAAAATCTTGGAAACCTGCCCAGCTATGATACTGCCAGGAATTTGGATGTGAGTGCAACATGACTGGTTTGGATTCAAAGGAGATTAGGGCAAGTTTTTTGATTGATAGTTCCCAATAATCATGCTCTGAGTGTCGGAATAGAATTCACTGTGGTTTAGATTTATCCATTCCTGCGGAGGAAGAAATTGCTCAGGCAGCTTCTCGATAAACCACATTGTTTGGGTTGCCACCAGGTGGTGCCAGCAAATCAGGGAAACAGGAGCTGGACGGACTCCGGGAAATCAGCCTGGATTGAGGATGAGACGGCTCCCGGTTCCAGCTGCTCTTAAAATATTTTTCGTATTTTTGCGCCACACTTCAGAAGCCTATTTTAAGATTCAGCTCAGAATGCTGAAGAGCAGTTGGCATGCCCTCAAATATGTCCTTTTTATAAAAAGACAAGCACTTCTGTTGTTTTTCCTAGTTCCTAAAACCGGTTTAAAATCAAGTGATATGGAAAATCTAGTGATCTCTATGACTTAATCCTTCATGCCTCATTCCTTTTGGATTAATATTTGACTGCGATTAATTTTGTTACTTAGTCATTGCAAAAATCAAAGCAAATTCCAGTTTCTTTTAAGAAATCAGTCATTCTAGGTTGTGTACCAGACTCTTCTGAGCTGATATTGCTCATATCCTGTTAAACTGTTGTCATGATATTTCCTATCTTTTAGTCTGCACGTAAAAATAAATCCTGCTTGAATTTAAACTCATGTGGAGTTTTGTGGGGAAGCCCAGAGGTCCATAGAGAGTGGAGCTGTAGTGTTGCTCTTGTCATGGGGTGGTAACAGGGCCAGGGAAATACCCTATAGCCCCATCATTTCACACAAGCTGGGCAAGGGGATGGGGTACATGGACTGTTTCTCAGCCTTTGTTCATACAGACAGATGTAAAAAGAACATTGTAGTGGATCAAGAGAAGAGATTATCCCCTCTAATTACCCTTCATTATACCACATCTACATATTGCATCCTGTTTTGTACTCCCCAATACAGGAAAGATAATGATGGGGAGAATTCAGCAGTCATCAAGACATATTCCTGGATGTGAGTAGGATGAATTAACTTTGATATGCTTTTCTCTCTCTTCTGGTTATAGAGGGAGCCTAAATACATGAAGTTAGGCTGCATGAATCTCCCACGAGGTGAATTTCTGAAAGTTGTAGGAGTGTCTGGACCAGAAGGACCAAAATTCTGAGTTTCTTGAGTGTTCAGCAGCTGTTCTAGCAACGGATTTGGACTTGGTTTTAAGCTTGTTCCTATGAATATCTGGTTTGCCAGGCCTTTTCCATTGGTTTCCACCTCTGCAAATGTTAACTTTTAGCCAAGTTTTAATCACAGGTTACTCACTCAATGTAGGTAAAACCTCTATATCTACACCACCATCTTTCAGGTGATCCAATAATCATTTCAACAGTAATTTTTGCATTGACCCAAGAAGAATAAGTCCATGTCATCAGCTGAGTCAGCTTTTATGGGTAACAGACGCCATAAGAATCCATAAGCATCCTACAGACTTGTGTGTAGTCCTGAGAGAGAAACAGGTGTGATCAGGAATTCCTGCTCTATGATCTGCATTTGAGTGTCTTGCCAATTGATGCTGTGAAGCTGAGGTAGTATCTCCTGCTTCCAGGGCTCAGCCCCCTAATCCACTCTCCTTTTAAAAGGTGGAAGCTGAAAATTAGGCCTCTTGTGAAAGTCTGTAAGTACAGCTATAGACGCCAAGATGAGGTAAAGAAGAAAACAGATACAGCTGTCTCATACATAGCTGCTGCATTATAGACTCCTGAAACTATTATTGCACACAGCTCTTGTTGGCCATGATTTAAATGGTAACAGCTGTAGCAGAAAAAAAATCCTAGCATCTTCCTCGCTGCATCTGCAAGCCACAGAAAGGGAGAATACAAATTTAAAATATTTTTATCTCAAAGTCACAAAATATGTGGTGAAACTCTACCTTTCCTTAAAGAAGCAGGTATTCATGGAAGGTCAAATTGTTAGAAAGCTATTTGTATTATTTAGTCATCTCGAGATTATTTCGAAATTTTAAAATAATACAAAGAAATTATACGTTTTTCTTTTATTTTCTTAGTTTGCTATCCCTGCAAGAGCTCTGTGCCAACAGAGCATAGAGCCTCTGTGCATGTACTTTCCTTCTGTAACAGTGACATTTAGCCACAGCTATTTAAGAACTCGGTGTAAGAGACTCTGCTACAGGTTGTATTTGATAACAGCAGAGGTGCCAGGGAGTCTGTGACCTTTAGTGCAATAAAACAGTGGGATAACAAGGATCAAAACTTAAATCCTGAGGACCCACAACAGGCATGGCTGGTGCTGATCCCTTGGAGGAAAGGCATCTCTGGAGCTGTCTGTCATAGCCTTCTTGATATGCCACATTAGCATCTTTCCCGTGTTGACCCCACTGAAATGTCACAGCCCATTTATTTCATCCCAAGCATCCAATGCCAATGCTCGTGGCACAAGGTTGCATTAGCTCTGAAAGATTTCCTGTGCATTGACCTGAAGACAGAAGATAAATAGGGGTGCTCAGTGCGCCAGCTTGGTCAGTCAGATTGACCTTTCAGAGCAGCCTTACTTGGGTTTATCCCATGTTTTCAGCACTGTAATCTGAGGGCAGTTTTGTGCTTGTGTTGCAGAGAAGCAGGCTCTCTTCCAAGAGGGATGGCAGATGCATGTGTGGGAAGAAACCTTGACTAGTCCCTGCAGGAGGAATAATAAAATCATAGAATTATTTACGTTGGAAAAAGACCTCTCAGATCATCAAGTCCAACCATTAACCCAGCACTGCCAGGTCCACCACTAAACTGTGCCACTCAGTGCCACATCTGCACATCTTTTAAACACCTCCAGATGTGGTGACTCCACCACTTCCCTGGGCAGCCTGTTCCAATGCCTGACCATCCTTTCAGAAAAGAAATTTATCCTAAGGAAAAGAAACTCCTTTCCATAGGGACAAGGAGAGCAAGGATGCTTGTAGCTGTGTAGGGAGATCTGTCACCTTCTTCAGAGAGTGTAGGACTTCCTCAGATCTTGCCTCTAGTATTAACATTTGTTTTCATGCTTGCATGTGTCAGTGTTTATCAGAAACAGGACTTCCCAGCACACTCACCTCCAGAGGCAATGGGAGAAGAGACATGGCCCAGGAAACAGACACATGTCTGAACACACTCCTCCTCACTGGTGGTCAATGCTACTGCATGACCTACACAGAACAGAGTAAAACTTTTCCAACTCTTACACTAATGTTATTTTCTGGAAAAAGAAAATACTAATTTTATAGAGAAAGTTTTAGAAGCAATTAATATGTACATGAAGCAATTGCCAAATTATCCTTGTAAACCTTGATCTGCAGTTTTCAATACAGGGCAATAAAAAGCTCCTGGGAAACAGGAGCTCAGTGTCCTTCAGCAAAAACCAAACAAAACCTTTCTTAGTTATTTTAGAAAGCTGAATAACACTGCATAAATATATTTTCCTCCTTCAAAAGGCAGGTCACAGCAGCCTTAATTATCCGACGGACAGAATGGAAACAACATAAAAATAAATCCTTTGAAAGTTTGCTCTCATTACCACATTTGGCATATTTAAGCATAAACACCATCTGTGTTTATCAAGAAACACGGCAATAGCTGCTGTCCGATCTCACAGTGACACCAGTGTTTATGGAGATTTACAGTAAGGGGCACATGCAAGGCTTCCACAGAAACTGAGCTCCCCTGAAATTATTTCTCAGTTGCCAGCTGCTCATATAAATGGAGGCACTTCTGCCAGAAGAAGAATCATCATGGAAGAGAAGCAAAGCTTCAAATCTCTCATGGAAGCTTCTTCTGGCAACCCCAAGAAGGCAAATAGCAGCAAAAATTGCTCGCAGCCAAGGATCAAGACACACTATGTTTTTAATGCTGTAGCTGCCATGGTGGGAGGAGGATCATCTGTGGCTCCAGGATCAGCTCACTGCTCTGCCCCCCCATTGTCAGAATAAGGACCTGCTGTCTCTCTGCCTTTGCAGCAGGCTGGGAGGGGACTGCACACAAGGGCTGGCTAGGCTCTGCCCTCACCCTGGCACACCAGCTCCGAGGTAGGGAGAAGTGTGGTTTGTTACCTGACCGGGCGCTGTACTCTTGCACCAGCCTCTCATCCAGCTCCGGTGCAACAAGAGATCCAGGGCGGGTTTGTAGACAAACAGGTGCCAGTGGGAACAATTCCTCTACAGGTGCTGTGGTAGCTTGCTCTTCCAGCCATCTCTGCCCATGGGTCTGGACCCTGGGTTATGTTTATTTGGGCTCCCCTTGATCCTACATCATCCTTCTGTGCAGAAACAATAGCAGAGTGAAAAGACAAGGACAGGAGGAGAAGCAAGACATGCCCTGCCTAAAGCAGGATGCAATGCTGCCAAGGGGCAATGATGGCTTCATCACAACCTAGACACTGCTGTCTCGGTCACTGTGCTCAGCACAGGCATTTGCAATCTCCCACCAGGACCAAACTGTCCCATGGATGTGGATCCAGGCAGCTGATCAGCAACAACCAGCAGCACATCCTCTGAGAAAGTGAAGCCTTGAGCTATCTGAAACACGAAGGCAACAACAAGCCTGCCTTCACTGCAGGCTGAGGCACCAGTCTTTGGTTCTCCTTTGCTTGACACACAAGATTTAGGCAGACAGCTCATACTCAAATCCCAGTGTGCTTTAGCTTCACTATGCAAAAGAGCTGTGTGAATAAATGTCAACTATTTTTAGATTATAGAAGTAGCTATGTAAATATGTAACAAGCTCTTTTACACTGAAAGATTAGAAGAAAATACATGGACATCCAAAGCACATCACTTAAATCTGAACAGCCTGGAACAGCATCTCCATTGCTCTAGCATCATTTGCCCAAAGCCAGTTAAGAAGACTGATACTAATATTCTGAGCATAATTTGGCTTTTTCTTCTTCCAGAGGTGGCATTGAGTGGCCTGATTGTAATAGAGATACATTGAATGATGCAAAAACAATCCAATTAAAATTAAAACAAATTAAAAATCCACAATATTGATGTTAATTTTTTTCAATTCCGGCCTAATGTCTTTATGAGAAGCAAAACTGTGAAAGTTAGCAAAAACAGTAGACAGCAGTTTCACAGCCTAAACTCTTTCATCAATATGTCCATAGTATTTAATTTGACTTTTCCTTTTCTTAATTTTCTCTCGTTTACCCTAATTGCATTGTCAGTGTGCTTGCATAAGTAATTTTTTCTATCAACAGTGTTTACTCTCCTCAGCTATTTACAGACTTTTACATCTGCTCAAACACTGTGTTATACATCAGAAAAACCTTATTCTGCTTTATGATTTTACCTTAGAAGTTGATCACTCTGGTCTTCTCCTGAAACTGTGGCTTTGCTCTGTATTCTGTCATCCCACCAAGACCATGGTCTCTGTACACTCCCAGAAGCTGTGAAGGCAGCAAGGAAGACCTGCAAGATAAATGCCTTGTCCCAGCCAGAACAGTAATTTTCAACCTGTGCTTAACTCTAAGTACACAAGAAATCCTACTTGCTTTACTGAGGTTACACATGAAATAAAATAAAAATAACATCTTAAAATAAAACCTGCCATGCTGGAGTGGAACCAGAGGGTTCTGCTCTATATCAAGCCTATTAAAAAGGACTTTTCACCCATTTTTCCATTACAAAATGCATGTGTGTGAATAGAGTTTGGGGTGTGTTTTCTTGCAAGTATTTGATTTGCTGTCCACTGTCACTTCAGTGTCTCTGGATGTGCTCTTGTACCTGTGCTTCTCCTCCCTAAACATTTGGAGCTCATGTATCTTTCCTGAACAACTTGACATTCCTCCAAGCTAAGTCACATTCTTGTTATTTTTTGTCTGGCTTAAAAAGAGCACTTGGGCAATTGGAGGGATGAAGAGAGTTTTGGTGATGTGTTTGCCTTGAGAAAATATGACTTATGGTGGGAATGTAGCTGGAGTGTTTTCCTGGTGGATTTCTGCTGAGTCACTGGATTATTTTGTGCCAGCTCCAAGATTTTCATCAGTGGCTGTGGAAGTCCTAATGTACCTGTCTCAGAACTTCCCTGGTATCTGTGAAGACATTGGTCCTTTTCTCCTGCTTCTCCATGCAGGCATTCCCAGCATCTCTTTTTCTCCTGTACCTAGCTATTTATTTTTGTGAAAATAATGGGACACATTGGCTTATGTCAGTCACAGTTTGATAGAGCAGGAATAAGGAGGAACACCTGCACACATGCTTTTCTGCCTAAACCATGGTACAGCAAGAGCTTCATTTCTGTAGCAAGCCTGGCTAAAAGAAGACTTGCTTGAGGAAACAAGGAGTTATCCCAGATGAGTTATGGAGAGTTGTGCCATGCTAATCACATTCTCATTCCTTTTAAGTGAACAGCTGACAAAATCAGGGAGATCTGCAATGCTGAGTGCCTTTGAAGGCAGATCTGCTTTACTTAAATGTCCAAGTATGGGCCTCAGTCTGCAATGCCACTCCTACAGATCTTGTAGCAGAAGCTCTCCAGGTCTGGCTGCACACTGCACTGGTAAGGCAGACAGCTGTTGGTGACTGCTTCAGATAGAACAAGGTTGAAGATGTGACATCTGTGGTGTGAGGAAAAATCAGTATCAGCGTATTTGAATTCCAGGAGACTGTGTGAGCAGTTGCAACATGCACCAGAGGCTTCATCTGTGGTATTCAGACGGTGAAATGGCCACAAGCACAGCTAAGAGAGCTGGAAGATGTGTGGGGGAAGAGTGAAGGGTATCCAGCCCACCTATGGTGAAAAATGGTGTGTGCCAATAGAGCTGTCATCCTGCCCCAGCCATAGGGGGCATGAGCAGCCATAGCTCAACTCATGGTGAGGACACCAGCACTGGTGGAGCAAATACCCATACACAGCAAGTCTCACCTCCAAGGTAATGGTAGACCTGGGCTCCACTGTCTGGCAGGCTTATTTTTTCATGAGTTGAGATCTCACAAATCTTTTGTTGTTGAGCCCAAGGAAATTTTCTTCTGGGATGCCTGATTGCTTCTTTTGACTCTTCTTTTGACCTAGAAGAGATTGTAGAGCAACCAAGTGTGAGGGGAGTGCAGAGGGATGAACCCTATTGACTGCAGCTGTACATGTGAAGTGAACATGTTCCTGGCAGTGTGCATTTGCTTGGATAACCTGCCTGCACCTACAGCTCAGGTGTAGGTCCGTACAGTCCATTGCACTTGTATGTTCATTGGGTCTCTTGGGAGCTGAACTGTGCCTAGGTGTTTGCTGCACCAAAGGGTGGCTGCTGGGGCTAAAAACCATGCCAGGAGTGTGCTAAGTATTCCAGCAGGACAGCTGCAGACCAGTGGTAGAAACCTGTGTCCTGTCCTTTCCTAGTTTACCTGCATAGATGTATCCAGAGACCAAAAGGAGGCCCAGGAGAAGATGGTCTGTGCTGGTGAAGAACAAGGCAAGGACAATCTCTGGCAGAGGTGACGGTGTAAGAGCTGAGCCATAGCAAGGCACCACACCACACAGTTGAGCTAACAAAAGGGGTGAGCCTGACTTCTGCAGAGCCAGCAGGAGGTGTCAGGGTGAAAGGAACAGGCAGGCCAGAGGGGCAACAACCATGCACACCAGGCTGGATGGACCCACCGCACACCTGGGCTGGATGGGCTGTTTCTTTCAGAAAAATCATCCTCTAGCTCAGAGCCCAGACTCTCAAATCTGCTGTGAATCAAGCTGCCCTCTTTCAGTGCTGCACATACCTTTCATATTTCTTTCCCTCAAGGAACTGTTTTCTGATGATTAATGAATTATGAAGGTCATTTTTGAGTCTTCAGCTCTTATAGAACTCCAAAGAAAACAAAATCTGGAAGAGTTCCAGCTAAAAGTGCCATGGCAAATTCATCCATTTTACTTTATTTATGATTATGTTCACAATGGACTTATTAGGTACTTTCTTTAAATAAACAGAACTTGAGACTGTTTGCGAAATGATGGAGTTTTCTGCCTTAAAACATCTGCTGCCTATTTCTCAAGGACCATTTAGGTGACACTAGAGCGCGTACAGATATGCATCTATTTCCTGGAAATTACTTAAGCATACTTTAAAAATGTAGAAATCTGCACCTTTATCACTCAAGAAAACCTAAAACTAAAATGAATGAGGCTGGGCAGTCTCTAACTGAGAGAAATTCAATAAATCCACCCTGCACATGAACTGTATTGGTATGTAGACCAGAAAGCTTGCTGGCAGGAGACAGGGAAGTTGACTGTAAGTCTGCATAACTCAGACTAATAATCCATGATGCTGCTTAAAGTGCGGTTTTCTGTGCTTTTTCTAATGGTGTGCCTTTTGAATAAACATCTGGACTTGCAGCATCTTCTTCCACAACTGATGATGCTCTGGATGGTAACTTCATTTTGAGTGCCCATGTCGTTATATGGTTGATAATTTATATCCTTGAGGAGTCTTCTTTCAGATACCAAGTATGAAGAGGCAGATGTTAGGAACACCTGCAGGATAAGCTTTTCATGAGATGTGTTCCTTGACAATATCTCCATGATGTTTGGTGTCTCCCCCCACCCTCTATCAGTAAGAGTCCAACTGCACTCTGACATCCAGTGGTTCTATAGACAGTGTTAGACCTTCTCCAGTCTGGCAGCTTCTTGGCTTTCCTTTTCATAACCATCTTCTCCCTAATCAAAAGGAAGTCAGAAAATTAAATCAGATTCAACCTTCAAAGTCCATCTCCTGCAGTGTGCTCCACAGAATTTCTTGCTGCTTCCTACCTTCCTTGCTCCTCAGCCCATGACAGCCTTGATGTTCCTCTGAATAATGGCACTTCCTGCCCAAGTTTGCTTGAGCAACACTGAACTGACATGAAGGATGCAGCTGAGATTGTAAGAAGCCCCTTTGAACATTTGCTAAGCTGCTGTCACATGGGGTGTAGATGTCCCATCCCATTCATTTGTAGTGCAGATTGTTGTTCTGTCCTAGAAGAAAACAGAAGCCCATTTTCTAGTGCATGCTGTTAACATGGCTAGACTTCACAGGTACCTGCTTGTTACAGACAGTGTGATGAAACTCATTGTCTGTGCCTGTTATGCTGATTATTGGTTTCTCCAGAAGATGAACAGAGACCATATAAGCTCATGAGTTTTGGATGAAAGCTGCCCTAGACTACTATTTCCCTCTTCCAGAACTACCACACCTCATCAAAGACTAATCTTGCTCTAGACCTAGGAAAAAGAAGAGGAAAAAATGCACAAGTTGTAATATAATGTAATGCATCATCTGGCTTGCAAGGGAGGCTTGAGAAACAGAGCAGGACTCTACAAGACCACAATGGAAAGAGCCTTTCTGGTCCTAAATGACAGCCATGTGATCCCAGCAATAAACAATCAACTCAATCACAATTCATTAGGACATGTGACTTTAAACTGTCTTAGGAGCTCACAGACCTTCATGGCAGAAGGGTAAGCTGGAACTCAGCCACTCACATCTGTTCCCTTCACTCAGCTCAGGAGCTGTTCAGAGGACTTACTTTCTGAAGTCTTTGTGTAGCCCCCTTTCAGCCTGGTACTTGAAGGTTATCCAGAGCATGATATATGTGCAAAGGCTAAATTGATAGCCAGATTTCCTTACATTTATCTGGGGAGGTACAAAAACACTATCACAACCCCTTAAGGATTGTCTTAATTATTTACAAATGCACAAATTCAAAGCACCTGAAATCTAAGCTGCCTCTTCTTATTTAGTGATTTTGAGCTCAGGTCCATTGTTCCCTTAGCCTTAACCCACTCTTAACCAATTAGTTGAGACATATCAGACTTCATCCTTGCTATTTCTAAAGAAACATCTTTGTGCCAAACTCTCTTATTCCTGAAGATGAAGGGTTTGTCACTTTCTCAGCTGGCTAGCCACAAATGCAATCTCACAACATCTGGTTTTACACTAGTGAGTGACAGCACATATATTTATTCATAACTAGCAATGTCTCCATAGCTGTCTTGTCAGCTGTGTCTGCCAAGATGGTGCACAGCCTCACTGCTGCTGAGCTGCATCAGAGTGAAGGCACCTTGACCTCTGGTCATCACTCCAAACATTTTGTATCCTGGAAACAGCTGTAGTGACTTGCACATGTCTCTTGAAAGAGCATCAGTCTGGATCCTGTGTTGTCTGGATTTGTTATCAGTGAAAACACACTGATCCTGCTGAAGTTCCTTTTCTCTAGTTCTTGTGTGGCTGAAAGGGAGGCTAAATCTGGGCATGACAACATGCTGGATTGTTAGTATTAAATATGAAGTCTCTGGGCCTTGCAGCTTCTTGCTCCAAGATATTCAGGACAGTTATTAGATTCTCCACCAAGACATCTGAGAAGTGTTTCAATTTTAGGAAAAGAACAGGGTCAGCCTCATGCAGGCAAGGATTAGCTATTTGTGTTCTCTTACTACGGAGGGCATGGAAGAAGGAAGGAAAATCCTGGCAGGAGCATTGTCTGCCTTGGCTTGCTGAGACCAAATGGATGGTGTCATGTAGGATATGTTCTGGTCAGAGATTAGCAAGACAAGCAAAGGTTCTTCCTCCAATCAATCTCATCTTAAACACACATTAGAGGAATCCTGCAGTAATTTTCATGTAATCTGCAGGCTATTAGGTAAGAGGGTTTGCTACGTCATCCAGGAGTCATTAGAAGAGAGAAAACTTTCTTGCTTGAGAGATTCAGCAGCCTCCCAGCTTGAAGATTCAATTTTTTCTGGCAGCAGAAACTGCCAGCTGATATTATTTCTCTCTCACCCGTGAAGAGAAAATAATAGCTCTCTCTTGGATGTATGTTTTTGATGGAAGTTGTGGTTAAGAACAGAAATGACACTGAGATGCCAGAGTCTTGGCATCTCTGGGATGCAGAGCAGTCGGTCTTTCAACCCTGCATACATCAGCAGTGGAGGGGACAATGCTCCCCTTCTCAGGCAGGAGATGGCCCATGGACTGACTGCCAAAACAGCAGCTCTGTGTCATGTGTGCGTGTGTCAAGGTGCACAGTGTTCTGGGGATTTCTAGACTGGTGAGAAAGCAGGCTTGGCACGACTGCTGACCTTGCCAAAAAAGACCCTTACACAAATCTTCAAATGAAGTCCAAATATAACCTCTTGGTAATCAAATTTCACAGGAATTAATCATGTTCATCTGGATTTATGGAGTAGGAAGCTTTTGCTCTGTTCTGATTCAGTTAAATAATGATCTGTACCAGCTGCTGTAAACTGGGTGAGTTCACTACTTTGATTCAGTTATGCCTACGCATTTTGGAGTCAGCATCCTTCTCCTGCAGAGAGCTATCTTCAGAAAGTTTTGCCCTCCAATGGGGCTGGGGGAGCTTGTCTGCTGGCAGCAGGGGCTGTGCTGTCCCACAGCCCAGTGTTTGTCTGGGCACTGCCTCCCACCTGGTCCATTGTGCATGGATGAAGCACAGATAATCAGAGGCAAAAGCCACAGTTTGCAGTGAAGACCCCCTTAAACCTTGTCTTTGCTCATTTTAAAGCCCTGGGTAATATTTCAGATGCTGCTGCATCACCTCCTCACATGTGTCCGAGGTTGTGCCCCCATCTCCCTCAGCTGCTTGCCTTGCCAGGAGATCTGCCATCTCCCACCATGTCCTGGGGCCCTGAGCACCTGGAGGGAAGGGACAGTGCCTCTGCACCACCAGTGAGATGTGGGCTGTGTCAAGAGCTCCCTGTCAGGCTGCTGGGGCTTGTGTAGACTCAGCTCATACCCCTGTCTCTGCACTATCAGTATGGGGGCCTGGGGGTGAAGGTAGGGTGTCTCCATGTTGGTTTTAGCCTCAATCAGCAGAATATTTCTTTTTGAGATTTCATTCTGTTCTGATTTTTTCTAGTCACTTATCCAGGTCTCAGTCCTCCTGCAGTCTGAAGAAATAATGGATAGTAACCTCTTTCAGGAGTGACATGTACTTTCCTGAGGCATAATTCACCCTTGCAGACATTCCCTTTACATAGAGATGACTCTTCCTTGCTTCTAAGGAGAGAACCCCTTGGAGGAAGGTCTGCAGTGATAGATATTGCAGAGCCTGAGCGTTGAGCAGACAGAACAGTCATAGACAGAGGTCATTTCAATTTTCCAGGTAGGCTCAACTATCCGGGCAGGACAATGAAGTTATTGCTCTCAAGGCTTGCCTATTTTAGGCCTAGGTCTCTGTGACATGTACTAAGAGCAAATGTTGCACTTCACAAGCATTTCTGCCAAACTTGCTGACAATACAGCAGCAGCTGGAAGGGGCAGTGGTGATTTCCACTGTGCTTTCCAGTTAGGAGTTAGGACATTTTTCATAAATCTTCAAGGAGAAGAAATGTAGCAATGAATAGATTTAGGTTCTGGCCTTCTTTTGTTCTTGATTTGAACAGCTCCTGTCCTAATTATAATCATTTGCCATGTGATTTTAAAGCAATTATGAATTGACTGTAATGCATGCAGATTACTGATTTCTCATGCACAAAATTAATTTACTCTGCCAGCAATTTCAAACACTGAACTTCAGCTGGTGACTCACAGCTTTGCGTAAATGATTCTACAGAAAACCAGTGCAATAGTAAACCTTCAATACACATTTTTCTTTAATAGAATCTTCATTATTACTCCTTATAAGGAAACTTTGCCAGTGAATAAGAAAAGACTCCCACGCAAACACAGGCGATTTAACTGGATACCTTTTATGAGGTAGGAGATTGTTTTAAACCTGGTGTATTTATTATGATTACATTTAATTTCAGGAAAAAAAAAAAAAAGAAACTCACATGGACAGAGGTGCACTAGGAAGCTGCAAAACCTTACCAGGTTCCTTGTCCAAGAGTTACTGGGTCATCTCTGCAGGTGCTGCATGCAAACTGCTGCAGGTCTAGTTACAGTGGCTGGAGGACACAGCCCAGGAGGAGAAGCTGTAAAACACAGAGCAGTCCTTAAAAGATAGAAGCCCTTCCAAACCCACAGGCTGTTTATGAAACAGGCCAGTTCAGTCAAATCAATGGACATTCCTGCTTTGCAATCAATGAAGTAGACTTAAGTCTGATGAAATAGTTGAAAACTGTATGGAAATCACAGAATCTTAGAAAGGTTTGGACTGGAAGGGACTTTAAAAATCACCTAGATGTCCTTCCCAAATCTTGGTCAGCTTTACTAAATTATTCAAAGCAATTGCAAACAAGACTGCCAGGTACCCATGTCAAACCATTCCATATACCAACACTAGCATAGTGGCTCTCCAATGTCAGGGAAGCAGCAGATTCACTGTATATGCACAAAGGCCATTTGTCAGGAACTTATGGATGTTAACAAGGTTGGGAAGCTAACCTGGGAACTCAGGAGATCCCTGCCCAAGGAAGAAGCTAGCCATCTGAGTAAATAGGGATTGGTAGCTTGCCACAGGAACCTTACAGCTGGTGACATTGTCAGGAGAGGGAACTAATACCAAAACCCTCAGCTCCAGTTAAAGTTACTCCAAGAAGTTCAGGCTGCAGAATTAGATCAGGCAGTTCCTTGGCCTTTGTCATTGCCTGCCCAATACTTCCTTCAGAAGATTGTGATGATAAATTTACTACAGTTTTATAAAATATCACATAGAATTGCTTGCTCATGAATCACATCGTGACTCTTCTGTGGCAAAGACCATTTCCAGCAGGAAAGGAGTGTGCTAATTCACAGCATCATTTCTGGGAGGGCAACCCATGGCTGTGAACACCAAGATCAGCCCCACTGACCAGCATTCCTAATCCCCAGATCTGAAGCAAGCGTGCTTTTGTCTATTCTATACAATACTTCTGAACTCCAGGCTTGTCCTTTTCTTACTTACTGATATCAGCCACAGCATCTGAGGCTTAATTCACAACAAGATAAAGTCCTGCTGGCTCCAGAGAGGGCCAAGCCAGGCCCAC
This sequence comes from Toxostoma redivivum, assembly GCA_013397375.1. Taxonomy (NCBI): domain Eukaryota; kingdom Metazoa; phylum Chordata; class Aves; order Passeriformes; family Mimidae; genus Toxostoma; species Toxostoma redivivum. The sequence goes on along the minus strand of VXBI01007046.1, from coordinate 1,451,698 downwards.
AGTAATGAAAGAGTGTTGGAGACCAAGTGTTCAGCCCTCACAAGTGGGAGTCGTTAGCAAACAATGAATTTGTTATCTTTTATCTTTTATAAAGATCTTGCAGCAGTGCACTCAGGGAGAGGAAACATAAGAACCACTTGGAAAGGAACAACAGCACTACAGAGTGAATGAAGCCTTTATCACACATCGAGCCAACAAAAGGAGGATTCCATGGCTGTGGCAGAGGAGTACCAGCTCAGTAGCACTGCAGCCCTACAGGTATATACCTTCAGGAAATTACATAAGCTTAGATGTCACAGGATCCAGGGCAGATAATTGAAGGGGACCATTAGGGAGACAAAGCATAGGACAACTCTATGTTCCATAGAACTGCAAATACTTCACATCAGCAAACAGGTCAAAATGTCCTGGGCACTTCTTGTTTTTGTGTCCTGAGTGTGCACACTCGCTGTTCAGAGCTTGTGCAGGGACCATAGGCAAGGGCTTGACCTTAAATTCAGTCCTTGCCTAAAGGTGAGTTGATAAGCAAGGTCCTCAGGCTCACCCCACAAATGTCCCCAGAATGAAGCAGAGGTATACAATCCTCATTTATCTGGAAAAGAGAGGGAGGCAAGTGAGCAGTGCATTGCTGGGAAATATCTGTGGAAGCACTGCTGGCCAAAAGGTGGTTGAATATGATGCTGCTGGGGACAGCAATTACTGATTTTATTGAGTCAAATGGATTTTGGTGAGACTTGTCAACTAGACAGAAAGTCCTGGAGACTAGATCCAGGCATTACTGTACTTACACCACGTATTTGGTGGTATCCATTCCAAAGGCAGCTGTGGCCACTGTGACCATAACTTTACATTATCTTAGCTCTCTCTACTTTCTACTATCTTTCTGACAGCTCTGCTCAGCAGGAGCTAAGAAGGACAGAAACCAAAACACGGAATATAGAAGTTCAGGCAATTAACACATCAAATATGTTTTCTGCCTCTCTGTCCATTTATCCTTTTATCCATCCATCCCTTCCTTCTTAGGTACAGTCTACAGAGAAGGGCACGGTTGAATTGGGTCAATCAGGAGAGGGGACTGGTGGAAATTGAGATTTCCCTTGTCTTCTGACTTCTATCCTGGCAAAAGTTGAACCCCAGTGGTATTTTCACTCAAGCTCAAGTGACTCCTGCTTGACTCTACACTTAGCCCAGGCTGTCCAGTAAGGACTTACTACTTTTGTCTAAGACACAAATGTCTTTGCTGGCCAGGGGCCACATTTGTTTATGTAAAAACATATAAGTGACTAAAGGTATAAGAACAAGCAGTTTTCAAAAGATGTACCTACTTTACTGAGTAGAAGAGACCCAGAGAGACAGCTCAAGTACTGAATCCCCCAAGCAGTTGTCCACACTCTGAGCTCATTTCCTGACTCCAATCTGGATATCTTCAGCTATCTCTTTTCAAGAGAAATTTCATACAAGAAGCACTAGCCCTGAGCATTATGAACACCCAAAGCAGCTTGGCTGTAAGGCTGGGGTATGTCTCCAGCAGGATTCAGTCTATAGAATAACTCATCCAGTTTCCACTGTGTTTAGCAGTGTGGAAAAAGCTGTGCAGAAGCTGGGTGGTCAGTATATGGATAACTGATCTATCCTCATGTCATGAGCATATCCTTAGACTTCCACAGCAACAAAGGGAGTGAGGAGTAAGGAAGTAACGAAGCTGTTAATGATCCTGGAAATGGAATAGAGTTGAAAGCCCATAAAGGAATCAAGAAATAAAAATAGAGGTGAGGCTACCTGCATGAAAGTTTGAGAAGCAGTGATTCAGGCAAGTCCTAACTAGGAATAACCAGGTTTTCTGGGCTGAAAACAAATGTATTGCTCTTTGGGGAGATATGTGCAGTGTTTCCAATCTCTAACCTCTGAGTAGATTTTGATCAAGTCAAAGGCGATTTGAATTCACTCCTTTTCCACTGGGAACAAAAAGTGACATGAGAATCTGATGGTGGCAACTTCTCTAAAATCACTGATTGGATCTTAAGTAATAGTCATGTAACAATTCCTTCAGAGATATTCAACAGTTGGTTGATTTGGTTGTTTCACTGCCCAAAATGTGAAACTGGAAATGGTAAAGCTTAGTTCAAAGTCTTCTTCTTTGATATTCAGGCAACACCTTGAATGTGTTCCCCAGGAATTCGGAGTTAAAAGGATTTTGGAAAGTTCAGCTCCCAACAGGCAGTGAGACCCAGAGAAGCATCTCTTCTGCATGGAAAAGCCTTCCTCCTTCTTCATGGTTGCTTAAGTTTTTTTCTCTCCATTCTTTTAGTACATTCCCTAGAGAACATAGTGATGCTTTGCCCACCTCTTCAGGCTCCTTTGGATGACTCACAACCACTGTGTGCAATTTTGTGACTTAAAAGATAAAGAGGGAAGGGCAAAGCTCTACCACTTGTTACTGTACTTAAAGCTGTAATCGTGTGTAAGTACTGCAAATATCAAGGCCATCTTTGGAGACAATGATGTGTAATGGTTCTTCCAGCTATATCCCGTTTGTCCAGTGGAACATAATGGCTAAATCAATGTAAAGTGTCATACATTTATTTTTTCTGCTTTCCCTGGGGGCTGTTTTTTCCAGTTACGTATGTACAGCTCTGATCTCTAGAAAAATCAATGAAGATTTAGTTGTTCTCAAAAAACCCCAAGCTAAAAATTTAAAGCATTTTCTGTCATCTTGGTGTGGAATATGTAATCCCTCTCCCCCTCAGGTACCCTTCAGAGCACGTGACTCATCAAGCTTTTGTGAAATAAGCAGTAGCATAAAAACAAGTTTTTACTTAAATGGGTTTTTTTCCTTGAATCTCATTCTTAACCATAATCAGTGAAGTTCTATTATTTGTACTGTCATAAAAGAAACACTACCACTTTGCTATTCCTGAAAAATAAAGGCAATTTTTACTCCCAACAAAATGAAATGAAAAAAAAATTGACTTCTGTATCCATGCTTTGACAACCTCCTTGTGTCAAACCCTGGTTTTCAGTTCACTTCTACACAATAGAGATGCTCATGATGCAGTTAGCCAATGACTGCAAAAAGACAAGGCATAGCTGTCAGACTGTATGGGGAAATAATCTGAAAAGAATAAAAAAAAAAAAAAAAGAGCCAGCACACTAAGCACAAACCAAAATATTTCCATGTTTATTCAAAAATAAGTCTTTACAGAAGATGTAGGAATGCATTTGCAATGAAATCTTCATTTTAGCACTTAGATCTTCAGAGTGGCTCTTGCTTCCAGTACAACTTTCCCTACTTTATAAAGATCAGATAAAATACACAACCAGTAAAATAATGCCTTACCTCTCAAGCCCCCTTGAGAAGCAATAAAGTTTCATATCCTAAGATATAATTCTATTCTTATTGCAGAAAAACCTACAATTTTCAGGAATGATGCAAGACCATCAGAACATCTCTCTGCAAAGTGTATCAGGGGTCTTGGGGGCTAAAGGCATGGCACCCAAAAAGGTTTGGCATCACAGCTCACAGGCAGACTGCTCAATGAAGCAGTGGGAACACTGAGCAATCCGGGGCAAACAAAGCAATTCACTACCATTTCAGGAAGTGCTTGGTTCTGATTTAAGCAGCTCAAATACCAAAGCTGCCTGGATATTGGAAAGTCAAAGCATCTGCTTAAGGAGCATCAGGGTTTCAACAGGTAGAAGGCAAAAGCTGTGAAAAGTATCTTCATGGTACCTCTTGGCCCATTCCTCTGATTTATACATTTTATAGTATTTATATATTCTTCCCATGGGTTGCATGGAAGTTTGGGATTTTTGCTTTGCAAACAGAAGCAGACTGAAGTAGATTCAACAGCCCAGCTCAACCATTGCTTGCACTTCTTCTGAGGAAGGAAAGAAGCCAAATCCTCCTGCAGCGTGGGGGTGTATCAGCACACCAGCTGGGTTACTGCTGACTCTGCCAAGCAGGCAGGATGCAGAACCAGGCACAGCCATGCTGATGCTGATCATGCCTTCTGTGCCCCAAGCACCCTCATCTCCCCCAGTAATGAGCTTGGTGTTGGCGTTGAGTTTACTTAGGTCTGGCAGGAAGAATGTGTAACCCCATTTTGAGGGGAAAAAAGCCCCAAGCTCTTTATCTGCAGCTGCTCAGAAAATGATGTCATCAAGCCTCTGTTTCACTGCTTTAAGTGGAAAATATTTTTGTCAAGCGTCTTCCCCCGACTCTTATGTAAGAACAGACTGCACGGCATGGAGAATGCCAGGAACCAACATCTGTGGTCACTGGTGCCATCATCATAACTCTTGTGAGCAGAGGATAACAAAGGGGAGCTTGAGAGCTGAAAAGGCTTCTTGTAATGCCACTCATCAAACATGATGTCCTTGCAGGCCATTTAGGGGGAGCAGATAAGCCAGGAAATTAAGCTGGAGGGTACAGAGTGTTTGTCTCTGTAAGGAAGTAAAACAGCCCACGACATTTTGTCCTGGTTTATTTTGTTCTCTCTCCCATCTTCTCTGGCTCAGCCAAGCATCACCAGCCACACTGCAGGAATCATCTGGCACTTTTCTTAGAAGCCACAAGCCAGCTTCAACTTGATTGGTGTCTTCAGAGTAATCTGAGGGAAGTTAAACCAGCAAATTAGATTCTCTCCTCATCTGACCAGCAGAAATTCCTGGAGTGCAAACTGCAGAAACCCAGGCATATCAGAGGTGGCTCTGAGGACAGGTCATGCACACAGAAGTTTGAAACATGGTGTTTGAGATTGCCTAATGCAAATGAGGTTTCTGTAGGAAGAAACAAATTTTGGCCAGCACTCAAGACTATACTGGGAAGTGTTTGGAGAAGAGCACAAAGGCTTGAGTAAATCTGGTGCTTTCCAAACCTTGGTGTCCTAGCTGGGCAAATGTGGAGGATGTCACTGTGGATGCATGCAAAACACTTCTCTCTTCCAGAAGGCTCCTGGAGGATGCCCTGGTGAGACCTCTTCCCTCTGAAAGAGCACAAGAGGTCTATCAGCAGGGGATGACAGCACTTCCTTTCCACCTGGCTGGACCACCCATCACCCATTCAGGCCACTGCAGCAGAGACAAATCCAATTATGTGCTAACCCACCAGTGCCTCCATTCATCTCCTTCTGCAGGGGGAAAAAAGCATCCACACCAGCCTATGCAGCAAAAAACACCATCACCCTAATAGATCCCATTTGGGAACGTTGGGAGGACAGGGCACCCTGCTCTGCCTGGGCTGGAGAGGTGATGTCTGGACTCTTGGCAAAAACAAGGGCAGGAAGGAAAGACAGCACCCCAGCAAGGGGTGCAGGGACAGGGATGGTGATGGGGACCAGGATGGGCAGAGAGTACAGGCTATGTAGTTCTGCAGTCCACCACAGAGGAACAGGGACTGACCCCAGCAGGCCCGGAGCCAGTGCCTCTGCTTGATTAGGAGCTCAGCAGAAAATGTTACACGGAATTCAGCAGAGGTTTAACACCACATCATACACACAAAACAAGATGAGACTATATATTTGTTATATGGTGGAAAACAGGAAAAAAACAGTACTTACAAAAGACCCTGTAACTTTCTTTTGTGCTTTTTCTTTTGTGCTCTTTTTCTTGTGCTCAGCTTGAGCTGACCAGCCACATGCTGGTCTGTGAGGCTGGGGACAGACAGCAAGATCCCACATTGGCCACCACACCACCAAGGGTACTCCCTGCCACAGCAAAAGCTCTTGCTCAGGTGCAGTGAGGTTCCTGGGCTCAGTGTTTACCTGTGCACAGAGGAAATAAGACTCAGGAAGACTTTCCTGAACATTATAAATTTCTGGTGGAGATGGATCCTACCAGGCCTGGAGTAAGACCCTTCCATGGTTTTCACATGTCAGTGATGCCTATAAGCACTCATCGAGCTCATTTTAGGAGACAGGACTAATGCCCACATCCCACCCTCTCCAGAGGCTTATTGCACTGAGTCAGGGCTAAGTGGTGTCAGTAGCTCCTCCTTCTTGGTGTGATGTGCCCCAGGCAGCAGCTCCCAGCTAAGGCTTGTGTACACAAGGCTTCTGCTCCTCTCTTCCCTCTTCCTCCCTCAGCTGTCTGCTTTGGCTCTCCCAGCTGAGCACAACCCTCTGCCCCATGCTGATGGACAGTAACAAGGTTCCAATTAGAGCTGTTGATAGCATCAACTTGCTCAAGCCTCCCAGAGCAGCCCGGGAAGACTGAAAAAAGTTGTCAAAGTCCCCAATGAGCAACATTTCCGACAAGTATAAGGGATGAACTGATCAAATTTCCTCAGTCTGGAGATAGAGGACAACAGGAGAGCGAGCAGATGATGTACAGTAGCCAGCATTTCTTTTCCCAAAGCACACCAGCTCCTTCTCTCAAGAGCTGCAGCTCCCAGGTTTCCATGACTCAATGACTTTGGCTGGCACCACTTTCCTCAGCTCACTCCAATGGATTGCACGACCATTTTCTTAAAGTACAGAAAAGCTGGAGAAAAATCACCACAAGGCGCCCTTTTTCTTTCCTAATTCTTTCTCCACATTAGCAGATTGATTTAAAAATCATACAATTTAAAAGATAAGCATTGGAGCTCAGGATGTTCTCTAATTTTCTGAACCTTTGGGTCACATTAGATCACAGCCCATTATTTTTCTTTTAGTGTGTGAAGGTCAGAAATTTGCATTGAATGACAGGAGAGATTTGTCTCCAGGAGCCAAGGATTTGAAAGTAAAAGTCACACCACAGGACTTGTGCTGTGAAAGCAAAAATTTATAACATTAGAAATAATTTAGAAAAATTGCTAAGAAAAGTCTAGCCTGTCTTTGATTTCTGGTGAGGAAAGTGGCATTTGCTTGAGAGCAGCAGCAAAGACTACATGAATCTATCTTTATTTTTCAGACAGAAGAAACTGTCTGTAGTTGTCAGTAATAAATTATCTCAGACTACCTGCTTGTAGATAGATTATATGGAGTTTTTCAGGAGAAGAAAAGGAATATAAGAAATAGAAAAAATATAAGATATAAAAGTCTTCCAAGTTTCCATTTGCTTTGGGAAATCTTTCATTAAGGCCTTTGATGCCACAAAGTGCCCTTAGGACTAAAATTGGTATTGACAAACTTCAAGAGGCCTCTTCAGGCTTTCCCATTTTAAATGTTGTTTAAATAGTATAAACTATCACAGCAGTTGTGTTGAACTGCTTGAGTGCACACTGTTATATGTACAATACTTGGCCCCCAAACCAGACATCATCTTCCTCATCCCCACACTGCAAATGGATGCACAGAGCAGTGAACATCCATGGGTTAATATTTTTATAAACAACTTTTGAAGAGCTGTGAAACTGCACATTGCACAACCTCATCAAGGAATAGGTTGATTTCATTAGGTAATGCAGAGATTTGAGGGTGGTTTTGCTTTTATAACATCTTGTTTCAGCTAACTGGGACAGAGATTTGTGACCTGGGATATGTGTGAATATCTTTAACTGTGGCTCGCATGGGGTAAACCTGACCTGCAGGAGGGCTGGGGAAGAGTGGGTGTGATTGGATGTCACCCTTTTTTTTCTGGAAATGTGCATGCTGAAGTGAAGAGCTTCAGCCCAGGTTAGACTGAGGTTTTTTGGGAAGACAAGGGTGGGCAGCATAGGTGGGAGCAGTGCCTGCCTTTGCACGGGTGGTAGCCCTTGGAGCCTCCCCTGGGGAGCAAAGCTGTACCCTGAGAACCAGATTTTCCTCTCCAGTGAGTACAGAGCCCCACATTCCACACTTGATAGTGACTGATGAGGTGGTGCAACCTTTCCATGGCACGCTGCTAAGCTGAAGATGGAGAAAGTGTCCTGACCACAGGGCCATAGGGCACAGCTGTGCTGCTTTTTGACAATTATACCATATTTCTGCTGGTATTTACTGAGAGATTCTCTAAATTAAGTAATCTAAAATGTTCCCTGGCAATGTTCAGGCCACTGCTGATGGTCATGCTTGTGAGCATGGGCTCCCTGCTAGATGGGAGCTGCTCCAACAGACAAAGGGAGGTTCCCAGTTCCATCTCACCGAGTAGTACTCCCAATGCTGGTGGTGGGGAGCCAGGCAGCAGGGAGACTTGTTCTGGTTTATATTTCCAGCTCCCTTTCAAGATCAGCAGCGCACATTCCCTGCATTTCTCAGGGTCCCCCAGGAAGGAGCTGACGGGTGAGCAGGCAGCCTTCAGCCCCATTCGCCAGGGGAGGATAACAGCCCCTTTCCCCAAGGAGCTTGTGTGCTCACAGGCACCCACTAGCATGGCTGCATTGTTTTCCAAACCGTGAAGACATGGATCTGCTGACCATGAAGAAATAGAGCTCCCGATAGTGAAGGAATGAAATGCATTTTTCTAGACCATAAAATGGGAGAGTCAGAGAAAGTCCTTGAGGACCTGGTTGTGTGGAGAAAGGATCTGAAATGGGCAGAGACTCATGGCTGAACAAAGCAGGTTGAAGAGATGAAGAAAAATTGGGGCTGAGCAGGGTTTAGGAATTAATCCAGCTTTTCCAGACTCAGTGCAGGAGTACCTAACCCCACTGCTCTCCTCTTCTTAAAAAATTGTGAAGGGTGAGATCGTATAGGATTGATGTGTTCCTTTTCCAAACCTAATTGCCCATACTCTTAGAAATTATGCTCAGATTTCTGGCCTAAATCCCTGTGCTCCAGCTTATATCCATTATTTGCTGTCTTCTCTACAGTTGACATGAAGGAGGGGAGACAAGCCCCACAGAAACAGAGCTGAACTGTCAAAATGCCTGAGGGCAGGAGGTCTCCTCAGCACTAAGCCTGTGCTCCTCAGAAATTAGGTGAGATTTGAGCTGGTGCCATGGACCTAAAGTGCAAACACATGGGGGATTGCAGTCTGGAGGTGGGATGCCAAGGAGGAGCACTTGTGACCCAATACCCTAAATCCAGCTGAAGATCTGGGAGATCAGAGAAGAGTAACAGTGGCCCAGCAAGTACGAAAATGCAACTTAGGAGCAAATCATCCCCTTGTACAGCATTTTGTCTGAGCAAGTGTCTTCTCAATTAACCGGCATGCAAAATAAAAGATAATAACTGGAATCATGGGCAGGCAACCAAAAGGAGCTTGTAAGCATTGATCATTCACTCTGGAATGAAAGCAGAAAGGACAAAGCTCAGCTGGAGCTTAGACTGCATGGCACAAGAAGAAACGTGAAGGATGGATGCTACACGTGCCTTAGCAGCAAAAGCAAATGTGGAGAAATTGTGAGTCCATCAACAAATGTGTGAGCCAACCCACAGACAAGATGATAAGCAAAAAGACCAAAGCTTTTAATGTTTTTCTTTGCATACATTTCATTGGCAAGGCTTACTCCCACACCTTACATATCCAGCATGATTTGAGAAGAAGGGGAATAAGCAATAAGAGGAGGAACAGATGAAGGTCTGCCTTGAGAAGCTGTTAGTATTGGGATTCAGGTGAGCAGGCTGGAATCACCTGAGGGTGCTGATATGACTTCATGGCTACTGTCCATTATCAGAAACTTACAGTGATCAGAAACAGCTCTGACAAATGGAAATTCTCCTGCAGCATTTTCATGCAAAAGCTGAGCAAACATGAATTGGATGAACAAATTGTTAGATGGATTGAAAATTAGCTGGACCAAAAATTAGCTGGACCATTAGGTCAAAGAATAATAATCAATATTGTGATGGGCCATCTGGCAGTCAGTAATGAACAGAGGACCCCAGGGAATGACACAGGAGTTGATATTGTTCAACATTTTCATCAGTCACCAGGCTGATGACACAGAGGGCACTTTCAGCACATTTACAGATGGTAATAGATTAGAAGTAATGACAGCCATCTCCATTTGGCAGAGCTGGCAGAGGCAGTCCAGAGGGACCTTGAGAAACTTGGGATGTGTGACAATAGAAGTCCCACGGAGTTTAATGAGAGCAGTGCAAACCCTTTGCTTTGGTGTAGGATGGCATCCTTCTGTCTACATAACAGCCATGCAGGAAAGGACCTGGGCTTTGCTATGAGACTTCAGCACAGCTGGAGAGTAGTTATTTCTCCCTTTCTACTCAGTGCTAGTAAATCTGCCCCAGAAGTGTCGTCCCATTCAAGACAACAATTATCTACTGCAATTCAGTAGATAATTGAGAAACTGGAGAAACTCCACAGGATGGTCAGTGGCCTAAAGCACATGAGCCACAAACAGATGCTGAGGGACATGGATTTGGGTGGTCCAGCTACCTCCTGGCTTAGGAGAGGTCTAAAATCAGCCTGAATCCGCATGAAAGGGAATGGCAAAAGAAATGGAGCCAAACTCTCTACATTAGTGGCAAGCTATAGAAAAAAATCCTGATCTTCACTGAGGTGAACAGGTTTGTCTCTTCAGGGGCCTGAGGGAAAGTTATTGAGTGGACCCCTGTGGTGGAATTCTGCCCACCTACTCCAGCTGACACCGCCTATCTCTTCTCTGGGTGGCCCCAGCCAGCTCCCTCCAAGCACTGCCCTGGGAACAGCTCATTCCTGCAAGTTGTCTCCCAAAAGACAGCATGGATAGGGCAGTGCTAGGTGCTGCTCACAAGCCTTTAACAGGACCTATTGGGGATTGCACTCCAAAATACTTCCCTGAGCCTCGTACAAGAAAACACAAAGCCTGCTTTGTATGCTAAAAATGCCACTCTTATGGACTGAAACACAGCTCTCAAATAATTTGTGGTATTTTGAACTGCATGGGGAAAGAAAAAGAGAAAAAGAAATTGAGGACCTGAGTATTCCAGAGGGCTCAGAAGAATCCCAGGACTGAATATTATTTCATGCAGACCTTCCTAATCTAGGGACAATTAGCTTTAAGCAGAGTGGGTATGGACCAGTCCACTGGGTGTTGGGACTGGGATCCAGTCTCCAGCTCTCTTTAAGCTGGAAGCATAGGCACAACCGTGGAGACTTTCAGGCAGTTGCCAGGAGGAACTTGCCCAATTATGTTTGCCCAGGAACTTAGAAAAGTTATGTTTGCCAGCTCAGCTCCCTACTGGGAGGATGCTGAAGATCAGGAAGGGCACAAGCAGTGAGAGGAGCCCATTGTGCTGCCTCCAGGTAAGAAGCTTTTGTGATTAGAAGCTTTTATGATTACCAGTTCCCATTGCACAGCACACAGGCACGTGCCTGTGTGGTGTGGGTGGAAGCAGAACTGACATCTCCTTACCTCTCCTCTGCTCTGTCCACATGAGGGTGGACCCCTGAAATTCCCAGCTTCCTCCTGCGTTTTTCCTTCACTATGCAAGAGGGCAATGCAGCCAGCAAAACAGCTCACTGCCCAGGTTAAAATAACTCAGTTCTGCTTCATGTCTTTCTTACATTTCATCAGCTTCATATCTGAATGTCTCATTAACACAGACAAACAGATTATAATGCCTTCTAAGCAAGCTTGATCAGAAATCCCTGAAACAATCAAAAGCCTGGGAAAACAATTCATTGCATTTGATACATCAGTTCTTGGAATTGCAGCTATATTAGGCAATATGTCTCTGTTCACTCACATTAAGCTAATTGAATGCATATTTATGGTGCACTGTTCTTCACCATCCAGGCAAAATCAAAGAAGCCTGTTTCACTACCAAGATGATAATTTTGCATAAGAAATATGGACAGATTTACATCAGACTATTATTAACGCTATTCCATTATTCAACATCAGAGCTAAAATTAGGAGTCACCTCAACAACCAGATGCATATTTTATCTCCAAGGTATGAGCCTGAATTAGTACAGACCTCTGCCTCCTGCCAATAACCCTTTATTCTAGACAGGCTCTTCTACAGCAGGATCATAGGCATGAGAGAGGCACGTGAGACTCAGGCTAACTCTTATGTTTGCATCTTCCTGTTTAAACACTGAAAGATCACCAGAAGTCACACCCCATCTGCATCCATTTGCCATGTGCTGAAAAACATGAGCATCCAGATATGACATTTTATAAGCATTTTTTTAATAGCAAAATCACTTACTGGTACCTGTTTGAAGGAAATGAAGCACACCTGCACTTGCCTGAGCTCACTGCAGAAGCACCAGTGCTTTTCCAAGGCCTTCCTTAAAACAATAGAGCATCTTTCCCTCTGCTGTGTGGCTGAGGGATGGGGAGCCCCTAGCACAGAGCAGGTGCTGTAGCTCATCTGCACGTTCTAATAACAGCCAAAGCCTTGTTGTGCAACAGCCACAAACCAGCCCATTAGGAGGCTTTTTAATAAGCCATATGTGAGCATCACTTGGGCAGATGAAAAAATTCCCTCTTGGCTAATGCTGTGTTTTAAGTACCTTTAATCTGCAGGGACATTGCCACTTGAACGGGATACTGAGCACCTTGAAGAATGCAATAAACCCAAGCAGAGCTCTCTGATTTAGCCTCTATATGCTGTCTGAGACATGAGGCATAAGAGAACAGGTAAGAAAAACAAAATAATTTTGATATAAAATCCTCAAATGCTCCTCCTATCTGTACAGATGGAGTGGTTACTTCATGTCTAAAGCCCAGGCCAGCTCTTCCCCAGCTCAGTTCAGAGGCTCAAAGATGGTGAAGAATTAAAAACTAAGTAAGTCAGGACTTTGGACTTACCTTCTCATTGCTGGGGAGCACAGACCAAGGTGTCCCCATGATGGGGGCATCATGCAGGGTAGTTTCTCTCTGGGGAGGAACAAAATGGTCTGTCTCAGGCAGATCCCCTTTCTGTGGGCTGTAGTGCATGCTTTACTCAGGAGCTATTGAGAAGTCTCAGCTGAGGTGAGGGGAATCTCCCCAGCCATGGGCAGGACCCAGAGCAAACTCCTGGGGGCTCAGGCAGTGCCCTCGTCACTGGCCCTGGGCACACTGGGGTGACAGCCAGGCCTTTTCTTCCTCAGCACCTGAGTTCAACCACTGAATTTTCAGCCAAATCAGCCTAATCACATCCATATTTATTGCCTGCTGTTTTGTTACAGGAAGGCAACACCTCCTTATCTGCTTCAGATCCTAAGGGGCTGCCAATGCCACGCTGCTGTCGCTATGGTTTCTCCATGATCTCTGCACTCCTCTGGCTTCTGCCAGCTCTGTCTTCTAGGGTTAAAAGAGATATTTAGACTTCCAATACCAAAAAGAAGAGGTAGCACTGGGAGGTCTGCTTGCTGGGCGTGGTTCAGATCAAACCACCAAACTCTTAAATGCTCCTGGAAAGGGTCAGGCTCTGAACCCCAAAAAACAGGCACATTACATTGCCTGCTCTGGGGTTTGTTTGCAGGAGTGGAAGGAAGCATCCGCTGAAGGATAGGAATCTGTAATTCACCTCACTGCCTCAGCTGGGGAAAAGTGTAGTCCCCTCTTTTCTGAGCTGCTCCCAGAAACAACATTTGTTGACACTGGCTTAACATCCCAAGGGATAAAATTACTATGAGATGTTTACAAGGACCATTTGAAACCTGAGAAGAGGATGTTTTTAGTAATGTGGAAAGAGCCAAATACCTTAGAAGATAAATATTCCAGCTTTAAGAATTAATTACGGCTTCCCAGTAATGCAGGCTGACAAATAACCTTGCGCAATTTCCCAGACAGATATATTTTAATGGAAATACTGTGCACAGGTCAACGGCAAAATGCAGCTGCTGAACCAAGACCCCACAAGCTTGGGTACGTGGGTACCACCTCTGCCCAAATACTTGCCCAGCAAAGCCCAAAGGGCAGAGCATGGGGCTGAAGCAGCCACCTCTACACAGCAGCTCACACCATGAGAGTCCCTGGTCAGGATTGCTCCTAGGCCTGGTTATTTTCTGTCACAAAGGAAAAACGTGGATAGCAAACAACCAAATGCATTTTTCAAAAAAGCAGCTATGACATCTATGAAGCTATATAATCATTATGCAAAATTCACTACGTAGCTTTTCAGTTGTAAATCAAGTATCACAGAGCACTAAAATGAAAGCTCAATCTCTATATCCTGATTTTTCTTTTGATAGTGTGGGAAGATAGTATATAGCTGATTATGCTTCACAGTATACACTGGCATAGCTAGTCACAATATACATTTATTATTCTTTTAGTCAAAAGCATCAAGCATTGAATGTAGCAAGAAAACTTCATGAACCAATCCTCTCATAACAATTTTCAATAAAAGGTCTTTGCTTTCTCCTTCTTTTTAGATAGATGAAATGAGGAGAGTGGTGGAAGAGCAAGCCTGAGAATCAGTAGGGAAATCTGAATTGTAATTAATTACCCCAGATCCAATCTGAGCTGCTGTTTTGTGAGCCATGCTATACTCATAACAAGGTTTTCAGGGATGTCACCGAAGGTACCTCAGGGACACAACTCTTTGGGGTGTTGCTACAGTTTGGTGCAGATACCAAACCACAGCATCACCCTCAAAGATATTGCTCCTATAAGGACAACAGATTTTGCATCCTCACTTCAGGAGAAACTGAAGAGATCCTGCTGCCATACTGATGTGAATCACCAGTGGTCATGTGCAACTGCCATAAAGTCACCTTTGCCTAAAAGACTTTATTCTGAATCTATTCAGACCTTCCATTCACCAAAAGCTAATGAAGTCCCACAGGAATACAATCATTTTACAGGAGATCAATGCATGGGATGCAGATTTGTTTCCAGTCATCCATCCATCCATCCATCCATCCATCCATCCATCCATCCATCCATCTCTCAGTCACTTTTGCTCCCTGCCTGAAGCTTGAACCCAACTCTTGCCAATGGTGTGAACATGTCCTTGTTCACAGTCTGCCTTGTCCACAATCCTTCATACAAACAAACCATAGGATACAGCATGAACCTGCAGCATTGACCATCTCCTGTGCTGAGAGGCAAGCCCCCCATCAAGAGATAGTGAGGAAGTAGCCTGGGTTCAGGTGCTCAAGTGGGGCACAAAATAAAGGGGACATCCATAAAGCTTTTTGAAGAAAACATCCCTATATCTGTCTAGGGATGTGCAACTCCTGAGTTGAAGTGCACAGAACAGGTTGATGGCAGCTGCTGTTTTAAAATTCATGAAGCCTTAAAGCATTACTTGATGATTTCAGAGCCTGGAGATAAGTAGACAAAATAGTCCAGTGGGGGGGAGATGCTGATGTCGTAGCAGCCATAATAGTGTGTGATGCCACACACATCCCTGCTTCTGAAAACCCACTCATCCGTCTTGTCAGGGAAAATTGCTGTGATTCCGTTTCAGAGCGGAGGTGGTGGGAGGAAAGAGGCAGATGCATATTTTCCTCTGATCAAGGAGAAAGGCCAGGCTATACACCACTTACCCTCCTGAAGCCACCCTGCTCCCTCTGTGAAGGGCGTAGGGACTGAGGATGGCAAGTTTTCAGTAGGGAAGGCATAAGTGGCCGTGGCCCAGGAGAAACAAGGCTTTGGAGCTGTTCTGCTCATCCTTGAGAGATGCTTTGCCCTCCCTGCCCTGGTGTGCCCCTCTTTGCTCACTCAGGACTGAAGAAAATGCTAGGGTAAAATGTGCTGGGAACCAGCAGGCTCTATGTGTGCTTTACCTGCCAGCTCAGGGTTGAAAACTTCTGGTGAGAGTAGATCTGTGCCAGCCAGGGGAAATTCAGACAAACAGCATAAATGCCTAATTTATGCACCTCTACCCAAAAGTGTTACCCAGAGTGGCCCAAAGCAGCTGCTGCCTTAATTTGGAGGCAGATCAGAGCAGCCCTCTCTCTCTGCCATCAGCATGCTCCAATCATCCAGATTCCCCATTACATCTGGGAGGGGCTCATCCTCCTGAGATGTGGCTGAAGCAGCCCAACAGCATGAGAAGCACGGGGTGAAGACAGGAGGGTTTGTACCTTGACCTGACTACGAGTGTCTATGTACCAAGAACCACCTCTAGCTTTTCCCCATCAGAGAGAGAGATGGGGAAAATGACTGCATTTATCCCCCTGCTCCTGCCCATCCCTGCACCTCAAGTGCTGTGTAGTTCCTGCACAAACTCCCCCCACCCTGTACCAGAGTGGGGACCCAAGCTCCTGCTTTGCCAGGGGCAGTGGGAGGCACCTAAGTCAGTGCCTAATGTGATTTTTTACCTGGATGTTGAGGACCATGGGGAGATGCAGATTTGTCTAGTACACATTACCTGCCCCTTTAGCATATTTTGTACCATATGTGCACTGAATATCTTTAGCAACTTGCTTGGTGAAACTCTGTACTGGATACATGAGTAAGAAATAATTTCCAAAGACAAAAGCTGAGGATAAAAAGCAACTGAAACTCTACCAGAGTGGTATTTTCTCTTGGAAACAATTTGTTACCCTGGTTTCAAGGTGGTGAAATGTTTCACAAATATCTCATTTGTGACTTCTCAATTCCTCTTCAAATTTCCCCATGGACACATGGTCCACGTAGTGATTTCAAGTCTTCCAGGGATGAGCTCATTCTCACCAACCCCATCATCCTGCTCCCCTCAAGTCCAGAGTCCTGGGCCTGGCAAAGCAACTCTCACAGTGAAGAAATATTTAACATGCGTTAAATATTGTATTAACCTGTTTAAGCAGTACTTTTGTTTGTTCAGGCTGTCACCATGCTTTTGACATGAATTAGTTCCAAGAGTTTTGGACCCAGCTTGCAGTCCCAGTTTTAGTCTGTTCCTGCAGGTCTGGGTATCAGCTCTCCCTTTGGTAGGGCAGCACAGGGCCTTCAGGGAGGAGACACACAGGTGACATGCCTGGACTGAAGATGTGCACAGAGCCCTGGGTGGGCAATAGTGCTGCTGGCACCCCACACCCCTGCCTAGTGCTCACAAAGCCCTCTGGTGCTTCTGCACAGAGCATCATCTTTAACTTGCTCAGTCACCCTTCCCTCAATTACCACCATCGGGAGGACGCAGATGCAGATAAAGAATGAAGGTGGCCCTGGAAGCTTCAAAACCCAGGGATCAGAAACAACAGGGACTGCCCACTAACTGCAAGGCACAGCACCCACCGGCCTTTCCTAACACAAAGAAAGAAGGAAATGGTGTTTTGACTTAATCTGTAGGATTTTATAAAATAAAACCTTACTGGACTTAAGCTTGAGCACGGACAGCAAGTTTCCCCTGTACAGATTAATCTACTTCCACACTTTCTACTCAGCATGGAGTAGTTTTATTTCTTACATACATAACTCAGAGGCATACTGGAAGTGCAATACCTATATTCCATGCTCAGACATCCAGCAAACAGTTAATAAAACCCATTCTAGTATGGTTTAGAGTTAATGCGGAGTAAAGTCTGACCTGTTTCCAGTAGCTACAAAATTACTCTGGGGAAGATAAAAGGTGTGATTCCTTTTAAATGTAGCTATTTTCTGTCCAGGGAAGCTACGCATCAGTCCTTCCTACCACACGTATCCAGAGAAAGCAACAGCCAACCTACACACTCCTCTGCTGTGGATTGCTCAGCACTTTGTTCTACAGCAATCTGTAGGAGAAACTCAGCCCTCCTGTTAAATGCTTGGGGCTCAAATGATTAATTCTGTAGAACAGATCTCTAAGGCACATCAGAAATTTGAGCTCATTCCTAACAGCCTATCAGCATTCAGGCTATTACAGGTGCAAGCAAAACAGCAGCTTTGAGGGAAGAAAACAGTTCTGCTATAATCAGAATTCTTACAGACACTTTTATCTTTTCATGTTTAATAGAGCTTTTTTTGTCGCCTACAAAGTTTTCCACCAAGGCTTTCCAAGCATTGTATAAAGGCAGATAATGATTTACATCATTAACACTCCCATTTCACAAACAAGAAACGGAGGCCTCCAAGAAAATCATATGAGTAGCTTAATACAGAAAATCCCAATCCCCTCAAAAAGAAATGGAATCAAAGCCTCCTGGCAAAAGTCCCCTTTCCAACTACCTCTATTTAGTTGCTATGTAGCCTTTTTTTTTTTTCCTTCAAAAATAACCCAACCAGTCAAATGAGAGAACAACAAGGAAATGGCAAGCTTTGACATACTTACTTCTACACTGCTGGCATTAGTACAAAAATAAAGATTTTTATTAACTAGTTTACAAAAATAAATTCTATTGAGTCCCATGTGATCTCATTGGGAGGTTTACTTGACTTTGGAAGATAAAGCCTGTTTGAAACGTCTCTTTAGATCTTGCATGTTGGGAGATTTGGGCCGAGGGATGATGGATGACCGCCTCCTGTCCGTGCTGCCGGCATGCTGTAGTTTGCTCACCTCCTTGCAAAGATACTGGAAGACATCACAGACACCTTGGGAGTCCTCACTAGTGGAGATTTCCAAGAACAAGCTGCCCAGTTCATCTGCCAGCTGTAGTCCATCTTTTGCCTGCACTTGCCTGGCATGGAGGAGGTCTGCTTTGTTCCCCACAATAATGATGGGAGTCCTGGCATCGGGGTGCACCTTGCGGATGTGCTGGTAGAGAGGCTGGACTGACTGGTAGCTGCTGTAGTCTGTGATGGAGTAGACCAGCAGGAAGCCCTCTGCCCACTTCACACACCTGGACAGGGAGTCCAACACCTGAACACAGTCTTCCTGCGCCTGCAGTACAGCAGAGAGCACAGATTCAGCATCGAGTTTATACATGAAAGTATAAAGGCTGTATCATAGCATCATCAAATGGGTCCAAAGGGAAGTCTGAGCTCTGTCTCAGGAGACGAAGTCTGGGCATGCAGGAAATTTGGGTTCAAAGGCTGAGCCTTTGGGTAGCAGAGGAGAACCGATTGATACAAAATATCTCCGTACCTGGATGCATCCCGGCGTATCTTGGATCTGCACGGCAACGTGGTCCCCGTCCAGATGGACCCGTCGGGAGTAGAGGTTGCCTGGAGAGCAGAGAGCCGTGAGTCGGGGGCCGCAGGGCCGCGCCGCGCCCGTGCCCGCCGCCCCCGCCCGCCTCACCTGTGTTGGGCTCGTAGTCGCCGATGAAGCGCTTGGTCAGGAACCGCACGATCATGGCTGAAACACAGAGCGCCGCGTTAGGCGGGACGGACGGACGGACCGACGGACGGGGGAAGGGGACGGGCAGCCCCGCACTCACCGCTCTTGCCGACGCCGCGGGCACCCAGCACGGCCAGGCGGACCTGGGCGCCGGGCGGCCCCGGGGGGCACTCGGCGATGGGCGCCAGCAGGAAGGGCTGGGACATGCTCGGCAGGCGCATGGGAGAGGCGGCTCCGCAGCCGGAGGGTTCGGCTCGACCGGCTCCGCTCGGCTCGGCCGGCAGCGCCCGGGCCCGGCGGCTTTTAAAGGTCCAGGCGGCAGCACCGCCCGCGGCACCGCCCCGCTCCCTCCGCACCGCCCCCCCGACGGCACCGCCCGCTCCCTCTACATCGCCCCTCCAGCCCCGGGCGCCCCCCGCAGCGCTCTCCGCACTTGCCCATCCGGGTTGTATCCCTTCCCATCTCTCCCACCCTCCCCGCTCCCAGGGCCTGGGGTGGCCCCGGCGGGCACAGGCACCAGAGGTCTGGGGGACAGCCTGGTAGGCCATGCAACCTGCGTCCCATGTTTGGGGCAAGCATCCTACTGGGTATCCACTCCCCCCGCCAGACGGGCAAATGCACCCTCCCTGCAATAAGGGACTCGTCTTGAAAGAAATTATTATTTTTCCTCAAACTATTTTTTTTCCTACACCTGAACATATCCCTCTACAGCCGATGTTGAAAACCTAGCTTATCGATCAAGCAACAGTCAGCCCTGAAACCTAAGTGGTCTTGATTGGGCCCTCTGGATTTTTGAAGTAGAAAAGTTTTGGAGAAGAATGTGGTGCTCCACCATGGGCTGCCCTTAAATGAGCCTCAGACCTGCAGGCAGCTGTGTGGATGTTTCAGTCTCCACAACAATTGCCCTGGCTCCTGCTTCTACTGTGAGCTGCCTTGCAAATGCATTATGTGCTTAAAAGAGGAATAATCCATTCAGAGGCTGCTTTAATTTTTATCAGGGAGATAGCACATGCCAACAGGACACAACACGGAAGAGGACAGTGGATGGTACTCAAATGGACTAATCTCATGGCACAGAGGGAGAGAGCCACCATGAGAGCTGCTGGGCCCTGGATGCAGGATGATGCTTAGACAGCCCAACTGACCCTGGATGCTCACACACAGGCAGCTTTAACATCACTTAAAGTAGTACCTGCAGAAAAGCATGGTGGAAGAAGCCCTGTTGATTATTTGTGCTACTCTAGTGCCTAAGAACCTCTATGGGTTCCTTTTAACTTCCCGGGCATTTTTTAACTTCCAAAACCTATTGCCCCTAAAGTTTCTACTTTATTCCTCATCATGCCAGCAAGCTCTTTCATTTTGAGAAACAAGATTTCTCCTGCATCACTAAAAGCTTTTGGTTTCCAGAGGTGTCTGCTATTGTCATCTGCTCCTACTGTCAGGGGATGGCTTGTCTTTGGCCTCACTCACAGTGCCAGTAGCAGCTATTTTTACACATTTCTTTACAAAAGAGCTATCAGAGCACATTCAGTGTGCCTCTGAAAGAATGATACTGAAACAAGTCTGTTCCAGGCAGACGATTCCCAGGCACTGAGCTGTGAAAGCAGTATTAAACAACTGCCCTTCTCAAACCTTGAGGAGCTGCCTCTTTCTGGGCAGCTGTACAACTCAAGCTGCCTTGCCTGCTGCTGGGAGCACCCCCAAAGGGTAAACGGGGGTGGTCAAGCAGAGAGATAACATTGCCCAAGCCCAGGTAGGACACCCCGCAAAGGAATTAATGTCCAGGGTGTGATGGACTATGTCTCCATCAACACTTACCCAGGTGCAACAGGAGCAGCTCGGTAAATGGAAGCAGTTGGAGCTCAGATTAGCTGTCGCCATTCTGCAGACCAAGCACCCTTGGGATGGGGGCCTCGAAGATATTCCAAGGGGCCTTTCTCTGCTCTGCAGGCCTCACTTGGAAGTGTCAGGCTGTACTTTTCCACCCACCCTCTGCAGACAACCTAGGCCACTATCCTTATGGCCCATCACTATCCCCTTTCCCACAGCAACACTCCCAACTATCCCAAAGCTCAGTGCCAGGTACACCATACTGATGCCTGACACATCTCCCTATTCCAAGCTCTGGCAACGTTTAACAGCAGGACTTTTGGGGGGACAGTAGGTGGCTTGCTCCTATGACAGTGGCAGGGAGGACATCCTGAGAGCACCTGGAGCTTCTTTTTTTTTAAATTTTTCTGGGTTCCTAAGCTGTATGGGTGCTGCTGGTGGGAGCAGTTTCTCCTCCCCTCTCCCAGTCCTTCCTACCTTTTCACTGACCTTCCCTGCCTAACACTGCCTATACAGTGCCCAGGAAACCTCAAATCCTGGTGTTGCCAATATGCTTAAAAAGATGAAGCCACAGCTCAGAAGGCAGTTTCCTTGCTGTTCCTTTAGGAGACAACAGATTTTGGCAGGGCTTTTGGCAGGGAACCAGCAGTAAAGGTTTGTGGCTGTAAAGGAGCCTCAGAACAGGACTGCAGAGAACTGGTTACAGCTTATGGGTTTAGTGTGTAAAACCCCTTCCAGGGCAAGTCAAAACTGGTGACATCAGAGCCTGTAAGGAACAAGCTCCATGTTTCAGCTCAGGACTGGAGACGTCCTGACAGGCAGTTCTTCAGCTTTTCCCAATTCACAGATCTCCCTCTTTCGTCAGGATTGTGCAAAAACAGGGCAGCCAAACACACAGGAAGCAAACTTCAGCAGCAGTATGGAGATCTGCTAAGTGTCTGGGCTGTGTTTCTGCAAACTTCAGATGAGCACAAAAACCCCCACTGCAATGTGTGCATCCAACAGACAGGTTACACCTTAGTTTGTTTATCTGTCCTGTTTCCAAATATTAAAAACAACAAAAAAGGTTATTTTCTTCCTTTACAAACCCAGCTTCATTTTCAGTCATTTCTGGGAATCCTGACCAAGGAAAGCCTTCCCTCCCTCTCCTCCCAGCCCATAGAGGGCTTCCAAACACGCATTTACAACCAACTACCGTTGGCAGTGACCTTAAAAACAGTTTCACTAAATAAACTGGGAAGTGTTGCAATGCAGCGTTTCTGGGAGCACAACTCTTAAACAAGACCACTGTAATGCTGTCCAGTCCTATTAGTCCAAATTGTTGAAATAAGTTCAAAAGTTTAGAACGATGCCCTACTTATGATGTTAATAATTTCATCATGCTGCTACAGCTAATCCACCATGATTTTGAAAAATGAGTACAAACCAAACACAGAACCAAAATAGCTTAGACATGCATGCATGAGAAGCAAATTTAAAATGCCATTACCAAAGTTTTTATCCAATAGCCTCCCACTTAATTCCTACAAAGTCTAGTGGAAAATGATGCTTATCTTGGAAGGCAAATACCAATTTTAAATGGCTTTGGAAACTGACAAGCCAAAAAGGTTGATAAATTGCACAAATCTTGCTGCTCCAAGAAAAGCCCCTTAACCATAAAAGTCAAGTGCATAAGGTGCAACAGTGAGGGCTCAGGATACAGTGGTGCACTCCATGTCCAACACCTTCAGTGTCAGAATACAGCACTACTGTCATGGAACAGCCCGCTAAGAGGCAAGCTCCTCCAAGTCACTTCCAAAGTCATTCCATCTACACAGCCTGCTGCATCTTCTGAGATGGGAGCTTGGAGAACCTCAACAATCTGCTCACTGGAACTTGAAAACTCCAGCAACTAAAGCCCATCACCCTTAAATACCAGCCAAAGCCAGACTCTGAACTCAAGGTCCAAAACCTACATTCCATCAGGACAGGAACACTAGTGATTGAGTTAGGTAAAAAGCAAACCTCATCATCTTGCTGTTCCTTACTCCCACACTTAAAAGTAGCCCTGCAATTCACTGTTCAGTAACTTTCAACAGTCAACACCTACAAACAGCTTGAGGTCACTTGCTTCTCCAGTACTTTTCCCTCTACATGCACATAGACATTAGTTTTACATCACTTACTGGAGGTAGCTGAGCAATGCCTGACATGACATTTCAAGGTAAATGATTATTTACCTGTAACTACAAACAATTAAGCCTGGCATTGTGTGTTTCCAAGGCTAACCAAGTAGGTTCCCTTCAGCAGTCTGGCAAGCCTCCCTTATCTCTCTTCCTACAAAAACAAATCAAGCTTTCAAGTGGCACTTGAGCAGTTCTTGATACAGTTTCTAAGTTTTCTGGTAAAATATTCCATGTCTCCTCGTAATAGCTCATGATCATTACTAAGCACTAGTGAATTTCAGTGTTCCTAGCATTTATGATCTACATAAATGACAAAACTCATCAGCAAAAGCTGCAGATGATTTAAATGACTAAGCAGCATGGTAAATGCAAGCTAAATAAATACATTTCAATAAAAGAATGTTTCTAAAGCATCTGTTCAAACAAAAAAGCCCCAAACCTAACTAAATGAATCAGCTACAATCACATACACTTGTCCAAAACCATATCTTTATTTTTTAAACATACATTATGCCATGAATTCATAAGGAATTGGCTCCAGCAGCTCTGGATCCTTGCCATTAGTTCTCACAAAGTGTGCTTCTCTTGGTGGAGCAGGCTGTAAACAGAAAAATAAAAAACAAAAACTCATGGCACTACGGCTCAAAAGGCAACTTTTCAGAAAATAACATTTTGTCAACCACTTAGTGCCTATTATATAAGCATTACAGCAATTTTACCATTCCTAGTCTCATAAATTTGATTCAAGGAGTAGCAGCAAGAAAATGATCTGGCAGGAAGCGTGCCTGACTCTTGCTGCCAAATAAAAAAAAACTATGCTTTACTCCCTGCAGGTCACCAACCCAATGAACATGGAGTGATGTATCCTGCAGTTGCAGAAGCAATAGCCATTAACTCTTCTCTGAAGTTCGGCTATTAATTCTTTCCTTCAAGGGTTACAACAGAACCTGTTGTAACTAAAGATTCAACTAAACCAAAGGCTCTACTGATCCTAAAACCACACAGAGCTGCTGCTGCAGACTAGCAACAGCACAGGAAGCACCCAACCCTCTGATCAGAGCTACAACTACAATTTTTATCCGGCACAGAGCAGTTCTGCTCAGGCACCAAACATCCCAGACAGGCCAGATGCCAACGCACTGCACGACGCCACTACTCCAAGAATTCAGTCCTCTGCAGATGGATTGTGACCTCAACAGAAACATTACCTGACGTTTCAGCTGAACCCAAATGCCTTTTTCTTTTGCTTCCTTCTTCTTCCTTTCATTCTCCTTCACACGCTGCAGGAAGCTGTCTCTGCTCTTGGAATGTTTAATGTGCTCTATACGCACATTAATTCTCTTGGCCAGAATCTTGCCCCTAAGAAAGGGAGTCAGTTTTTAATCTTCACTTGAAAAATGTCACTTTAAGTCAAGACTTACAGCTCTTACAGAAGTAACTCCGTAAGCTTAATTGCAGGTCATTTTTCTTTAAAAGGCAATACCTCAAAAAGCAGCTGCAGATACACATCAGATATAACTTACATATAACTAGAAGTTTATTGTTATATAAAAATGTAATATATAACAATGTGCTGACAATTTCAAATTAAGAATAGAGAACAGGAGAATAGGTAATTTTAGCCTCTTAGCATACAAATAAGTCATTTTATTACTGATGCGCAGCTGTCCAGCTCCTGGAACCAAATAAATCAACTTATCTTTTTTTGACTAAGCTGTACAAAATTCAGCAGACTAGTATTAAAAAAGAACTTCAATACCAGCACACTGGCTGAGAAGCCCTGCTAGGTAATGTGACTTCAGGTGCTGGTAAGAAAAACAAAAACTGTCTCCTCTCACAGGATCCAAGTCAAATGAGCATCATTTGCTTGGGTTACAGAAAGGAAATACACTTTACCCACCTTGAATGACCAATCAAGACAAGAACTGTCTAACTGGCAAAGTGAAAGGAGGGTGCAATTACAGTTCAACTTTCTCAAATACCAAGTTTCAATACATAGAATTTCGTTACTTACTTAACTTGCTTGTTAACAATAATGCCCACGGCGTGCTGAGTAACATTATACACCCTTCCAGTCTTGCCATGGTAACACTTGTGGGGCATGCCTTTTTGAACAGTACCCATACCCTGTTAAGAAGCAAAAAGGGGAAAAAAAGGGAGGAAGTACTATCAAGGATTTTTCTTTCAGAAGTAATTTAAAGTATAAATTGCAAATTATTTGAGATTTAATTTTAAAATATGCCCATTTTATCTTAAAGTTGGAATTTATAACCATGCATTTTACATCTGGAGACTACCAAATTCTGCTGTCAGTTCTGGCAGCTTTCAGTGTCGGTGAAATGGTGGATCACTTTGCTTACAGAAAGAGCAAGCAATCACAAGAGACATTCATCATCAAGCTCCAGTGCACAAGTGTCAGTTCTGAACAATACATTCTCAAAGTCAAACAACCAACTAGCAAATTAAACACCACCTTCCGTGGCACTCCAAATGAAACCAAAGGATTTGACCAAGTAGGAATCCTTGATGAAAGGCTTTCGCATTTACTACAACTCAGTTAAGAAAGTACAGTTGACTTTAAAAGACCAGTTCTAAAAAATACCAAGCAACAGGAAACGCTGCTTCACTTTCCCCTCCCTTTATTAATATATGATGCATCCTTACATTTATTTCTTGTTTTCTGGTTTTAGTATAGCTTTGCAATCATGTAACTGTGAACTGCCCCACCATAAAATCATGGTTTGTAACAGAACATCTACTGAAAGGGACAGCTGAGGTTCCTATGAAAGTTGTGCCAATAGCCAACTCAAACATTGGCTATGGCATATTCTACTCTCCTTTTTCAGCTGAACACAGCATAACAAAGCACAGCCAAACAATATGTTTTGTAGATACACCAGCATATGACACTAAAGTGCTACTCCTGTTCCAGTAGTACTGTTATTCCAATATTGCTCCCAAAGTGAGCAGTGGGCATTTGTGTTGGCACACGTGACCCAAACAACAAAAGAGTCCACCCCAGGGAACTGGAGACTGCAGACACAGCACTGCAGAAAGTACCTTGATATCAACTATGTCACCCTTCTTGTAGATCCGCATATAGGTAGCCAGAGGGACAACTCCTGTTAAGAGATACAAATTTGGATACTTAGGAAGCCTAGAATTTCATATACACACATAAAAAAGGATGGGGGACACAGATCATGCATTCCATACAGTTTTCCTAAATACCTCAAAAACCAAATTACTTTTTTTAAAATTACACACTTAATACACTTTAAATTTTTAAAATATGAAGCTGAAGAAAAATTAGATCTGTGTTCCTAATGCCAAAATTGAAGAGACATTAAATATATATATATATATACAAAATATAACAATATAAATGCAACTGCTTATTGACCAGAGGAAAAAACCCTCTATGTTTTAAGCAACTGCTGAAATATTTTCCTCACCTTCAAATAAATTTTCAAGCACTGACAGAATTAGCACTGTGGCTACTGCCAAGCAATCAGAATACCAATGCATTTGCAGTAAGAGCTCAGAGCTCTGTCCATAGTTCTACAGTTTTTAGCCCAAGTTGTCAGAAATCCTTTGGAACAAGCCCTTGTTTGACAGTCCATCCCCAGGGACTGCAGCTGTCCATCAGGTTGGTAACTGGATGCAGTTTTAGTACTGTAAGGGATACTCACCATGCTTGCGGAAGGGCCTAGAGAACATGTAACGGGTCCCCCTCCTCTTTCCCTTTGTGTTCGTCATCTTGGCTGATTACTGTAATTCATCAAAAATGAAGGCAAATTATTCAGAACTACTAGCTCACTCACCACCACCAAGATGATGGAATTTTCAGGTATTTCACGTTAATGGAGTCTTTAAGCCTACTCAGAATGACACTGCTTCAAGCAATGGTGTTCACTTAGGCATCCAAAGAAATCAGAGCTTATAGGACCACAGGTTAACTCAGGTTAGATTGGGCGCAAGCAGGTTTGAGTTTAACTCCCGCTTACAGCAAGGTCAATTATGAGATCAAACCAGGCTATTCAAGAGCTTTCTCCAGCCAGGTCTTGAAACCCTTCAAGGATGAAAGATTATTCAGCATTAGAAGGGACCCACAGGTACCACCAAGACCAACTCTTGGTTCTGTGCAGAACACCTGAAGAGTCACAGCATGTACCTGAGAGCATTGTTCAGAAGCTTATTGAGCTCTCTCATACAGATGCTGTGACCACTTCCCCGAGGAGCTTATTCCAGTGCCCAAACACCCTCTGGACACTTAACCTTCTGGGTGAAGAACACTTCTCTGATACCCAAACTAAACCTCCCCTGACACATCTTCATGCCTCTTCCTCGGGTCCTGTCTCTGGTCACCACAAAGATCAGAGCCCCTCCACTTCCACTCATGCAGAAGCTGTAGTGATGAGGTCTCCCAGGAGATCTCAGCTACTCCTTGTATGACATTCCCTCCAGACCCAGGCCCTACTGCACAGCCTCCCTAGGCAGCATGTTTGAAGGCCCGGCTGTTCCCACTGACATTATTCCCCTTATATCCAGTCTGAGCTTCTCCTTCTGACTTCAGCTGCTTGTTCCATGCTCCTTCCACATGCCCTTTCCAGGCACTAGGATACATGCTCTCGACCGCGGCGCTATGAGATGTCCCCCGATAACACCTCTACCCCGTTCCCAAAGCCTCTCCTTACAAGGCATCTATAAGGCAGGATCCCCACCACAACATTTATCGGCCACTATTACATCCGACACAAGGCTCACATGCTCCGCAGGCCTAGGGGCCATCCCGGGGGTGTCCGCCCCGAGGAGCCATCCCTGTGCCGCCTTCCCTGCCCCGACATCCCGCCGGCGGCCGCGGGGGGACCGGGCCCGCCGCCACGTGCTGCAGCGCTGCTGCTCCGC
>VXBI01007046.1:1410638-1423872 GCA_013397375.1 Toxostoma redivivum | reverse complement strand
TATCCCCGTCTCTCCGTGTCCCCGTCCCCCCATGTCCCCACCGCGTCCCCCGAAGCGACGGAGGGGCGCGGGCGCTCACCGTGCGTGCGCACAAAATGGCGCCCCGGCTCCAAAGGAAAGGGGCGGTGCTGCGCCCGCCCTTAACAGAGGGGCCTTGGCGGGGCTGCCCGCGGCGCGCCTGACAAGAAGGGAGTGCCCTGGGGGGCCGCGACCCCCGGGATGCTGATCCCGAAAAACAGCGGCGACACTAGTCTGACCCTTCGGCTAAAGCAGGGGCAGACGCCGGGGGTTTCACGGCTGTGCGTGTGCTTTCACGGCAACGGGCAGAAAGGGATGCACGGGAAGTTCCCGCTGAACTTGAGGAAGAAGTTGTTTTCTGTGCAGTGACCGCGCACTAGAACAGCATGCCCAGAGAGGTTATGGAGTCTCCCTCGCTGGAGCTATTCAAGAAGGGTCTGGACACAATCCTGTGGCGTGTGCTCTGGGATGGCCCTGCTTGAGCAGGGAGTTTGGTCCAGATGAGCCCCTGCGGTTCCTTCCAGCCTGACCCATTCCGTGATTTTGTGATTGATGGGAGTGGGAGAGGTTTGGCAGCGGGGATGTCGGGGAACAGGGAGGACGAGCGAGGTGTTTGTCAGGGATCCCGAGGAGCGAGCCCTACGGTGAGCAACTGGCCCGCCATCCACAAGGAGTCAAGTTTGGAAATGTAGAACATGAACAGCCAGCAGGGTGTTTTACGACATCAAAGTCGTACACCAGCATTCAAATTCGCGGCAGTGTGAGCCTGCTGGCGCTGCTGTGTGTCAGTCACAGCTGCCCAACCGGAGATCCCGGATTCCCGGGCAGGGAAGCGGGGTGGGAGAAGCATGCCAACAACCAGAGGCGAAGAGGCTGTGCAGGTTTGGGGTTTCTTGGTACTGTAATGAGATTTCTTTGTATTATGATGCCATAATCTCCAATTGGTGGCAGAGATTTCCACCAGGCAAATAAAGTCCGGATTCTCCACAAAGAGCCCTTATAGGTTGCATCGGCTTCGAGAGCGATGGGAATGGAGAGCAGGTTCCCGACCTGGCAGTGACTCACTGTGTTTGTGCATCTCCAGTATCCAGTCCATGGAATCACCTGGGGAAGCTGACTGCACTGAGTCAAGAGAAGGCCTCTTTCCCCCAAGCCGAACATGCAGGGACGGCTCAAAACTTGTCTCAGCAAGGAGCTGCCTACTGCAGAAATTTTTGTTTTGAATGAACGAAGCGCTTATTTGATTTAGGGGAGGAATGATTACTTAAAGTGGGGTATAAAAACATACTTGTTCCTCTGACTAACTTCACAGTTCTACTAATGTGTTGTAAAACTCGAGCCCTTTCGATCATCACTTTAAAGCAAGTTTAATATTTATGGATCGCAAGAACAGATATGGAGGATTAAATACACTGTCAGGTTCTGCTTGCAGAGCTACCTGGCAGGACATGTTCTGACAGACAGGCCTTGTCTCCACATGAAACCTTTTGGAGTAAAGTATTATATTAAGAAAAGTGTGTCTGTACTCCATTCCTTCACCATTAAAAATCTAGAATTTACAGCACCTGATATCTATGCAGAGAAAAATCTATATAATTTTATATGCATTCAGCCTGGGTACCATGAAACTTTTTCAAGCGTGAGGATCATTACAAGCCTGAGCACCTCTTAGGTGAGAAAATGCATTGGCAAAGATTTCAGAGAGGATATCAAGCAAAGACAGGAAGCCAAATCCTAAAGGCATTATTGGATAAAGGAAGCTAGGCATTTGCAGTGAGTGAGCTGAATGCCCTAATCTTACGTGGAGGACAAATCTCTACATTGACCTGGAAGGAATGGGGAAGAAACAGCACATGTCGAAACCCATGTCTACATACAGAATGCATATGGAAATACATATGGAAAGTGTCATTCATAAGAGAGTGGTAACTGGGAACTTACTTGAACTCTGCTCTGTGTGTGGCCAAGTAACACATTCAGAATTTGCTACATATTTCTTCCTGAATAAATTGCATGACAGGTTGATTCAAAATTTCTGTAATGTTTTTATTCATAAATTTACCTTGATTATCACATTCCCAGGATCCTTCCTTAGCTCCGCATTTCAAAGAAACAATCATGTTGCACAGTTTGTCTCCATTGGATTATTCCCTAGGCATGCTGAGTCTGATCCAGAAGTCCATCCTATCTACCAACATTTGATACATGGTTTCCCAAAACTGACACCTGATGAGGGGTTAAAGACTGCAAAGCCTTTGCATGTTGCTCACAAAAAGATTTCTTAATAATGGCTGTCTCCAGCAGATAAAGGTGCACAATTTGTGGGGTGAGTTCTGAACTGAAAACTGGAGCTAGCAGCCAAGCAGATGTGGGGGAGACCTGCAGTTCTACATTTTGGACTGTGTGTGCTCTTCTTACTGCCCTGCCCTCTCAAAAACCCAGCCTAAACTGCTTTTCCCTGATCAAACCACAAGTTGTAGGATCCAGACTCCAGTTTCTCCAAGGCTGTAGTCAAGCACCACATCGGTTCTCCAGAAACACCAGGTACTCGAGATGGGTGAACACAAGTAGCAATGCAGGTCTTAAAACAAAGATCCAAAACACCATGAAGGTCCCAGACTGATGGGGGTCCACCCACTAATGTACTCAAAAAATCTTTCTACACCATGATAAACTGTTTCCCTCCCACTCTGCCTGGCTTGGGAGGTAGAGCAAGATGGGGAAAACAGCTTCAGCAGGAGCGAATTTAAAAGTTGCTGGGGAAGGGAGCTTGAAAGGGAGGGCTCATTAGAAGTCAGAGGAGTGGAGAATAGATAAACACCACTTTGTTTTTCAGAGTGGAAAGTACCATGCCAAACCCCAACCATTTTCAGTCCCCAAACTCCCACAGTCAAGATCCTGGTATCTTCTCTGGGAGAGCACTATTTTGCTTCTGACATTTCTCTGCAGCATCTGTGTGGATGATGGCTCTCTGTAAAGTATAAATGTGCTGTGATGATTCTGCACATGGGGTTGCCAAGAATCTGTCACTGAAATTTTAATGCACAGTGGGATCTGGCTTGCTCCTATGCTTAGCTGACCAAGTGATACACACAGAGATCTTGAGTGTGACATTCTGTTTGTGTTAGGTTATTCAGCAGGTCTGTGGAGGGAATTTAAATTAATAAGGGTTTGTAAAGGGCCTTGAGGTGAAAAATGAAAAATATTCCCCTTCACTGGGGTATAGGTTTCCTGTGTCTCAAAAAATGCATTCATTACATGAAAAGAAAAAAAAAAAGATAGCTGATTAGGACTGGAGTAAAATTTTAACAGAAATAACTGAGAATAGGTGTTAAAGAGTATTAAAATTTGCAGTTCCCTTTGTGATAATGTTGCAAAACCAAGATCCTAAATTGAAAATCAAGATTATGAAGTGAATTGGTTACCATATCCACAGAAGTGCAGCATCTATACTGTGCTTTTGATTGAAAAGTTACTGACCAAAGTAATCTGTGTCACCTTCTCAACTGACCCAGTTATTCCATTGTTCACCCTTTCCAAAAAGATCATGTTATATGGCATCTCAGAGTAATGCTTCTGTCCCCTTTTATGGTCTCTTCAGCTCCACCATTATTCTAGCCCTAACAACCAACCTTTTTATTTCGGTAGTTAGTTCATCTCTTTTTCCAAAAAACCCCTTCTATAAATAAAAGCTTGAGCCTAGTTCCATCAGAGTTAAAATCAATCAAATTAGACTAATCAATTAGTCTAATCAACCAACTCCCTTCCAAAAATGACAGTGCTGATGAACTTCTTCAAAGAACTCACTGTGGAATTGCAGAAGTACCGGTACAGGTGGCTGTACTGAGCTGCATTGCCAGTAAGGCATATCATGGGGAAAGGAATGGGAAAAATGACAGCCTGCCTTTGAGGGAAATGAAAAGGCAAAAACGCTGTAGACCAAGAATTGTGATGGGGCTCAGCATGTCACACATGGGTGGAAGTTTTCATTACACTTATGGCACTTACAAATTTGTTGCCAATTCAAAGTGTTCCTCGATGCAGGTGGATTGACACCAGAGTGCAACAAATGGCCTTTTTTCTATCATTATCTAGACTGCAACATGAAATCTGAAATACTGAACAAGTTCTGTCATTCAGCTGCTTATTTGATTAACATGGCATTCTACCCATACAGAAATCATCAGGAACTTGCAAGGAAGCTGTTTTGTAACTGTGACCGTCTTCTTACAGGTACCAAATAATATAAGACATTTATGAGACTTAATTTCAAAAGCAATTAAGGTCTCTTTCCTTCCTTACTAACAGAGCAATTTCTCAATCGATTAATTAATATTTCTCAATCAACTTGTTTTATTATTCAATGTATCCATTATTCAACTATTAAAATCATTCAGTGTTTTCTCAAACTTCTTGTGTTACTACATTTTTGTCTCTCTGTAACCTCTCCTGGGTCCAAACCAGTTACCCAAGAGCAAGTAACTCCTTATATCATTACCATCAGCTTCACTGTACATTTACTTGTTTTGGCTAAAGGTGATTAGCCACTCCTACACTAATACAGCTGATAATTACAATAATTCTTCTCCTTTGTCATGGAGGAACTCAGCTGCTGCCAGTAGCAAATCTGCATAATGTGGGTTTTTTAATGTGGATTTTCTTTTGATAATATACAGAATATAAGTATAGAATTAATATTAAAATATATTTTTTAAAAATCCGATCTTTCGCAATCCAACCTTGAGCCCTTTACTAGCCCTCTTGGGAGTTACTAACTACAGTTTAACAACTGGCTTAATGATTAGGATGCTATTTTCTATTCCTTTGTTTATGTCTGATCTTATGTGTACTTCTAGCTGGAAGAACAATGCTTGCCCTTTTTCTGTAATTATTCGCACAGAATATCTCCTTTACACTTTCATTTTACCAAATTAAAAGCTCCATGCTCTTGAAGCCTCTCCACTTAGCAGGCTCTGTGCATTTGCTCCCATTTGCACATACCTCTTGATTATCAGGGATCCAGTTTATACACAACAGTCCCTGTTAACTTGCTTACTGTGCACCCATTACTTCTGAGATACTTTCTGCTGTTACTGAGGATGATCAAAATCATCAACAAAATAAAGGTACTGTAGTTTAAAAAGGTCTGATGGATGTAACAGCACAAAGTAAAAACGTGGGTGGAATTGCTCTCTAGTCTATAAATACTCTACAGCATTCTGTTAGCAAATTGGCATCTGAAGTAGCCATTTGCATTTCTCATTAATTGTTCTGATCACAGCTATTAACATAATTGTTTTTAATTACTTACGAAAGGGGAAGAACCTTGCTGGAAGGAAAAGGCTATATAAAATATTGCTTGTTTCATTTCAGGTAAAGGAATGTTTTCTATTTAGTGTAAGCACAAATTTAAATTTCCAACTATGCCAGATTAAATTTGCTTTTCTGTATGAATGCCTGAAGACAAAGTAGAATGTTTACGATTTTAATAGCGCTACAAAATGCTCTTTTTAATAATGCATGAAGTAATCAGAGTTATTGCAAACTCATTGTAACAATCTTTCAGTAAACATTATTGTCTTGGCTCTAGATTTAAATATCTTGTAGATGCCAAAAGAAACTCCTATCCTGCCTGTATAGTATCTTCTTGAAAGAAAAGGAAGGAAGGATTACATCCAGAAACGACAGGAGCAAAAAGCACACTGTTATCTGCATTAGAGCACTTCACATGTGTTTATAATTCCACTTACGTATTCTTTCCTAGTGCTTTAGCAGAGTTTGGATCTGTGGTCAGAAAGTGATTTGTTTTCTGCCTCCTTTCCAAAGTGGGAAGTGGTCTGTAGCTTCTGCAGTCTTACACATACCAGTATCTTAAATGATGAGCCTGAGACAGAGCCCTTGACATTACAAGGTACAAATGCCTTAAAACAGTTATATTTTTAAAAAGTACATGTGCGTTTATTTTCACGCTGTTTTCAACATTTTAAATCCTGCCATCATTTTCCAGCTTTCTAGCTGATTGAGACATAAACTTGTTATCATAAGGTGAATTTCTCAAGTAATCCTCATCACCTGATCCCAGGAGCTGCAGTTGCAAGGGAGCTATCAAATATCACAAGGCTTGCGATAAAATAATGAGAGTTGGCTACACTCTTGACAACCGCTGTCAATGAGACAGCAACAGTGGCTCTGAACAAAAACTGCAGCCAGAAAAGAACAAATTAATGGTCAGCCAAGGAGAAGTGAAACAGAGAATTAGCAAAGGATAGACTTGACGAAACTTTGACCAACTGAGGATAAACTAGACCAACTTTTCCACCTATGTAATAGGAATAATAGCACATATATATGAAGCAGGGCTATTGTTAAAGATCGATTAATTAATATTTGTGAAATGCTGAGGAGTCCTTCCTGAAATATGCAAAATAGCAATGTGAGCTCATCAGCATATGGCTGCTCCAAAGTAGCTGCAACTTATCCAAGGGAGAGAGGCATGAGAAGGGAAAAAACAAGAAAAAATTCCCATAGGGCAAATGGCAATAAGTGCTGCAGGGAGAGAGAAGGAAATGAAATTGCAGGGGAAATGGAAGGAGGAAATGAGACCATACAGGACAAAGAGGTGATGCTTGGATTACTGCAGTAAAAAGACATAGGGCACAAACTGTATGAGATGGAGCTTTATTAGTTCTGCTGCTCATGCAATAACTTGTAGTTGATTGATGGGTTTGGATTTTTCTTTGGTTTATCCTTTTTTGTTGATTTGTTTGTGGGTTTTATTTAGCTTTGTTTTTAGAAAAAAACTAAGTATAACCAGAAAAAAAAAACAAGTATAACCAGATGGGAGTATTTAACTGACCATCTGCAAGTAGAGAGGGGAACTGTGGGTTCTCCAGAGTATCAATCTTGCAAGAGAAGAAATCAAAATCATTTTACTTCTGTGCTGCTGACAAAGAGAGCATTGTTTGAGAACTGATTGCAACAAGGACTTGAACAATAGCCTTAGATCAGCGGAAGCACAAAATATTGCCGTGACATATGTTTCAATTAAAACAAAAGTAATTCACTACCCGTCAGTGTCACAAAAGACACAGGCTATTAACAGTAAATGCTCTTTAGCAAATTTATTATCTCCACAAAGCAGTTTCCTGTATTTTTTTTCTACCTCTTATTGGATATTTTTTCCTACTGCATATCTATCTCCATGCTGGTTTACATATTCCTCCTTAGCCTCCCTTGTAATTTGGTACTGTAGAGAACTGATTAGTGGGGGAGACTGTAACGATACAAACTCTTCACCTGGAGGCTGCCTGTTGTCAGATGGTGCGTCACTGTTGTTATTCCATGACAGCTAATCTTGCTTTTTGGAAACTGCTGCGCAGATCACAAAAATAAAACCTTGCTGACTGCAGTGGGAAGCGTTGCTTGGTATTCTGGTAGAGAACACAGAGACTGAGGGAGCATCTTGCACTTTTCTGCTCTAATAATGGATTTTCCAAGTTAGTGTTAGACACTGTCACTGACTCCCGAAGTTTCAGACTAAGGAGAAACTGATGTTACTGAAACAATGGCGTCTCGAGTGCCTGGGTCAAGGATCAAAGCCATTAATTTTTAAAAAGTTTCCATTATTGAAAGCATTTAATTACAATATTACCTCCCTTTTCTTTTTAAATATACTTGTGGCCCTATTTATTAAAAAAATTCTGTTCAAAACAGTGTAAAAAAGCACACAGTTATTCTTTTTGTGCCTAGCCCACGTCTTTTTATATCAAGATCACCGAGTCCCAAGCTATGTACACTTCTCTTGCAGAATATAATAACATCTTTCAAAAGAGTTACCATTTTATAAATGGATTCCTTTTCTACAAATTGTAACTTTATTTGCAGTTAGAATTCCACTTTTTTTTAGAAGCCTAAAGACTCAAACAGTGGTAACAGTTTAGAAATCTACTGTTATTTTCAACACAACTAAATTCTTACATTTTACAGTCCACTGGAAGTCTCTCTTAACTGATGTATATTTTATATTTGTAGAAATTTTTATTCAGTTTAGTAGCATGACATTTTTTATTTTCTCTTTTAACTTCTCTGATGCTGGTTATCCTTTGTATAGCAGATTAATTGTTTGCCAGCTATACATATATGGCAAGACGCCCAGTATCAGCTGAGCTGTGAAAATCAAAGTATCAAAATATCTCCATGTGTGAACTCAGCAAGAAACCAGTATTATCCTCTGCTTAAAAAGAAAAAAATAAAACAAACTAAACCCACGATAAACACAAACCAACAAAAAACCAACAAAACTCAACACCCTTACCAAGGAAATATTTGATCTTCTAAAATGAATGTAAGGGAAAAATAATCATGAGCAGATTTTACCCTGCCAGAGAGTGCTTGCCTAATCTATTTTCTGAACAGATTTGGTCTAATAACCATTATTTCTCATACCTCTTTGTATAATATTATGAGATCTACTGATACCAAATGCTAAGAAATAAAATTATATTTATCCATAGAATAAGTATACATCATAATTTGTACAGTTTATATACTTTCCTATGATAATAATTTGTTTATATCTTGCTTATGACTACAACTAAGACAACTCATGCTTTTGAACCTATGAATAAAATACATCACTTATCTAACTACTTGCTCAGATCCTCCCATATTCAGGTCATTTACCACCACCCATGTCATGGCTGGCAGAGAGCATGTACAACTGTTATGAAAATAGTTGTATTTTCTGAAAATGTACTTTCAATGTAATTTATAAAAGTAACTTACTAATACAGACATCTCACTATCTGTCAACTAGTACAAGATGGTTTGATAATATTATTTTCGAAATATATTTCCTGTTGTCTCTTCAGTTCCCCAAGAGGATCCAATTTCAATTTTCATATTGTGTAAAGATTACAGTTCTTTATAATTTATGTAGCACCAAGTTTTCTTGGAATTATGAGATATGAGATGGGGAAAATTTCCTTTATGTCTTACTCTCTACTGCCTCATAGCTCAAATCCTGAAACACCCATTGTCCACAAAGTAAGATGCATTTCCATAGCAAGGCTGGTTAATCTATCATGAGAATGGTGGATGATTTTCACTGGGATATGTGTCAGTAAAAATACAGGTGGTGAGTTCAGGGCTTTCTTGCAAGGACAAAACTGTCTCCCCTCCACCCCCACTATTATGTCTGGATCCAAATTTAAGAGTTTCTGGAACAAGTGGAGGTATACAGAATTATAGAACTATTGAGGTTGGAAAAAAACCCTTAAAATCAAATCCAAGCGTTTACCTAGCATTGCCAAGTCCACACTAGCCCATGTCCCTAACTGCCATATATACAAAGCAACCTTCTCTGGCCTCAGCTCTGACTCTGCTAGGAGCAGAAGGTTGGACTGAAGACCTCCAGAGGTCCTGTCCAACCTGAATTGTCCTATTATAGTGTATTCTTGCAGTCACTCTGCACAATAGCCCAACAACTGGTGTGGTATGTCTGCATGCAGGTAATGCATCAAATGTCTGACCAGCTGGTGGTTTCACTGGATAGTGGAGGGGTAAATAGACTTGTGGGACCAATTCTGCTGTCAAGCAGCATTAATGAAAACCTGACATGCCCCAGATTCAGTAAAACCATCTAGAGTAACAGATGGATGATACAGACACAAACACACCTGTACCATGCCTACACTTCAGTTTCTCAAGCCAACCTACACACACAGCCTAGAGTAAGCTGGGTGCTTGCCAAGCCACAAGATTATGAAACAAGGAGAGACACAGGTTAAGCAGCAGCAGTTTACCCTTGTTTTATTTTCTCTTTGCTCCTCTGTGTCTGTGTACATTTGGAATGTAAGTTCTTCAGAAGACAGAATGGGGTTTTCTCTTTGTGTCTCACATATTGACTGAGAAGGCAAAGTGCTGTGGTAGATGTGCTTAGATGTTGTGGTAGTACAAATGCTATGCAATAACCACAACTTCATGCTCTGAGAGATTTTCAGGGCAGGGAAATAATTCTATCTGTTGAACTGATGTACCTCAGTAAGAAAAGAATCCATTCTTTAGTGAACCCCTTAGGAGATACTGTAGGTACCATTTCTCTTGGCAGTATATTCCAACCATTAATGTCTTCCACTGTTAAAAAATGTCTGCCATTTATAATCAAAATTTGTTTCATTTCTGTTTATAGGTATTTTTTGTGTTATGCCTCTCACTGTGCAAGATTAAAGATCACTATAGACACCTTCCAGTCTTCTTGAAAAGTCAAGCAGATTGTGCTCTTTAAGTCTCTCCATACAAAGAATTTTCTTCTGCCTCAAATAATTTCTCAGCGCATGCTTTTGACAACAAGGACACCAGAGGCTAGTGCAGTATTACCACAAAAATCTGTTCAATGCCATATCTGAAGGGAAAATAATGTCACTCCCTGCTTGCCACATCCCTGGTTCCCTTGTTATATAGGCAAGGATTCCCTTATTTGCTTATACCTTAGCATTAGACTGGCCCCTGGCCACTCTAAATTTCTTTTCAGTTACTGCTCTGCACAACAAAGCCCCTCGTCTCTGCAGATGGGACCTGTGCACTGTATTTTTAAGTAATTCTACTTGATTATATATTGAAATATAACGTATCTGAATGGGATGAATTTACCAAACAATGCAGATCTTACGATAACTGCACACTGAATTTAATTTCTCAGTTAGCAACTCTTTATCTTGATAGCATATCAATTTTGCTCTCTCAGTGCTGAAAGTACTAATATCCCTATTGGTTTTTCCCACTGTTAGTATCCTGGCACTCTCCTGCCAGCTTTCCTGACTAACTTTACCCTTCAGTGCTGCTGTTCATGGCATCTCATCTACCAGTTTCCTGAACAAACTTGCCTGATCCTCAAAATCCAGGGTTGATCATCTCCTCCTCTCCTTCCTCAGCCTGCACGGGATCATGTACTCCACTCCTCAGTCACTACAGCTCAGGCTTTGATAACCAAGGGATTAATTACTATATCTCCTTGTTCCTCCTTGGTAGTGAAGAGAAGATCCAGCTGCAAAACACTCCTGGGTGGCTCAGCCACAATCAAGCTTTCCTTGATACCTTCCAGAAACCTCCTTGACTGCTTGCATCCTAATGTGTTATACTTGCAGCAGATACCAGACAAGCTAAAATTATCCCCAAACCCATGGTTTGTGATGAAGAAACTTCCTTATTTCTTTTTAAAGTTCTCCTCAGCAGATTGGCAAAGGTGCTCTGGTTGCCCTTTGTCAGGCAGCGATGCAAGACATGACTGATATCTTTTCTCTGGCCAGGTCAGTTACCGTTCTGATCTATATGAATTACAGTCATTCTGTTTTCATAACTCTGTAGCCTCAAGCATACACAAACACATGCACAGTCCTGGTTTACCCACCCTATTTTTCTTTAGCTCACCAAATATACTTAATTTTTGAATAATTGCAGTTGCTCCAAAGGGCTTGATGATGACAATTAGGGGATGATTTTCAATTCTATTCCTCATTTCCTCATATTTTACTCTAGTTTAATGGTTGATTGCATAGAAAGTGTTTCTGTATTTCCCCTCATTCTGTGTGGTGTGAGTTCAGTTTGCTTATAACACAGCAACTCAATTTACACAGATCAAAATCAGTCTCTCTGTATGTTACTAATTTAGCATCTTCCCAGCTGCTCTGCTTAGTCTCCAACCACGATTGCCCACACCTGCCAGATACAGGCCAGCACAGCCATGCATTCTCCATGCTTTTTGAAATGTAATCCAATAATAACTGAAATAACTCCAAAATAACTGAATTTTTGTCTTGGAACTAGAGACAGAAAGAGCACTTCACAACAAGTATATTTTCCCTTCTTTCTCTAATTTATGGGTAGGAAGAAACTTCTAGGCAATTTCTGACTTTCCAGTTGAGTGCCTTTCAAAATTTCCTGCAGTATTCTCTGGCCTGTACAGTTCCACTTGATGCCACATAATTGGTTCCAAACTGAATTATCTCCCAGATAACGGTACCAGCTTCTGCAACAGTGCAATTGCTTTTTGTGCTTTTCTGCTTCAGGGAGACAGCACACTGCCTTATTTTTCTCATGTCATGTTTTGAAATTTGGTCTACTCTGGATGATAGAGGAGTATCTGTTGTGGTGGGTCTGATTAATACTGGAAGGAATTGTTTTGGAGATGTTTCTGGCAGCAAATGTATTTAGTAGATGAACTGCTGGATATCTGAAGGTTTGACACATCTATCCTGCTAAATACCCATTCTTGCTTTTTTTTCCTCAAAAATGGCCAATCCACTACTTTTGCTTCTATTCTTTCTCATTCCCCTGATGCTGTCCTCCCCCATGGTTTCTGTGGCAACAGTTTCAGAATGTAGTCATCCAAGAGATGTTCATTTTCTCTGCTACTATACTTTTGAAATATACAATTCTAGATGACAGGTATCATATAAAGTGGTTTTATGTGATATTTCAGGATATTTCAGTTTCCAGGAGAGTTCATTTACAATACTTTCTAAAGTCATATTCTCTGTGTTTCAGCTGAAGGAAAATTTACTATTCCATTAACTTAGTTGCTAAAGAACATTTACTTCTGAAGACTGTAGAAATTGTAAAGATTTAATGTTATAGAGATTAAAATACCTTTTTTTTTTTACAGTGAATAGATGCATTTATGATCAAGACCTTGCGTGCATTGACATTGTTCTTTATAATACTTGATCTACTAGATTTTTTTATGTATGAAAAAGTACAGGGTGGCAGATATCTTGGCTAGCTCTGTGCTTCTTTAGTGCACGTATCAACATCTTGAACACGTCATCCAGATTTCTTCTTACAATCTGCAAACAACACGGCCAAGCTCTTTCTCAAGTAGGTCCCTCAATTACCTGGTATGACTGCTCTACACATCAGCTTTATTTTCCCAGATGCCTGAGGCTGGGGCACTGTGGTCCCTTCCAGCCTGATGAACCCATCCTGTGATTCTGCGGTCAGGTGTTGGAGTAGGCTGCCCAGGGAGGTGGTGGAGTCACTATCCCTGGAGGTGTTTTAAGAGGCGTCTCCATCCGGAGTTGGATGATGTGGTTTAGGGGTCACAGTGCTGGGTTGGACTGAAGACGTTAGGGCTCTCTTGCCCCTTGACAATCCGATGACTCGAGTTTTCGGGGGCCAACGACGGCCCCATCGGCTCCGTCCGCGCCTCCCGGGGCGGGAC
>VXBI01007046.1:1215098-1410602 GCA_013397375.1 Toxostoma redivivum | reverse complement strand
AGCGGCGCGGCGGAGGCCGGGCGGGGGCGCGGAGGGGCCGGGAGCGCTGCCGTGGGCGGCGGTCGGCAGCGAAGCGGAGTTAATCGGCTTTGGGAGACTCAACCTGGATGCGGGCGCCGAGGGGGTTGGGTTGGGCTGGGCGGGCGGCGGAGAGGAGTCCCGGCTGCGGACGGGGCTGGAGCGCGGTGGGACCGAGCACAGCCTTCCCCAAAGTGTGCCGAATACGGGGGCAGCGCTCTGGGGCATCGCCTCCGGTCCGGGGCTGCCTATTGCAGGCGTGTGGTGGCTACGGTCGGATTTCTGGAAGCGCCCTCCTCCTCCCGACCCGCTCGGTAGCGTTCCCGGAATCGCCCATCCGCGGACGGGTGCTGCCCGGGGTACCCGGACACGTGCGGGCATCCCATCCCTGTGATCTGACTGCTGTGCATCGATCCAGGTCCCGACAGGAGCCTTCTCCCTGGGATTGCTTTCTCATTACTCTCTCTCGTGATGAATTAGAGCCGCAAGCAGAAGCGCAGATGTAATAAGGCTCTCTTGGGTTGTTTTAAAAAGGGGTGGGAAGCTCAGTAGATTCGCTGATGGAGGAGTGATTAATTTAAGGAAGGAAATAGCCCTTAGTCAGTAGAATTACTGCTTGTCGTGGAAGAGATGTGCTGATGGCTCACAGCATAAGTTCTTACATTTGTGCTCTCTTCTACCTACTCCACGGCTATGTGAAAGTTCTTGTTACCAAATCTGTTTCCACGGGGAAGAGAAGAACATGCTCTGAATTTGCTGAATTGTCATTATAATGTCTCATAACATCAAACAGTGCGAAATGCTTACGTTTCATATTATTGGAAACTGATTTATGGTTTTCATAAATCTTGCTGCAAAGAGGCTTTAATGTCTCGAACAGATATTTCAGAGGTGGCCTGTGAGAATTTTGAGTGAATATCTGTGAGCCCATAGGAAGGTGGTACTCATATGAAGCCCATTGCTCAGGTGATGTTTAGTCATCACTGGAATAATGGGGTTTTTTTTACATGGGAGACAACATCTTTTCGTTTGGAATTGGAAGAGTCTGACTTCTTGCATTTATCATCTATATAGTTATCAGATGTCATACTGTCGTCTTTATGTGGCTAGATTTGTAGGACATGTACCATGTGCTTCAGGAGTCTCCATTCTCTGAAGGCAGATTTTAGGTTGTTCAGTAATCAGTGTGATTGTTCCCTGAGCTGGGGTGATCTTTTATTGCAGTTCTAACTGACATCTTTTCACACAGAGTTGGCCACTGGCATTTGTGTCAGCATAAATTCAG
Source organism: Toxostoma redivivum (assembly GCA_013397375.1). Classification (NCBI taxonomy): domain Eukaryota; kingdom Metazoa; phylum Chordata; class Aves; order Passeriformes; family Mimidae; genus Toxostoma; species Toxostoma redivivum. The sequence goes on along the minus strand of VXBI01007046.1, from coordinate 1,409,299 downwards.
TGCTGGCCTCTTGATTTGGGTCAAGTGTGAGAACTCACTGCTCTGCTTCTGGACTGCACACAAACCATAGGTCTGGACTGGACAAGCAGATAGTTTAAGATTATTCTATATGTATGTTTATTAGAAATGATGTTATGTTACTGAGATTTAGGTCAACCTTGAAACAAAATTTTCAACTAAAATTTTTGTTATTACTGACTTAAGTGTCTGTATCCATAAAGCTGAAATTCTGATGGCAATTAGATGTTATCTGTCCAATCACTGTCACGTGCACTGAGGTGGACAAACTCCCGGCATAAGAGTTTTTCTGGGCTTTTCTGATCCGAGAGCTTTAATAGTACTGTGAAATGGGACACCTAGCATAGGATGCCAGCTGTAAAAGCTTTTCAGCAGTTAATATAAGATTGTGCTTAGAAGTGTATCTGTAAAGATAGTATGGAGGAGCACTTGGTATTTACTGTGGTATTGTTCAGAACTGTGTGGTTGAGGTGAGGCAGATCTTTTTAATTCTAAGAAGAGTCAAATACTTACGTTTAAGCATATCTTTTACAAAATTGAAGGGGATTATAATTGCTGAGTAATGCTATTTTTTTTTTCTGGCAATGCTTTGTGTCAACACACTTTGATAAAGTGCCAGACAACTACTTAAGAATTCTTGCAAGTTTTTCTTGCCTTTTCCCATGCCTCTTACAAGAACTCTCAGACTGTTCTGTGTCTTCTTGTGATTACTTAGTACAAAACCAGTAACAGGCAATTTGTGTCAAGAGGCAGTTTGTGCCTACACAAACTGAGCATGCATGTACACTTAAAATCTGTAACAGAGCAGTCTAGAACTATATTGAAGAAACTCTTCCATTGCAGTTCTGCGTTCATGACTTCTTTTTTTAATGTGAATTCAAGTTTTGCTTCTGCTGACCCATTTGTATTTTATGCGTCTTACCCTTGTTGTTCAAGCCTTGAATATTATAAAGCAGTATATTATGTTTTACAGTATAGGCAGGTTGTGTGGGTACAATGAAGAGTGATAACCAGTATGTTTAGTTTATTTGTGGTCCCTTTTGGGGATGATTTTCCAAGCGGACATCCTGTGTGTTGGTTGGTAGCTTTGTATGTGCTGCATTAGTTCATTCATCTGTACCCCAGTGTTCACACCAATATTAACAGAGCTCTTTCTGCAGTAACTTGTCCTAGTGTTCTATCGCCTTTCAGCTTCCTTTAAATTCTTTGCTCTATATCACCATTCACATGCTTCCTTATGCTGTAGTAAGCCTTAATTACAAGGCTGGAGATTGTGGAAAAGCACTGAAAATACCTTTGCCCTTGAGTGCTTTAGCCACTGTTCTTGTTGCAAAATGGATGAGGTTAAAATTGTGTGGTCTGCTTTTTAAAATTATTTTTAAAGTCTTTGCAGTAAAAGTAGAACTTGGTCTTTACCCTCATCTATGAGTAAAACTGCAATCAAAGTCATACTGAACTGTATGGGATTTTTTTTGCATGGCTGAGGAGGGGTAAAGTAACAGGCTAGCTTCAATAAAGATGTGCCCCATGCTATACTCAAATATTGCATCTAGTACTTCTGACTTCTGCTTCTATTGTCTAGAATCCAGGAAACACCTGCCAGCAGTCAAAAGACAAGTCTTTGAGTAGCTGAAACAAAGAGAAGATAGAAGTTACATTTGTAGCTTAAAAGCTATGAAAAGCCCCCAAGATGTCAGTCTCAGACATGCATAAGGAAGTTGTGGTGGTAGTAGTACTTGTTTTCAGTGTTTCTTCTAGAAAGCTGTTGATGATGTTGGCACAACCTGAAAAACTGTGATGATATTTTAAAACCATGGTAATCTAGAAGCTGTAGCATTAGACATCAAAATCTTCATGTTTTGGGAATTTGTCTGTGTATTGTCTGTATTTGTCGATGTATTGTAAGGTCTGTCACTGAATGTCTTCAGGGATTGTTTCAGCCTCCCAGCACTGGCATCAAACACATAGTTTGTGGTTAGATGTTGATTGCGTGATGTAATAGTGTTTGTTCTTCATGAGAACTTCTGCTTATCTTACAATCCAAATTTTTGTTTTGTTTTTGAAAGGATTAAGACATGTGGAGTTGTGCTGAATGGCTGGCTATTGTCCTTTTCCTGCCTGCCTCCTCTCTCAGGGCACTGTCACGAGTACCCTTTTGCCGTTTCAGTCACATTTCACAAGGGTGAAGATGTTTCAGAGGTACTAGAGTTCATACAAGCATATGTGGGAAAAGGCATCTTAGAGGAAACAGACCCTGGAAGTGCCCAGCTGAGGGAAGGTTGAAGTGCACCTACCTTGAATGTCATAGCAGAGTAGTTTTATAAAAATTCCCAGTTGCAGGAAAATTTTCTAGCTGACTCTGAGAGAGGTGTGCATTTTTGGGGTTTCTTACTGCTTCAGGAATTGTTTACAATAAGGCTTCAAACATGATTGTGAAATCTGCAGTTAATGTAAATTGATGTTTGCCAGTCTGCAGCCAGCCAGCAACGGCTATGAGGTACTCAATCGTGTTCCTTCCAATTGCACTATCTCCTCTGAAACACAAATTATAATACTTAAACATTAATTGATGATCAGGTTAACAGATTCCACAGGAAAGTATACAGAAGACCCATGCTGGAAGAAATAAGAATTGAATTACAGCAAGGAAAGAAAAGTTATAGGAAAACAGCTTCAAAGTGAGGAGGTGACAAAAAAAAAAAACAGTAGAGAAGGAAAGGACTAAAGTAGCACAGAGGAAGCAGCAGTGTAGTGGCATTCCTTTATCCAGCTTTCAGACTTGCTTGTGTAGCACAGCTGGCAAGAAGGAACATGTGCTGTGTGTCAGCCACTGCATTTCACTCTGGCACCATGACCTGGATCTGCTGTGTTCTGCTGTGGTGGCTCTGTGGCAAGCACAGGAGATTTTGGACAACTACGTGTTAGGTAGTTGGGTAGGAGCTTACACCATAGTGGGGGGGTTCACTCTCTGTTGGAGTTCTTATCAGGACACTTTGATGATAAACATGTCACTAAGATTCAAGCATTTGTCATCATCATTTTCCAGCTATAATGTGCTACAATATGGTAATCAAAGACGAGTATTTATGTTTTGTCTTTAGAACACTGAGTTTGTGGCACTGTTAAGTATATGAATTAATTTAGACAAATTTGTTTTCAGTTTTCATCAAAATAGGAATTTGACTCTAACATAAAACAATTGTCACATATGAAACACAAAGAAAATATCCTCAAAGTTACATAGTTGTAAAATTGTAAAGCTGGTATAAATACCAGCACAGGGAATTATTTAGTTGACATATTACTTATTTGGGTGATTTTATTTATGTAAGTGTTCCATTTTCTTTTTACCCTCACACGTGCATATATTCATCTTGCACACTCTAAGCACAAAGAAACAATGAAATAGAAATTTGGACTCTAGTCTTGGCAGCAGAATTTTTAGCTGTGTCAGTGGGAATAACTGATCCTGTTACTAGACAATGCTTGAATATTTAGATCGATCAGTTATGTTGTCTTTGTATTTACTTTTTACATTCCTGAAGCAGCTAATTTGCATTAAAACTTCTAGGAATAATTATGTAAAAATGTGCAGAAGAGGCTTTTCTCTTCAAATTTCTTAAGGAGAAGAGGTGTATAAAAGCCCTGTGTAAGGGGTAACTTCTGTTTTCGTAGCTTAGGAAGATTGCTGAAGTAAAATGCTTTTAACAAATGGTTTATTTCAGTAAGATCTGTCTATCAACTCTTTCAGTTGAGGAAAAAAAGAATCTAGATCTTTCCTGTAGTATAAAAACAGAAGGTTGTATTAATGTAAGTAGACCAGAATAGGAAAACATTTTTACCATCTTTTATAAATTCAATTTTTTTTTATGATTCCATGAAAATGAGAAGTTATAAAAGCAATATATTTGTTTTTTGAAACTGGAATTATGTAAGTAATAAAAGCATACGAAACACACGACAGGATGCAGTTTATCAAAAAACACAGCTGAGCAAATGTGTTTTCCCCACTTGCCCTGCATTTTGGGTAGTCAGGTGAGTCTAATTTTTCTGAAATATTACCTTGTCTTTGACTTCAGTATTCAAAAGTATACACCATCCTTCACTTGTCATATAAAAGGAAGTGCGACTGTATCTAGTTGCTATGAAGAAAAATACATTGTGAATGTTCAGTGGGGCTCTGAAAAGATGGGTTTGGTAGACATACCAATTGTGAAGAGAAATTAATTTTATGCTTTGGTATAATTTTCCTTACCCAGGCAGAGGTGTTTTTATTTCATACTCAAAAAATCTTTCATCTTAGCTGCACATAATAAGAGTATACGGGACTATGTCTTAGACCGATTATTAAAATAACACTATTTGGATGTATTTAAAAAGCATTAACTGAAACTATCCAAGTATTTGATGTATTAATAATGCACGTTCTTTTGCAAAGAAATTAACAAGGATTATTGAATCCCACTCATATTTTGCAGCTACTTCCTGGCTAGAAACAGTATCAAAAGAATTGTGCTTCAGTTTTGGTTGCAATCGAAGCAACAAATATAAGCTGATTTAAGATAGCTGTTCTCTTTGCTCTTAATCCTGATTAATATGAATACACAGAAATGTATGAATTCACATATTCTGATAAAATGTAACTGGAAGAGTAGAATTCTGCATTTCTTCTTTAACAGAGAATTCCTTCAGTCACAGTGCATTAATTAGTGCATTGGGCTGTGAAATTCTGTGAATCTTCACTAGTGGCACAGAAAAGGAAGAATCTTTTAATTGATAGCAAAAAAAAAAAGTTAAAGCATTAGTGAGTGCTTCTGTACTGAGATTTATTTTTGCAAATTATAAATAATTTTACACTTGTTCAGGAACATTGTTATTCCTGATTACTGAGTTTTCCTTTTACTTGTAATGCCCTTCTGTCACTAAAAAGAGTAATAGTTCTGTGTTGTGTGGTGGTATTGTTAATTTACCTATAGCTAAGGTCATATTTAAAAAATTTGGCTTACATATACCGTGCCACATGGTTTAGTTATTTGAGTCACCTTTAAATCAGTGTTGTTCCTTGCTTCTTGAGTGAGGTGGAGAGCATTGTAGGGAAGGCTCTAGCATAGTGTATGTGTGAAGGGAGAAATGGATCTTCAGGAGGATGGTGACAAATGTAAGTTTCCAGACAAGAAATTTGTTTTAAATGTGAAGATCGGCTTTTACTCAGGAAATTTACAGCTTATTCAAACTAGAGGGTAAAGCTGTTCAAACAACTGAAAAGATGACCCACCAAGCTATCAACTTCTAGACCATTATTTTAGAAGGGGATAAATCGAACCCCCTATCTCAGGCCAGTAAGGTGTGTAAGCTTCCAAGCACGTCTGGCTGGTTATGAATCAAGCCTTTGTAAGGGAAATTCTGCCTGCTAGGTTGGATGCTAATGACAAGGTAGGACACTTTAAAACTGCAATTGTTTGCCTGTTTGCTGACATGTTTTTAGACAGTATTTTTAATGTAGGATGGCATCCCAGTTTACCATGCTTTGGTTTGCATTTTGGAGTGCACAAATTAAGACTTTTGGAGGAAGCTGCATCAGACAACACAGATCAGCTGCAGCTGGTATTCAGTCACAAAACCAGCCTATAACTAATCTGGCAAGAGTGCTCTGAAACCCAAGGTGTCTATGTCAGACCCCAGGCACTGAATGATTTGTTTTACAGATTGGATCCAGTTATCTTATCCCTGTGTCCGCTGTTGATGTGTCTCAGAAGGAATAGTTCAACATGTAACAACACAACAGTGTGGCTTCTGAGGCTGTGAGAAAAGGCAATAATAACTGGCATTTAATGATACTGTTTCAGCAAGTGAAAAACTAAACAAACAAAAAAGGCATCTGTGTTTATATGTGCTTTGGTTTTTTTCTGCCCTTTTCCATTGAAATGTATGGCATCAGTGGGCTTTTTAGTTTATTTTAGAAATTCAGGATGATGTATATTTGTAGAACATGAAAATCAGGAAAATACAACTGTACACATTTCAAAGATAATACACCTTCCTATTGTACTGTATTTCCTTTGATTCCACTAAACTGAAGTAAAACCCTCATCTAATTAGTGTTAAATGTGTTGATTTGTACAAAACTCAAGCTCTTTTAAAAATAAAAGTTGAGAAACTTAATTAGGGACTTCTGTGGCATAGACAGAAGTCTTCATTAAGAAATTAGCATTTAAGGTGAAATTTATAAATCAGTATAGGTTTTTTCTTTAACTTGATGGAGGAGATAAAGTAATCGATGTTCAACTGATTTGAACATGATTAAATAAAGGTTACATGACTTACCATTTCGAAGGATGAAATCTGCAGTAGTTCAATTTTACACCTAACTTTCACAAGGTTTGTGAAGATTTTTGTGTAATCATTGATAGTTTAATGTTGCTTCCAAGATAATTTTCCGTAACAGATAAAAAGCAAATCTTGATTTCGTATTGTGTTCTTGTAAACACATCTTAGTTGCTGAACTTTCCACTGTAAAGCTGTATTTCATCAGCTGTGAGAAATGAGTGTTCTCTATGCCTGTACTATTACCTCTGTGCTGGAAGGGAGTTAATGTAAAGGCAGTGCTTGGTTGTGTAGCTGTACAGCTTTTACACTGATACAATGCAAAAAGTGGTAAATCCCAGTATTATTGCAATATTATCATCTTCTTGGACTTCTGTTGTGCCTCTGTTGCTTCTTGTTTCTGGATAATGACCATGTGTGCTTCCCTACAGGATAAGGGAAATTGGAGGTGGATGTGCTGACCTAACTTAACGCGGTTCCTTTCTGTCCCCTGTGTAACATCAAAGCCAGGTTGCAGTGTGGAGACTGAACACCTGTTGTGTATGTTATTAAGTGAGCCCCCCAAAAAAGAGAGTTTTATTTGGGGATTTCCCTAAACTGGGGATCCCGGTTAAGTGGCAGAGGAATAAATTGTCTACTCCACAGCATACAGCACAGCCTGAAACTTCCCAAGTGTAGTTCCCAAGTCCAGTAACTACAACTTGGCCGATAAAAGAGAAGCACTCCCACTTCTGCCTTAAACCTCTTCTGTCCTCATGTCCAAGGGATGATATAGTACATACCATAATAGTTGGTGGTGCTGCAGTGCTTCCCTTCTGCATCTGTATTTGCATAATGGAAGAGTCAGCTAGGACTGATAATGTGGACTGTAATCATGGAAACACTTTGAAGCAAGGGATAGTTAGGTTTTAAAATAGCTTTTATGGGTCAGTTGTGAACACGCATTTTAGTGTACTGTTCCTGTGTTTCTGCTCTTTGCAGCCAATACACTGCACAGTGTAAGCGATGACTTTAGAGGGAGAGATAGCATCCTTTATGATAGACAAAAAGAGAGCTGTAAAGCCAAGTCTGAGTAGCTTGAGGGGTTTTATGTTGATGTAAAACATCCGTGCTGGTTTGTCCTAACATTCATAAACAACTGCATTTAAACATAGATGCTTTGAAATCATGTGAAAATCTGAGCCTTGAGTGAAGCATCTTTGAATAATCAGCAGACTGTGATGATCTTGTAGTATCTCAGCATGTCTTTCTTATTGCCAAGTCAGATCTTTATTGTGCTAGAAAACTAAATACAGTGTTTAGGTCTGTACAAACAGAAACATCAATGTTTTTATCACAGTATTTTCCTTTCAAAAAAGGAATAAAGCAGCTACTCCACCCTAGTTTCGAAAAGAGAAAAGAATTTCCTTAAACCTGCTCCTGATTTTATTTTTAAAGAAGTAGAGATTTTAACAATAGCATAAAAGGCCCCCACAGTTCCTTCTTTTTCCTGGTTTATTTGTAATACTCACCTTGCTGGAGCTTGTGGCTGCATTTAAACAAGGCTGCAAAACTAAATATTTCAAGTCACAGAGTGCTTTAATCTTAAATGAGAGTTCATACCCCTTTTCCTCCCTACTATAATCTCTGTTTGAGAACACCTTCTAAAGTAATATGCCCTGCAGCTAAATCCCCAGTAAAGGAGAGGCTTTATCAAACTGGGTAATTGGAGGGGATATGAGTGATGGAAACAGCTGGGGCTATGCTGTGAGTGGAGCAGAGCTGTGGAGTTTTCCTATCTTCTGCCCTATTCTGGATAAAGTTGTTACCCCCTAATGTGCCTTTGAGCATGTGCTGCCAGTTTCAGAACTGCTGAGTTAGTTTGTGTGAAGTTCTGCAGTACCTGGGTCAGACATTGGCAGATGCCACATCATAATTTCATTTTAATTGTATACATTTTGATACAGTTCTGACATTCATTTTGTTCCACTGCTCCCTGTCTGTCATTAATCTGTGCAATCCTGAGTGCTTTTTTAAGTGCAGTCTGTGATTTTGACTTGATTGTTGTAATATCCTATGTAATGGCTATTTGCTATATGCGATAACCTTAGTGTAAGGAATGAACTTGTTGGGATGGAGTTGCATATGGTTTTAAGGTTCTTTGCTGTATATTACACTCTATTTTAGCTGCACTTAGACCTGCTGGAATATTCATGCTCATGTATTAGTCTCATTGAGGATATATATAGATAGATATCAGTTTTGTTGAGTACAAAAAGTTGTATACATTTCCATTTCTATAAAAGCAATCGGTGTTAGAGCTCATCCAATGATAGGTGGTTTTTTTTGTTCTCTGAGTTTTCCAGCATACAAGTTTTTCTGTCTCTAAATAAAAAAGAAAACAACACTTTTCTTTGAATCCCAGTGTTTACTGCACCAGTTCAGTCAACAGCCAGAGTAAACAAACTACCATTCTCTTCTTTTTGATGATCAGACCCAACAGATTTTTTGGGCAAAGACTGCAGCATTTGTAATGCACACCATCACTAGCTGTACTGCATTTTCTTTTAATTTTACAAAGTTCAAGGTGTTTAGCAAAGGACTTTGAATAACTTATTTTTTCAGTGTAAGTGAAACAGACTAGTCTCGTTGCTTCCTGTGAACAATCAGCATCTCTTAACTTTTTCTGGAATGTGCTTTACAGTATGAAAATTACACTTAGTAGAAGGAGCTCTCCAGTTAGCCTTGTATGACCTGCTTTGCATCCTGTATTAGTGCAAGTGTTATTAAAGTAATTCAGCTCTGGAAATAATAAGCACAGAACATCAAAACAGTGTAATTGCATGAAAATACATGAAAATTATATAACTTTGAGATGCTTTTTTACAGCACATATTTGGAAACATCTCTAAGGTAATTTTTAGCTGTAATCAGGTGTTTTGCAGGGTTTTGTATGGATGGTTAGTTGGTTTTGATTGTTTATCCTTGCTGAAAATTATTTTTTTCCTCAGCTGCTTTCACTGTTTCCACTAATATTTTGCTGCTTTTTGATTTTTTTTCTAGGGCGCCAATGCCTCAGCTTTGGAGAAAGAGATTGGTCCAGAACAATTTCCAGTCAATGAGCACTATTTTGGTTTGGTTAATGTGAGTTTCAGACTGTAACTTTCTGCTTTGAAAGGACAGGAATGGGTTGGTTAAATTACAAGACTGGGATTGAGTGAATACTTAAAATTCTGAAAGATATAATCACGGAATATTCATACTCTTGAAATGCATTTCAGTATTTAGTGTATTTATTGAAATATGCTACTGAATTGTTGAAATGGGCTCTCTATTGAATATTTTTAATTTCATTTTATTAGTTGTGGGGTAATTTTTACATCACTTTCATGTTATTAAAATATGTAAGTCTTAAAGAAGGCTATTTAAAATATGTAGCTTGTTCATAATATGCCAGTAAAGTAAAATAAATACATTAAAAGAAAAAAAAAAAAGATAAATACTATGATGCTATAAAATATTTATATCTGCTATTTATATTAAGATTAAAAAAAAATATGGTCCAAAGAGGAAAGCAGAAAAAAATACACTGGATTGTTTGAATCAATAATTAGCTTTAAGGAATTATTCAAACTTTAATTTCTGATGTAATTGATGAAAAGCATATCTTGTTAGAAATTGCATTATATTGACGTGAAATATTAAATTATTCTCTTTATTTGGCTTCAGAAACCACATAGTTAAAGCAGGTTGATTTAACAAGAGCTATTGTCTTGCTTTTCTTAATGAAACTGATCATTTAAATGTTGTCCTGCTACTGTAACATGTCTCTACCTCTGGGTGCTTAGCACTGACCTGGTTCCAGGGTCTGCAATCTGAGCATGCACTGTGGAGTCAGTAAACACTGATAAGCTGACTTCCATGCATATCAAAACACCCTCACTTAAATTCATGTGATTTCTTTTCCTTTCTCATGGAAGCTGCAACAGCCTCCGAATGCCATGTCCTCTCTCAGCAGTGGAAGTGCAGGAGTTTCACTGTTAATACCCATCAGTTCTGCAGCTGAGCTTAAGCTTTCCATTTTTCCTATGACAGGTTTTGGCAAATCTCTTGCTCTATTGACAGATGTTTTCCTAATTTCTTGTCCAAGTCCAGAGAGGATTTAAGATTTAAAAGTGCAATAGTATTGTACACCCTAATCTTGAAGTTTTACATAGTTTGTACCCTTAAGAGAAGGTTTATTAAAGGACAATCTTCCTAATATGTCATGAAGATCAACAAATTCTGACTTTTTGTTCTCAAGAGGGAGTAGAAATTTGGGGGGATGTCTGTCATTGCCCTCAACCATACACATAAGAGACAGGCAGCTACAATATATCTGAGTGCTTTTAATTTTCTGTCTACTACAGGAATTTTGCTTATTTTAGCTTCAAACAATAAAATTTCATGGACTAAAATTCTTTGAATTTTAACAAATAATAAAATGGGATCTCATTATGTTTATGGCACACTGGTGCTGGTTTTCAGGTACAGTGATTGGCCAAGGAAATTCAGTGACATTGGTGCCTGAATGGTGTTCAGATCTGTTCTGCAGGTTGTGTTTACTAATACAGCACCTATACACCATAAATGTGTAATAAATTTGCAGCATGTAAATCTTCCAGGAAAAGTGAAAATAACAAACTATGGCAAATGACTAGAAAGAATGGCAGAGATAATGATAATGAAAAGAAATACTAGTTAATTAGATCATAAATTAGTACTATTAGGTTGAGAAGCGATAGAAATCACAATTTTTGCCTTCATTGATTTCTCTAATTTGTTGTAGCAATTACAAGAAGTGAATCTCCTAGAGGTTCATTAATATTTACTGCTAAGTTTTTCTAATTTATTTATTGATTTCATTTGTCCTAACTTTCTCCAGAGTAACAGGAAAAGGGAAATAATGTGGAAGTCAGTAGTTTTCTTCTAACTGTGTGATAGGTGGCCATTTGAGGTGTCTAGCATACAGAAAAGCATTTTAGATAAAAATGACAATCCTGAAATAGAGATCTGTCAATTTATCCAGAGGTAGCATAAAAGAAGAGGAGGCAAAAACAGTCTTATCTCTTTTCCAGCTTTGTGGTAGAATCTAGGGATTGTTCAGAGGATGTGCTGAAAGAGCAATTTGAGATGTAAAAGAAGACCTAAGAAAGGGCAATTATGGGAAACATATGGAAGACCAGATGGTTGATGGGAATGGAAAATTCAGCTTAGACTTGAAGGGACAGTATCATTCACTTAATCAGCAGGAAATGTGTAAGCTATGTGATAAGGTGAAAGCATTAGGAGTGTGATGTCCCATGCATGTGGACGACCAAGAACATCAAGTCTGCTTATCACTCTTCTTTGCCTCTTCAGTGCAGTAATGCAAACTATTCAAATCTATGTGCTTCACAAATTAAATCAATAATTTTATCCAGTGAGGATGAAATAAGTTTTTTAATCTCAGAGAGCTGCTCTGGAAACTCTTCAGCAGATTTCTAGAGCAGAAAGTTTGGTTATTCAGTCTCTTGCAGCGGATCCATGTGTTTTGGAGAAATCGTATTCACTGGAATGGTCCATTGCAACAATGAAAATTTGTTAGAGCTGCCATTGCATCAGAGCTGGGAGGAATCCTAGATCTGCTCAAAGACAGGGTTCCAACACATCTAAATTCCTGTAAATCTCTTTGTTGAATGGGGTTCAACAACCACATTTCTTTCCAGTTGTACGTGCATCAGAAGAGTGAGCTGTAAGACTAGAAGTGTTCATGGGTGTGCAGTGTTTTTGTTTTGCCTACTGTCTCAATTTTCCACGTTGGTTTGAGTGTTTGCTTTCAGAATTTAAAAGAAAAAAAGAAAAGGGGCATGCGTGTAAAACATAGCAAATGCAGTATTTTTGTGAAAGGAAGCAATCTGATTTCTCAGAATTTAGGGCAAAAGATCAGTATGAGCTGATAAAAGGAAAAAATGTGGATTTTTTTACATCTCCTAGTCATGCACAGTGTAAGAAGGTCCCAATAAGGTCTTTCTTACATTTTCTACTGCTGTTCTGAGGCAGGCTGGACAAGCATGAAGTTCTAGAGGGCAGGGCTTGCACTCCAGGTGTTGTGGCTGTGAGCAGTGCTGGCTGAGGTGGGGAGGAGGAGGAGGAAGGTGTCTCTTTGCAGCACAGCCCAGTGCTGATGACCCAGGATTGGAAAGCAGAGTACAGGTGTTGAGTGGGTGGTGGGAGCATGGGGACACTGCAGCAAGGTGTTGGGTGTTTCTCTAAAGATGGGAACTGAGGTAATAATGGTGGTAAGACCAGAATTTGTTCATTTATCAAATTGAGCATTTGCATAGTCTAGAAACCTGCCAAACGTTTCCCACTTGTTTAGTGCATTTAGCATTTATTTTTAAAAATATTTTGAGTTTTGAAGTGATAAAGACTGATGCTTTAGAAATAAAACAAATGTGAACTAATTACATTTTCTTCGGGAGTTTGCTTTCAGACATTCTTCTGTTGCCTGCTGTGTTTCTGAATCTGGTTGGAGAAAGCCTTTTATGAAGTTAATCTGGTTGCTTTTATTTCATACTCACAGGCATGTAGGTTAACATACATTCATATTAAATTAATCTAAATTTTGTTCGATGTTCTGAGGTCTTCATATTTTCTTCATGTCTCACTGCATGGTTGCCATTCTAATTAATTTATCATCAAACTGCTTCTTTTTAAAATTGGAATCTTATGAAAATTTGAATTTGCTTGTTTTTCATCTTTTGATACTTGCTGTAGAAATTTTAGCAGTTTTCCAATTTGATTAAATTTTAAGAACTTTCTTAACACTTCAATGTATTTCTCTTTCAATGGCTGTTTCTAAGTATGAACCCATATAAATAAATAGTTAGCTTAAAATATTAAATGTTTTGACAGAAGCTACTGTGTGATCTCATCAGCTTCCTTTAAGGTAAAAAGCCCCAGTTTTCCTCTCAAGTTCATTGACTTATTTGCAGATTTGGACCACAAAGAAGCTAATATAAGCATTTTCCTAGCCTAAATAAAAATAATGGATGTTAAATTCATCATTTTTAATATGGATACCTTAATTGCATCTTAATATTTTTTAAAATATGCTTCTTACTTATTCTTTGAGTGTGTCTTGGTTACTTAGAAAGTAGTTCTTCATATTTCATTAGTTTAAAATAGAGGAAAGTAATTAATTTTTAAGTTTTGTAATTAAATTGCATGGTGCTCTTGTTTGTCTTAATTGGGAGAGAGCAAAAAGTATTATTCCTAAGATGTGAAAGCTTTTTGTTCTTTTTCTCTATTGAAGGAACATGCTCTTAAAATATCTTTAAAGGCAGTCTTTGCTGTATAAGTCTCACCACCACAATGATAAAATCTCAATTTGCTTTCTGTATATTCTGCCATCTGTGTATAACATAAATTTGAATGTTATTTCCACGTTTTGCAGAATGTGTGTAGTAGGTACATGCTTCAATTTGCAGGTTGTGTGACTGCAGCTGAAAGGTTGGATTACTTGCTGAGGGTAAAGATTTTTTCCACACTTACAGTGTTGGATAATAGGTTTTCACTGGAGGAGGGCAGCATATAGTCAGAATGGCAGCACAAAATTAGAAATGCTTTATCCACCAATGGCTCACAATGCCTTCACAGATGTGGTGGGGATGTTTGCAGTGTTGGGGTGAGCTAGACACAGTGTCAGTGACCTCAGGTACTTAAAGGAGTCTGAGTAAGGGGGACATCTGGAGTGTCCCACCTGGGATGTCCTGGTGCAAAGTGGGTTATGGATGCTTTTCTTGCTGATTCTGCTTTCCTCTTTCAGTCCTGTGGCTTGTCTCCTTCAAAGTGTGCACATCCCAGTTGTGCTCTTTTCCCTGGAATCTTGATTTCAAGCTACTAACTGCCATAGCTCTGAATCCTAAACAGGCCATGTAACATTGGCATTCAGGAGTTTCTTTAAACAAATCTTGTCACCCTGGAAGGAGAACTGAAAATGTAGGACCAGGTTAAAGTAGTTATTTCAGACTTTGGTGACAGCTGTTAAGATTTGGAGAATCCAATTCCTGAACTGTATGTGTGGAGAATGCTCTCTATTTTCAACTGGATTTCTTCACAGTACAAGCTCATGCTGTGCATATTTGTTGCTGTTGTGAGTGATGTGTGATAGAGATATTTTTACCTGAGCTTATTTTGGGAGTTGTGACATTGGAGGTATTTTTTTAACATCTTGACCCAAATAGTTGTAAAATATTACCAATAAGTTAAATTTTAAGTGAGACAACATTAAATAGTATTGTTCAAATTAGCATAGATTTTTCGTGCATTGACATACAGTGTACTTGGTAATAATTTGTGCAACATCAGTATGTTTTTCTGCCTTAAAGTCAAGAAGAAATGACTTGCAGAAAGTTGTCTCCTGCTTATGCACTCTCTTATACCTTGGAATTAATTTTACCTCTCAACAGTAATACAATGCAAACTCACACATCTCTCTCTCTTATTTTGTAGTTTGGGAATACGTGCTACTGCAATTCAGTTCTCCAGGCACTTTATTTTTGTCGACCATTTCGAGACAAAGTCTTAGCATACAAGAGTCAGCCAAGGAAAAAAGAGAATCTCCTTACATGCTTAGCTGATCTCTTCCACAGTATAGCCACCCAGAAGAAAAAAGTTGGAGTAATACCTCCCAAGAAATTTATAACAAGATTACGAAAAGAAAATGGTAACTTTTTTTCTTTTTCTTGTGTGATAATTATAGCAACTATGATTTAATTATGAAGCTGACATAGTGGAATACCCACATATTTGTGCTTTGTAGAATACCTGTATAGAAAGTGCTCTTGGTGCTGTAGTATAAATAAGAAGTGGCCCCAGGATAAAGGTGTAACCCTGGAGCAGTTTTGAGAGAGAATCCTTGCCTCTCTCTTCATATAGAGCTAAAGTGTATTGTCATGTTGTCACTGGCTGCTTATGAAATTGTTCTCTAGTTTTGTTTCTTTGAGAGTATAATATTTGTAATCAAAATTCACCATAAAACCTTTGTTCTTTGTTTTGAAAAGAACAAATTGAATTTTGAATTTTTTTGAATGTAGGAATCAGTCTCCCAAAATGAGTCTGTGGAAAGACTTGCCCATAAAAATCTAGATTAAAAGCCTCTCCCTTTTGAAATTGATTTAGAATTTATGCAATATGTAACTTGACCTACTTTTAAAATCACTAAGTAGTTTTGGCAAATTGTTTTTTAAATGTCATAATTTTCCTAAATTTCAAGAGATTTCTAGGGATTTTTCACATTTCTTGTTTCTTATCTGCAGGGCTAATTGGTCAGAATGTTTTAGAAAATTATTTGATGTTAAAATATAAATGAAGCCTTGTAATCTGTTACTCAATTTGGATGTATTTTTATAACAATACAACTTTTTTTCCTTAGGTAGTAATTACTGTATTTAAATAAACTGTGTGAGGTACCATACTTAACACTGCTGCAATAGATATGTTCATACTGTTGCAGTCTTTCCAAGACTATGAATGCAGACTGAAAAAGCATTTAAATGGCATGATGACTATCTCTGTAGTAAAAACAAGAAATAAAATATTTTGATGTGATTCCTATTTTGACATGGCTCTTCCAGCAAATGCACTCCATAAGCTGTAATGATATTGTTAAAAGAAAGCTCTCAGGTGCTGTACAATCACTTGCCTGTGCAGAGTAGAAAACTCTTCTTTGGCACATATCCTTGAATAAGTGTGCTTGTGTTTGATACATTTACAGAAACAGTTCATTATAACAAATGCAGAGAATCATTCAGATAGAAAGTAGAAAGCAAACCACAGGAGCCATTAAGTTCATTATAGAAGGTGTTCTTTGTAATGTGTAATTATGTCACGCCACTAAAATTCTATGCAGACCAGGGCAATTGGAAAACCTTCAGCAGAGAAAGTCAGATGTGGAAGTTCAACCCTTGTCTTTTTGGGTGTCTTTTCACAATGATGCTCTTACCTTTTCTACAAATAAATAGCTATTTTCAGGCTGCAATTGCATGGGTATCATATATGCTATTAAGTGCTCTTTGTAAAGGTATATAATTTTGAGCCTTGAAGAAGAGTTAGTTTAAGAACCAGGTAGGTGTGGACCACCAATCTAGAGTCTCTTCAGTCACTATCCAGCAATACCAGGGTGATAACTGAGAAGACAGTCCTAATGTATTCCAGACTACAAAGGTGGTGCTCCATCATTATTTGCAATGTCTGAATACAATATGCATATATTATACATCTCTGAACTGTAGAGGAGCTTTTTACAAGGGCTTGTAGTGACAGGACAAGGGGGAATGGCTTTAAACTGAAAGAGGCCAGGTTTAGATTAGATATTAGGAAGAAATTATCAACTGTGATGGTGGTGAGGTACTGGAAGAGTTTGCTCAAAGAAGCTGTGGATGCCCCATCTCTGGAAGTGTCCAAAGCCAGGTTGGATGGGGCTTTGAGCAACTTGGTCTTGTTGGAAGATGCCCTTGTCCAGAGCAGGGGAGTTGGAACTCAATGATCTTTAAGATCCCTTCTGAACCAAGCAATTCTACGTTTCTCAATTAATGACCTTGAAGTTTTTGTTGCCTGGGAAGCAGTTGCTGGCTTGAAGTCAGGGGAGGTGTACTGTTACATTTGCATAAAATTCTTCTAATTGTAAAATGAACAATCTGGAGCTTTCACTTTGCTGTAGTTATTGCTTATTACTGACTGGGCACATAGCCCTGACAGGCCAGTGATACTACACTGGGAAGAGCCTCTGAAGTCTTTTACCTCAAGAGACTTGTAGCTCTTGTTCTGCCTTGATTTACTTGATTAAATAAAGACCTTGCAATTGGCTAGATTGAACTCACTCGTCTCAAAAATAGTGTAGTAGGTCAGTAAAAAAACTGCATGGTTCATACTCTTGCCTGACCTATTGCACTACTTAACCTCTCCAAATGACCTGGATTAGCATCAGGATTTCCCTACTTAACTAATAACCCTGCACCTTTTTTTTTTCTATGTGAAGTTTATTCCTGGATGCCATCAGGTGAATGACTGTAAAGCTTCCCTGCAGTTCCTGTATGTATTTCAAAACTTGAACTTCACTGAGTATCTTTTTCATTCATCTATCCACTTCTGTACACTGAAGGCCTGTCTCAGAGAATTCTTGGACTGCCAGCATAAGTGAAGTAATTGCACATTAAGAGACCTATATGGTATTAGCTGGGGATAGAGAATGCTTTCTAAATAGGCAGGTGAATTTCGTCTTAGCAATTCCTGGTCGGAGAGAAAAGAAGTAACTATTGCTAAATCTCTGTTATCCAAGACATTGACCTCAGCTTGGCAGAGAGAGCATAGGCCCTGTAGGAGATCCAGAGGCATCTGGAGGCTGGGCAGGATGACCTGTGCCAGTTCAGGTGGCACTCCACATACACCTGTATTTAAGCCATTGAATTGTGTCCTGGTTTTTTCTTGCAGTATGGTTCAGTTTTCTGGTAATTCCAATTAGCTGAGTGATTTCTGTCAGTGCAAGCTGACTTGCTGTCTCCTCTTCCCACCCCCTATTTTTTTGGCTTAGTTTATCAAGTTGGTATTTTGGGCTGGTGTTGTATTGCTGTGAATGATTCAAGATGTGAAAAAAAGGGCTGGTTTTGAAATCTGGCTCTTCTAAAATCCTTTCTTTAGTGTAGCACTAACTGTTCAATTAGTAAACCTTCTGTTTTATCTCACAGAGCTCTTTGATAACTACATGCAGCAGGATGCACACGAGTTCCTAAACTATCTTTTGAATACAATCGCGGACATCTTGCAAGAGGAGAGAAAGCAGGAGAAGCAGAACGGGCGCCTGCCCAATGGCAACGTGGACAGTGAAAACAACAGCCTGCCAGACCCCACCTGGGTGCACGAAATCTTTCAGGGAACACTAACTAATGAAACCAGATGTCTTACCTGTGAAACTGTAAGTCTTCATGTGCTTTGTAAACACAAATTCTGCCGTGCTTCAGAACTGCATGATTCATTTATCCCAGCAGACCAAGATACCAGATTTGTTTCTTTCCTTAGTAATATTTATATTTGTATGAGTATTTGTGTTTTTTCTTTGTTAGTGAGAACATTCCAGCAGCTGAAGCATGAATTGTAGGAAGAGACATTTGATCAATATTATGAAAATTCCCAATTGAATTTTTTGTCAGTGTGATCATTATCATGTTCAAAATTTAGATCAGAAAATTCTAAAGTGGTGTATTCTTAAACAAAATAAGATCTGTGATTTGAGGGTGTGAGGTTCTTCTCAAATTTAATGTTTTGATAACTTAATGTCGTGCTTAGTGATACATCTCATAAATAAGTATTATGAATCAGTTTACATGGATTCCTAGTTTTTAAATTTAAAGCCGTGAAAGTCAAGATACTAATGGTTGGCTTTTGGCACTTTGATAGTAGACTGGGATTCTCAAAAAACATACCTTCATGTTCATAAAAAATAATCCTTTCCTGAATGTCTGTCAACAGGAATTCTTCTAATACTATACCCTGAGAAATTAATTCTTTCTCTGAGTGTGCTATACTAAAATATTTTTTGCGAAGTTCTACAATAAGAGAAAGAATGTATTTCATAAAAACTTGAAATTGGATTTTACCAGAGAAAGAGTAAAAGCTGCACAATTTGAAAATTACAGTAATTCTGTCATGGTCTATTCCTTAGAGATTATAAAAAAGCTAAATGACTGTGGTTTTTGTATGACTCTTCCTACCAATTTTCTTTAACTTAATTATATAAGGCAAATATGTCAGTATGACGTTGGAAAGGAGGAATTAATGAAATCTGTATATTTCACAGATTTTCTCAGTGTAATTTTCTCAGTCTTCAAGAAATACCCACCTCTTTTATTTCAAAGAAAAGAGTTTCATTAATGTCATATATAATGTAACTGCAGACTATGAGTAATTTAGGTGCTGATTCCATGCTACCATATTTTTTTCTGGCAGATTTCCCCTCACTAATAAGTATTTCTTGGCAACTGTCAATTGTTTCTCTTCTAGTTCTTGAGCTGTCTTTTTTTTCTTGAAGCATGAGTTTAGCCTAAGTCTTTTGACACAACTAGCATCCTTACCTTTCCTCACTGTGGCATTATCAATTACTGTTGTCAGAATTTTGATCTACGTACCATTTAAAATGCAATTTTAAAACATTGATATGCTCTTTGCCAGCGTATTTTATTAATTATCAGGCCTGTCACAATTTTGAGAATTCTACTAATACTACTCTTTTTTTTTCTATTAGCTACAGCTAATAGAAATACTCAGCTACTGATGAACAAGATAATAATCAAAGTAATCTGGAAACTGTTTTATCGGTTTCTGTCTTTTTAGTATATCACCTTATGTCTAAAACACAGTGGCCTGAAAATAAGCACTTAGAAACAGATTTGGATACATTAAATGGGTAATATTACTGTGGATAGTGTGTTATTTTCAAAAATACTGAGTATATATGATTGTTTTGATGTTTATTAGAAGCTGTTGGCATTTTGATTCTTTCAGTGTTCAGAAATATAAGTTAAAATGTTAGGACTACTTGGAAATACCTCATGTACAAGAATTCAAGCAATAGTGGATCAATTACTGGTTCTTAATGACAACACAATAGCCATAGTATATTTTTAATTTAAATTGGAAATTTGTTGCATATTTAAACATAAAGCATAACACATATCTTTGCTCAAAGTGACAGTCATTATCTTCTAATTTGACAAACCTCCTCAATGTTCCTAAAATGAGCAAAATTTTATTCTAACTTTAGTTGTCCTGGTTGTGGAAAAGAGCATCTTTCCAGATGCACTGTTTCATTAGCCCATCTTAAAGATAAAAATTGAACTAAAGATGGCTAAAGATGTATCCTTATTTTAAGTATGGACAGTGGAGTATAAGGAACATAGATATGATTCTTTAACAAAGATTTGTGTTGTGAATCAAGCCACATTATTAAATGAATATGTTACAAAAGGATTATAAGTTTTTACATGTTTTTAATGTGATTTCTCTTTATAATGCTTTCACCCTTCCTTGATAGAGGCAGAATGATGAAGTGAATCTAAATTTTATGGCTAGTTTGTAGAAATGATCTAAAGTTAATTGATTTTACAGATTTCTCTCATTGTTTAAGGGAGAATAGCAGTAAACCAGAAAGTATTGTAATTTGCTTCATTAAGATTAAATTTCAAACAGCTAAATGTGACCAGTACTTCTACAGAGAAGTACAGGAAATTATCAAAGCCATCATATCAATCTCCCAGTGATGGTCGTGCTCTTGGGTTCAAATTACTCTACAAGGCCTAAAATTATTTGGCTCAATTCTGCTTTGGACTGAGAGAAGGCAATAAGGAAAATCCCAGTGTTCTCTCTCAAATGAGTACTACAGAACCTGTAG
This sequence comes from Toxostoma redivivum, assembly GCA_013397375.1. NCBI lineage: Eukaryota > Metazoa > Chordata > Aves > Passeriformes > Mimidae > Toxostoma > Toxostoma redivivum. The sequence continues at coordinate 1,388,511 of VXBI01007046.1, read as the reverse complement.
CTATGCCTAATTTTAATTTCTCTTTTTTTTTTAAAACCAAGATAAATTACACACTTTGTCTCAGCTTCTTTTAAAACTACTTTCTGTTTTAGCACACATGGCAGTCTATAGCTGCCAGAGCTCTTCTGCTACTGAGCAGATTCACATTGCCAGTGAAATTCCCAACTGTAAGAAATTACGGATTCTGTGAGTGTCAGCCTTCTGAGCTTTGTGTTCTGTGCAGCTTTGGTCATCAGAGTACAGCTGAGCTGTGTGGGTGCAGATTATGTCCTTGACGTGAGAACAGCACACCATCCTCTTCAGCCAGAACACTGGAACATCCAAATTCCTCACTATTACTCAAATGTTCCTGTTAAGAGCACTCAGACAGCTTTTTGAGCACATCAGGGCTCGAGTCTGCAAGTGATGAGGTTTTCTGATCATGCCCATCTTTTTCTCATTCTATAGATGATTGAAATATATAGCATTGCTGATTGTAGTCGAAGAAGCTTAGTGATGTTTATTGGAAACAGAACCTTTACAAAGGGGGGGGGGCTTGTTAGACTCCAGAGTGGCGTTTAATTTTTTTTTTTTAATTAAAACTGTAGGAGTTTATGTTGAAAAAATCTGTTCAAATACTAATGCTCAAAGAATCTTAAGAATAGCAGTTCATAAATCACCAACATAAATGGAAAAAATCCATTTGGCTATTCTTGCAATAAAACCTTTAATGGTTCCTCATGATCCCAAGTGCACAGTGGGCTGGCTAACATGAGTGAGGTGTTTTAAGGCCATATTATTACAGAGAATCGAAAATGTTCTTTTGAGAACTTCTGTTTTCAGTACCAATCTCTTCTTAACCAAGTGGAACACATCCCTTCCCTCCTCTCCATATCCTCTCTGCCCTTACAGCTTCTGTGTGGGATAAAGCTGCCTGGGAAATCTCTATTGTTTCACATAATTTTCTTTGATTAGAACAAAAGAGGAAGAATTATCTAATTGCATGTCTGAATAACACTGGTCACATGACTCTCTAATTCCAGCTGTCCTAACTGAAGACTGCAGCAGCAGAGTATTTTCTAGAATTGTTTTTTTTTTCTTTGAGCCATTCTTAATCCTCAGTTACGATGATTTCCATCAGAGTTCTTAGTGTTATAAACACAGGTCTGATAATTCCAAGAGTGATTTGCAAGGGGATATTTTGAAGAATTGTCCACACAACTAAACCATAATACATCTCTGAGTACAGGAAATGTGCAGCACACTGGAGATGCAGGTGCCTTTTTTTTTTTCCCCACTCAAAACATTTTGGAAGTTTTCCATATGTGTTCTGTGATCTCTCTAAAAGTATGAACGCTACACTTGAGTATCTGAATATTGAAGTAGAAATGATGTGTACTGACACAGTGGCATTTTTTGTCATGCACACTCAACTCTTGGAAAGACTAGGAGCAGAACAGTGAGAGCCCAGTCCTTTCACAGGTATTAACAGAAGCTTTCAACTTAATTTCCTGAGCGATTTGCCCTGTGGTATTAATTCTCAAATATTGTTGTCTTGACCATCTGCTTTTTTCTTTTTTTCTCCATGTACGCTGTCCTTAGGAGCTGTGTGTTTCTCATCTCTTGATTATCAAAGAACAACTTTCCACTTCTTTTTTTTTATTCTGAGTTGAAAAGGGAACATAAATCTCATAAGATCAGCTTACATTATTTCCCTGTAGTCATTTCACTTTTCCTGCATTCAGTCAAGAAACTGCAGCCAGGTATCTTTTCCAAAAGCGTTTACTTCTGTATCTAGGCAGAGGACATTCTCATGAGTGACACTGAGTATCTTTAGATACAGAGGACAGACCAGCAGGCAGAAGTTAAGGTTGCACATTTCTGATTTTTAAAACTTCAATAACATAGTTGGTTTTCAGGGAAGCTGTGTATTTTTCCATCATTTGTCAGGGTTTGTGGTGGAATTTATTTTCTGCTTCTAGAATGTTCTGTTTTATTTCTCGTTACTCTTCCATTTTTGTGGGAATTGGCTACTATTCTGCCTCTACCAGACCAAGCCCCAAGCTCACATTTGCCAAATTTGCTGTCTGCTGTGCCTTTAAGAGTATGAGTCTAGCCAGGAAGAGGCTTCAAAATATTAATGCTGTTTATTCGGTACACTATGACATGCAAATACATAGCTTTCAGTTCAAGGGAGTCAGAGAAGAGCAGAAGTGAGAGCACTAAGCAGAAGAACCACAGTGATTCTGTTCTTTTGAAAAATCTGAGGTGTAGAAGAAACTTGGCATTAATATTGTTGATCCGAAATCACAGCATAATGACAACTGACATTATATGCCCCCAGACTTATACACACTTCACCCTTCCTGAAAGAAATCAGAAAATGCAGCAAATCTCTGAAATAGAAAGGCCTCTTGCAAAAATTTTTAAAAGGATGTTATAGGGTAAAAGATACATTCTGTCAATAGAAAGTGGTACTGAAAAACAGAGGTAAATTAGTATTGTTTGTTTTAACTATGTTCTATTGGGTCTTCTTTTCATGCAGGTAAGCAGCAAGGATGAAGACTTCTTAGACCTTTCTGTTGATGTGGAGCAGAATACTTCAATCACTCACTGTTTAAGGTAGGCACAAAAATCCGAATTTTTGTGATTTGTCTTTACCTGTTACCCAGAAAGCAGGAAATAAAACTAAAATCTGACAGTTCTATCTTATGTAGATTTAAGTGTGTATAGCTATGTTGATATTGTGCATTTATATGGATATTTCATACTAAAAACTAGTACTTACTCCTTTCTTTTTTTATTCAGGGGTTTCAGCAACACAGAAACTCTGTGCAGTGAATACAAGTATTACTGTGAAGAATGTCGCAGTAAGCAAGAAGCACATAAAAGGTACATCCCAGTTAGGGAAGGAGAAAAATAACCCATGCATTTAATGAGAATACTCTGGTATTTCTTGTGTGTGTGTCAAGGAGAAAAAGTTCTTTTCCCTTAATTTTTCTACTCTTCTTCCACTTAAAAGTAACTTGTCTTCATTCCTCTTGCTAGAATTCAATGTGTCTCTTTCCATGAGTAGTGAGAATCTGTGTAAAGCATTTTGGGACTACTTTGATTGTTATTTATTTTATAAATGAGAAAATGAATAGTCTTGAGACCAAAAACAAGTTTAAAAAGCCAAGTTAAAACAAACTATCAAAGATTAATCAAAGATAATTGGCAATGATGAAAAGTCATTGATTGCATGTGACTTTTTAAACTTAGCTTTGTTTTGAAAATAAAATAATTTTTCCAGTTGCTGAAAGAATCAATTTGATAGCACTTTTTGTAACTATTGTTGTTAACCAAGTTTCTGATTTCTTAAACGTGTTTGATCAGTTGTGCTAAACAGTGCTCCTGAAAATCATCAGAAGCTCTGTGAAAGCCTGAAAATCATTATGTTTGTTTAAAAACAATTCTTGTCTGCCTAATAATTCCAGTCCTGTTTACACCTATGAAAAACCTGTCAATTTGTGTACTGCTGAAGGAGTGGGAACTCTGACATGCTCTTCTGGTTATACCACTGCTGCTGATTATTTGGTTTACCATGGATTGCACACACAGCTTTTGCATATCTCATCTGCCAAGTCTGCCTTCACATGTTGCCTAAGCTTACTAATTGGTGTCTGGTGGAGGTTGTGAATCCAGGCCTGGCCTGTTTGCTGTTGCTTGAGCTCATTCTCTGTGTGGGAGGTAGCGTGATCCCTGACCAATATGAACTGGCTTGACATAACCCTGTACTGTATGCACTTCCATACTGGCAAAACACAGCTTTGATTGTTTATATTTTGGATTTCATGTGGGGTGTAAGTTCACTTTCACTATAGTCATATTTTTCTTCCATTTCTATAAAAGTTTATCTGTGATGGGGACTACTGAGCTAGCAAAGATGGTGTACCAAATTTCTTCACTACTGAAAGAGCTCCTATTACCAAACACACTTACATTTTAAGGAGAGGACTTAGTTTTGAAAAGAGAGCAGAAATTATAGCCATAATATAATAAAAATGTAACTCTCCCTAAAAAATAGCTGCTTCTGTCATCTTTCTGCCCTGCTCCAGCCGTTTTCACTTCCTAGTTCCCTTGCGGGCAGGGGAGTTATCAAGGAATTTGTCCACAGTCCCTTATCTTTTGAAAAAGGGCCGTCTTTTACAAATTTCCTGACATTCTGAAAGTATGGTCTTAATAGACATGTCTGAAACCTGGGCTGTATTGCAGAGACTTTTGAGTTGCCTTTTGGGGCCTAAAGTTTGAAAAGTCAGCACTGTGCTGATCTAAGGCACTTGGCTGTGCCAAGAATCAGGGCACTCTGGTTTGGCCATTCTTTTAGGATGGGCAAATGTATTGCCCAAAGATTTGTATATTTAAGCATAAATATGTTTAAATATATTATGTATTTGCTGCCAGGCCAGCTATGGTTGGCTGAGTAGGCACTGGTGTGAGATCTCCCTCATGCTAGGGAAAGGGGCTCAGTAAAACTAACTCACTTTCTGGCTTTGGCTGCTGCAAAATTTGTACAAAATTATTGTGCCAGAGCACAGCCTTATCTTGTTTGGATAGCAGGAGGTAGGTGGATAACAGTGGGCTGTTTGTGTCCCTTGGTAATTTTTAATGAATGGCTGGGAAAGCTTGGAGTAATACTTATGTGACAAAGTGGTGTAACAAAGCTCATTTTAAAGACCTTGTTTGACTTGGCTGGTTTGCTGGGAAAGTCAGCTGGAACAGGACCTCTGAAATAGCTCTGTTGCAATACCTGCACTGTATATCAAGTGGGATCTAGGTTTTGCTTTTGGGAATTCTGGAAAGCTATGAGCTATGGGTAGATACTATTATATGAGTTCATCATGGCTGTTTTTATATACTATATCTTACTGTTGTAAATGCATTTTCAGTTCTCTCTCTCTTTCAGTTCAAAAACTCCCTTTAGTTTAGCAACACAATGTACTTTTAAAGAGCTAATTATTTTGGTTTCTTTTAATGCTTGCAAAGGTTTTTAAAGGCAAGTTTCTTGTTTGTTGAATGTTGAAACTGAATGTTTTGGATGAGTATTGGAAATACCGCTGTTTTTTGGGGTTTGTTCTTTTTTTCAGGATGAAAGTAAAAAAGCTGCCTATGATTCTAGCTCTCCATTTGAAGAGATTTAAGTACATGGATCAGCTGCATCGATACACAAAACTCTCTTATAGAGTAGTTTTTCCCTTAGAGCTTCGTTTATTTAACACCTCAGGAGATGCCACCAATCCTGACAGAATGTATGACCTTGTTGCTGTGGTAGTTCATTGTGGAAGGTAATGGCTCTGTCTGAAGCAAGGGATTTTTATAAGCATAACTGTGCTTGAAAGAACATCACAAGGCACCCAGTATCATATAAATCAATAGCATTTAAAGACCTCTTAAAAAGCAAACTTTTTTAGGAAAAAACGTGTTGTGGGGAGAAACTACCAGTCCTGACAGAAATTATGGCCTTGTTGCTTTGACAGATCATTGTGAAAAGTGGTAACTGTATTTCACATTATAGATCTTTATATGAAATTAACTGTGTTTTTAAAAAACCGGCACAAAATGCACAATATCATATTATCAATATGATCAAATCATATTATCAATGTTTAAAAGCAGTTTCTAAGGAAAAAAGCTTTCTTAGGAAGGAAGAGATCATGGAAAGATTCATTAATAAAGCACTTCCATTAGGGTGTGTTTTTTTTCTTAAGGCTTGAGTAACATTTTCTGAAATATATCCATATATTATGAGTTTTGTTGATTACTTTGTTTCATTGCTTTCAAAATAGGACTGTTAGATTTGTATTTGATTTTGCTTTATTCAACAAATGTTCTTGTGGTTTCAAGGCTTAAAACGAGGTTGTTCTACAGACTGCTTATTGAGTAGATAAAAGCCCCAAAGCTGAAAATTGCAATTTGACATCTAGAATCAAAGAATAAGTTATGTTGTGAGGTCAAATACTAAAACTCAAAGCAGAGTAACTTTGACATTAGATTAGGTTGCACTGGTCCCAGTTTCATAGCTAGGAATCCTAATTTCACTTTCTCTGTGGGCAATTTGCTCCAGTTATTCAGTGTTCTCCCAGTGACTAAAGAGTAGAGGTAAGATAAATAGATCTCAGATTGGACAATTTTGGAAAATGAGCCTTTGTGCCATAGTTTTTGGGACACTCTTATTCTGGATCATAAGGGAAATTCTTTCTGTCCATTCTGACCATTTCTGCCTCCTTCATTGAAGCTGTGGTCTTGAGGACTTCTCTGTTCTCAGAGCCATGGGCAGGAGATAGCCCCTGATTTCATGGTGATCTGGCACACAGACATCTCCCTCAGGGATGGCAACCTTCCCTCCCTGGTCTGGGCACAAAACCATCGGAGTGCTGCTAGCCAGTCATGGCACTTCCAGAACTGCTTTAACTCAGTTGTTCACTTTCAGTTCTAAGGTTCAGCTGTTTCAGAAATTGTATTATTTCCTTACTTGAAACCTGATGAGAAATAAGACACTCCTAAAGTTTTGGTGGGTTATTTCCTCTGGCATAGTCATGGAGGAAGTTTTTTGCCTGCCATAACTGAAGAGTCAGACAAGAGGCATTGTAAGAGTTTTATTTGGGAGCCCTTCTCATTGCTGAGCTTCTTGAGACTCTTAAACTGCCAGTTTAACTCAGTTTCTGTTTGCAGTGTTCCAGATAAAGAGACTAGATGAGCAGCAGCTCTACAGGATCTGTTCTGTCTTTATGAAATATCAGAACACTTTTTTGATTTCCCTTCTCTGTCTCTGTTGAAGATTTAAATTATATTTTCAGTGCCTGTGGTGTTCATTCATTATTTGAAATTATAATCCTTTATTTAGCATAATAAGTAAGACTGTATTATGAGGATGATGTAAGTAGAGAGTAAAAAAAAAAAAGACAAGACACATCCAAAAAGAAATTGTAGTGGTAGCCATTTTAATTACTGTTAAGTATGGCTTTTCTCCAAGAAAAACAATAAAGGGAATGCATCTCCACATACATGTATATTATGGTTTATGTTCTCTCCTAATTTTATTTTACAGTGGCCCTAACAGAGGACATTATATTGCAATAGTGAAGAGTCATGATTTTTGGTTGCTTTTTGATGATGATATTGTTGAGGTAAGCACAACCAGAGGACATGCACCCCTTTTGTGGATATGATTATTTAAAGTAGAATGACTGGTGTGCTGATGAAAAGAGGCTTCAACCCCAGTCTAAATGAGGAATAATTGTGTGTGCAGAGCTGTGCCTTACAATTTGACTGTACAGCACTTTGAATTGCATTTAGGCCTTTATACTTAAAATAACCTCTTTTGTTTATGACCATTGTCTTTCACCATTGTTTAATGAACTATTCTGTGGCAAGAAGAAAAATAATTATATTGATAAATTGAGTTTTAGCTTACAATATATAGGAACTTAATTCAATATTATCAACAAAATTTAAAAATTTATATATATACACCATACGTAGCTGCCACCCTCTGTGCAGTTGGTGGCTGAGGGGAAGCTGAAACATAACAAGTTTAAGAATTATTTGGATTTTATTGTTTTATGTAATTATGTGAAAGTTAATTTGGTTTGACAATAACTTTTAGGGTGGAACCTAATTTTTTTGTGTACATTATGCAAGGCATTCCTACTTCAATTTTTTATGTTTTTACATCCAGAAAATTGATGCACAAGCTATTGAAGAATTCTACGGGTTGACATCAGACATCTCAAAGAACTCTGAGTCTGGTTACATCCTCTTCTATCAGTCTCGGGACTGACGGGGAGCTGTAGTGAAGAGAGATTTTTGTGTCTCACATCTTCTCTATCCTGGAATGGAGCAAGCACTGAAGAGAAGGAAAGCAGGGAGCTCTAGGGGCAATAGCACAGTTTGCACACAACTAAGTAAAGAGTTTGGGGGTTCTTAAAACTTTTGTATCATTTTCATTTTATTTGCTCAGGTATCATGCTGACTGCACATCTCCACTGCGTCCCATAAGCAAAAAGAGAGATACCAGCCACTCTTGCAGGAGCTTTCCTTTGGGGAACACCATCTCTGTGGTCCTAGTTCAAAGCCCATTGAAGCCTTCCATGGACTTCAGTGGCCTTTGAATCAGGTTCTCACTGTGCTGCCAGACTGGTGCAGTTAGGAGCATTAGAATTCTGTATTTGATACAGACTTTGTGTATAAAAGGTAAAGGATTCCCTCTGAAGTGAGTTTCCTGTGCTTAAGTTTGAAAGAATGAGGTTTGGAGGGTCAACATGTAAGCAAGAAGTTATGTCTGGGCCCAACTCAATTGCCTTCTTGATGGAAGTGGAAGTGGTTTAACTGGAGGTGTAAACTGGTGTCAGGGAGGCAAGGATGCTTTGCTTCTCTGGAGAAGCTTACATTATTTATAATGTGTGATCGGGAACAATCAGTCAAGATTATGGCTTTTAATCTCCCTATGGGGAAAGATTTGGTTTGTAATAGTTTATTTTTATTTATAAATTATTGTAACTTAGGATGTTGTGTATTGTTCTTTATTCTAACAAGTATTGGAAATTTTATATATTCATTTAAATTTAAACTAATTATGTTTAAATATTAAAGGAGAGAACAAAAATTACAAAAATGACACCTATGATATCTAAAAAAATTAACTCATAACACAGAAGAGAGATTTCCTTCTGGAAGAACTGGTATCTAACTCAGGTACTTTAATTAAATCAGAATAGACTCTTCCCATTAATGGTGGAAAAAAGGTGATCAAACTGTTATGTAAAAGACTTAGTAAGAAAATGTTGGGGCAGTGGGGGTATACTGATCTTTGTAGTTCTTTGATTTATTAATGATTCATACTCTTGGCAAATTAGAATGATTTGGATCGAAGGAAACAATTTTATTATTTCCTCTTCTAAAAGCAGATCAACTTCTGTTAAACATAAATTAAGTCTGAGTAGTAAGAAGAAATAGGTTTGGAATTTCACGAGACTGAAGATACCACATTCCTGTAAAAGTAATAATATTTAAGTCCTGTATAGTGGGAACTTTTGAAATTAAGCAGTTTGCCTTGCTTTAGGTTTATAAAACAGCACTAAGAATTAAAATCTTGACAAAACCCCCGATCTGTAAGAAATGTGAACTATTTGACATTCTTCACTTAGGAGTACATTGTCTGACAGTAGCTGAATGTAATTTCTGGAAGGTCATTGGATGTGCATTCCAGATTATGGCAATCAGGTCTTGGATGTCCTTGTCACTCCCTTGTCAGCCAGTGATTTTTACATTACTGTAATTTTCTAAGGTTATTTTATTGATACTGTTACAACTTTTAAAAAGAATGTCTTCTGTCTGCTGCTATAACTGACTATTTACTTACCTGTATCTTTTAGCTCAGGAAATGACTTCACCTATTCACTCAGTTGAACAAATCTTTTAACAGGGTCACTAAATAAATTGGGCTATTTAGCAGCTGTCATACTATAACAAATCACTTTTGTAAGATGCAGAGTTTCTAATGCCTTGGTTTGGCTGGAATTCTTTTGTAGAAGATTATGTATCATGATTAAACTACCAGCATTGTAAAGTAAAGCCTAAATATTGTGGGAGGTGCAGAAAGATATGATTGGATTTTTCTGAAAGGATTCAAATAATGTTAACATCTATTTTCGGCTTTCAATAGAAAAAGGATTAAAGGGGAAAATCAGTTGAATAATGGTGCATGTCAGAAGGATGAAGTCCTTTGCATACTAAAGGTACAGTATTGCAAAAGAACTGTCATATTACCTTTTGCTAATTTGTTTGGTCTTTTTTTCTTCATTTTTCTTCTTTTTTTTTTCTTTTGTTTTAATGTAGTTAAAAGCTGAGGCTAGTTGATAAATGTTTTATACCTTAACGAAATTCAAAACATTTTTGTTGTTTCACTGGTTTTACTCCTGCTATGTATTTTTATAAGATACTGACTTTTATTTTGTATAGGGGTTTTGAGGTAGTATTCCAAATTATATATTTCGTTTTTCTTTTAGCGCAGCTGAAATAATTGTAAGTTCTTAATTAAACTGATGTCAGAAATTGCAACTCAAAACAGAATTAAAAGGGACAGAAATGCGAAATATAACTGATTGGTATGTAAAACATAGGGTTTTTTCTTGACTGTAATACAGTGAGGACTGTGGGAAAGTTGTCAGTTGTTGTAAATGGTGGAATTTATTTGCTGTGTAACTATGTAAATGTTAATTGGGATTGCAGTCCCTTATTTTGTATATTGGAGCAAAAAACTTCTATTAAATAAAGTTATGTTCTCTAAAGTTACATACTGTATCCTTTGTGGAGCCCAGATGGTCAGCCAGCTGCCTTTTGTACTTTATAATGTTTTCAAACAACAAAACTATGTGGCACGGGCTGTATTAAGCAACTGCCCTGAGCCTTGAGCAGAGAGGTGTGTTTAAATACACTGCATTAAGTATCTCACTCGATGTGTTGTTAGGGAAATCATAGGGTGGCAGCTGTGTTTTGGGTGATGTGCTTCTCTAGGAGTAGTTTTTGGTAAGTCTGTGGTCTCTGAGGTAGAAGAGAAGGGAGTTTTAAATAATGTTCTTCCTGGACTTCTCCCTTAAAAACAAATCTGTACCTTGCCACAAAATATGTGTCCAAGTTATCCAAGGGATTTCTTGGCTCATCACCTTGTGGGACGGAAAACAGAAAGAAAGAAAAATGGGAGTATTTACAGCATTAACATGTGAGAGACTGGCAAAGGACAGGAGTCCAGCATCAGAAATACAAGCTGTAGCCGGTTACAGTATCCATGGATGATCTGGGATCATTCTTCACCTGGAGTCCACTCTTTCTTTGTAATGCAAGTAAATAAACTTGAGGTTTCACAAACATCTCAGACCCTGCCATATTTGCAGTTGTGACTGTATCTGTAGCCTTTCATTGCCTAGATATGGTGACTTTTAGGTGTTGAGGTACATGCATGAATGGTTAAATCAAGCTGTGTTTTCAGAATTTAGTCATTAATCAGATTGCATCTCCTTGGTTGGCATTCAGGTGGTGATAGGACATAGGGATTTGGGGGCACTTCAGATCCCCCACCACAGTCTATGACATCTGCATAGGGCTGGCAGATGAATGTAAGATCCACAGATCTATATCCTTCTGGAGCAGCTGCTTGAAGCTGGGTAGGACATCCTGGTTTCTTCCCTGTGGAACAGAGTGGTGGTTTGCATTTGTGGGTTTGGTTTTTTGTTTTCCTTTTGTCATCGGTTTGGGGTTTTTAAAGTTGTCAGAGAGCAGTTTCTGGAAATTGTATTCACAGATGAAACCACCTCTTTGATTAACTTTATCGCTAAAAGAAGGAAACCTTTCAGTCCATGTTAATTATCTGTGGACTGCAGTATTACACTGGCAATACTTTTGTGACTTTTCTAAAAAAGTTTGAACAGTGCAGGTATTGACTGTTTGCCTCCAAAGAGTGGCTTTACTGTGTAAGTTTCCACTTTCCCCCCACGTTTGTCTGAGTTGATCTTAAGCTTGTGTGTCTTAGAAGCTCAGGGGTTTTTTTCCTCTTGACAATGCAATATGCAGTATTAATGGATTTGGTCTTGTTAGGCTTCAAAGTCCTCTAACCTCTCACAGCATAATGTGAGATGTATAATGCATTAGTCTCTTTACCTGTGAACCTCCAAGTACTCAATTATTACTGAATTAATATTCTACATAATCTGTATTCAAGGGTGGTTCACTTTGCAGCAGCTTTGCCACTGATTGATTGCTATAAATGAACTATGCAAGTCAACTACCATGCAAACAAACACAAGCTTCATCTCTTAAATACAGAGATCCCTAAAATCCATTGTTTCCAGTTTTAATGACAGAGTTTGGTGAGGCAGTAATGAAATTTCTTTGGTCTTTGTTAAAATATATTCTTTGGGGAACTTCTATAAGAATGTGTGGGATAAATAAGGAAGATTGCAGATATCACCAGTTTTGAAATAAACTGAGTACTATCTTTGAGTTTCTTAATAAAAGTACAAATAGATTATATTCTTTCTTTCTCTCTAGTGGCTTGTGATTGCAGCCTGCATAAGAGATTGTAAGGGCTCAGAAGAAAGCAAGGTACTTTGTAACCAGGTCTTTGTTATAGAGCCGATGCTGGCATCATTAGGGAACACTAATTACAGAAGGATCATCAGTCATGTCCTTGATCTGCATTCCACAGGTTATATAATCCAGGAGAGAGAGAATGCACAGCAGGAATCTATCTGGAAATAGAGAGAAGGAGCTTTACAATTATTTACTGACACAACAGATAGGAGAGCAGCATTCCCCCAAAATACAAAATATTGTATTTAGTGCAGATTTCTGGTATTTGGAGAATTCAGGGGTGCTTAAAACATCCTGGCATCCTAGGTTTTTTTATGCCTTTGTGTGTGTGTTTAATTTGCTATTTCAATCTATTTGAAGTTTCTGTCTGTACACAGATTTTTAAGGTTGATATGATTGTATTAATGAGTGCTCCTCCAGAAACAATTTATGCATATATGGAGTGTAATATTTTAGTGGCCTGATCTACAAAGATTTTCTGACTCTTCACTAGGACCCATTTATGTATTTTCTGTAACTGATTTTAGGGAAAAAAAATAGTGAAGAGCTCAAAATATTTTATTAGTGTGTTGTATTATTAAGTGATTCAGTATCTAGAGCTGCTCCTGCTCTTGAGTTCATCGGCTGAATTTGAGTGTCATCACATCCTAACGCAACTTGATGTCCATCAGCTGCTTTGAGGTGTGGCCTTTATGTTCTTTCAACTCTGTTTCACTGAGTGTTGCTTCATTGCAGTGGCTGCCATGGTCAGCTCTTACAAGCTGTGCTAACAACATTCAGCTCGAGTTGCCTGCTTCCATGCTTGCGCATTTATTCGGCTTTCTGGAGGCTCATTATCCCAATGTTATGTCACGTCTGTCTTCTCTGCATCTTCTGTGTCAAGGAAGATTGCTGATACACAGCCTCAGACAATGTTTTGTAAATCACTAGCTTGTATGCCAGAGATGAGTTATAAGGTATTTGCACTGAAAATATCTGATGCTTTCTGTTTTCTAAATGTGGTGAAAGTACTCCTCAGTATAAAAAAGAATTGGAATCATGGGATTGAACAAATGCAACCTTGGTGTACCCTTTTCCTCTTCTTTTTAAGGAAACTATGAAAGGCATGCAATGAACATATTTGAAAAACGAAATCTTTGTTTTACAGAAGATGCCTTTTAAATTATTTTTGAGTTTGTTTAGAGTTTCATGGCATGACATGGCAATGTTACACAGGGGTCTCTCAGAAGGAGGTTATGAGAAGACCTGCATCTAGGAGCTGGATGCCAAAGAGGTGTCACTGTAATTGCTAATCCCAGTCTAACAGGACCCAGATTTTGCAGAGCAGCCACCAAGAATGTTCAGTGAATATTGGGAGGAAAACTGTATTCATCAGGGCTGTACTTGCTGCATATGCAGAATGCTGAGACTCACCACTGCTCTTTTTCATTTTTTTTTCTCCGTAAAAGAGAGACAAACCATTTAAAATGTACAGTTTCAATATATAGGCTATGTATTCACTCTTTCTTGGGTGGTTTTTTGGTGGGTTTTTTTTGAGGGGGGCGAGAGGTGTTATTTGTTTGTTTTTAATTCTGGTAACTTTTACTGAATTGGAGAGTATTAAAGGGAGATACTACAGCTTGAGATCAAGAAGTATATTCCACATATATACCACAACACCAATTAGCCTCTTTTTCCCCCATATTTTGCATGTAGAAGAATTCATAATTCACCAAAGGAGAAATGAGACAAAAATTACTATAGTTCCTAAGTTGTCTTTTGTCTTTATTCATTATTGGATTGTGTGCAAGGTAATGTATATTTGTGGGGGTAAAAAAAAATTGAAAAATAACTTGGCCATTAAAAAAAGTAGAATCCATGATAATTTTGTTTTTCAGTGAGTAAAGAAAAATTTTGAAGAATATGAAGCAGTGATACACTGCTTTTGGACAAATTTGGTAAATTTGAAAAATAATAGTGTACCAAAAGCTTGTTAATAGGGATTATAGTGAGATGAAAAAAGCCCCAGAGCTTTGAAATGTCTGAAAACAGTGACAGGCTGGCTGATGGGGCCATCTGTATTACACCAGTTATCAGCCTGCACTGTGAGTCTGTGTGTCCAAAAACTGGCATCTCCTGGTGTTTTTGCTGTACAGATATATCTACGCGCATCAGAAGACACAGCAGTGTGTTCAACTGGAAACTTCCGTAAGGAACATACCTGGGATAATAGTGATAGCACAGCAATATTGTCTCTAAGTGCACCAACTTCCATTTTGGAAACTGAGAAGGAAGAATGTGAAAATGCAGCTGCCAAGTGTGCCCCTCACAGAAAGATAAATCTTGGGTTTACATGGGGATGCTGTCCTGAGTAATCCAGTCCCACTTCAGTGTTTTCCATCAAGAAAATGTGCTTCAAACAGCTGTCACAAATCTCAGGAGATCTGGCCTGCCTGGCTCTTGTCCTGCTGTGTTCTGGTGTTGCAGCCACCTGTGTGAAGTGTGATAAAAATTCCATCTTATGAAACACTCCTTGCAAAATTAGTGGTAAGCCTGGACAGAAAGCTGCCTAAGCTGGTTGGCTGCTCTTCCTCTTGTGTGCAACAGGCACAGCAGCTTCAAGGGCTTAGCATATGCTCAGTGGTTTTCATAGTCAAGACATCTTGTTCTAACTTGCTCAGTTCGGTGGTTTTTAACTGAGGGGCATTTTAGCATCTGCCCACGGCGATTATCTCATTAAACCCTGATCTGACTCCAATTTCCATTCCTGGCTGGGCATGCATAGAAAACATTTCCTGATGTTTTGTGGCTGTTTACCTAAGCACTAAGAGCAGAACTGTGTTTTTTGTTTAGTTCCCTTATGGTTTGGGTAAGATTTTAGGGGTCAACATGCAAGAAGGTTACAAAAATCCAGTTAATCATTACATTTGATGCAAGTTACGTATTTTAAATATTTTTGTGGATGAGGACAACAGATCACGTAAAAAAAAAGGCATAATTCATGTGGAAGTGAAGAGTGATGAAAGTTTGTGGCCTTGAATACCTGAGAGCAAACCTTTCAAGTGCTCCCGAAGAGCACATGGACCCTCAAAAAGCAGCATCTCTCTCTGAGCATTATCTGATATGCTGATTCAGTGCAGATGACTTACCTTTCTGGTGAAATCAAAAGCAGTGAAGTATTTTTTTTACTCTGCAGGCAAGGTATACAGTAATTTTGGAGGCCTGAGGTCTTTCTCATTGAAAATCATTTTGATGTTTTGTGATTAATGATTTACTGGAATCCTTACAGATGATTAAGTTGGGTGAATTTAAGTTCCGAGTCTCCTTGTATCAAGGCTGGTTTCCCATTGTTGCTGTTATTTTTAAAATTATATTAAGGAAGATGTGGAGATTAGAATTCAGCTGTCACATTAGCATTCCATTTATTTGGCTGATTGCTCTGTTGTGGATGTCTAGATAATTATATGTAAATCACTGACTTCTTGCTAATGGCCAACTTGAGGGGTTTTTTCCACAAATCTGTCAGTTCTTGAATGTTTCTCCTAAAGTGTGAGGAGGAATGAAAAAAAAACATTTTGACATATTCATGCAAACTTAAGCTGAATATAGACCTGCAGATGCTTTAAGTGTGGTATCTAAACATGGATGTTTTCAGACTGCTACTTTTATATGGGAAATTAGGCCACATATTTAAAAACAAAAACTGCTGAAATGTAAGTGCCTGAAACTAATCGTTTCAATATGATTTAAAATCCTACTTATCTTCTGAATATTTTTTCAGTGTCAACAGTAAAAGTCCCCTGAAATGAAAAGGAGCTACATAATCTGAGTGTCTTTGGAAAGGTCATTACAATGTGGATGCCTGCTGTGGAGTTGGAAGTTCAACTTTTTATACAGAGTTGGCAATTTTGGCCTTACTTTTTAATAGAAATTTGCAGTAGTTTTACATCAGGTAAAGAATCCATTTTGTGCCTGGTGATGGAAAAAATTTTTGCATTATAAAATCCTTGCTTTCTTAAAATCACTGTACCTAATAATAGCAATGGTCAAAGTGTTAGGGGTGTCCTAACTGTAGCATATTTAAATCTGTGTGAGCAAAGGCTTGTGTTTATGGATGATCAATACTATTCTTACAAAAAGACTAACATCAACAGTGAAGCTTTCACATGTTAAGTGTAAAAAAGCTGTTCAATTTTAAAGAGGCTTTTGAAAGCAGTCTTTGCTCATAACTTTACTGGGTTCAGTTAATGAACTATTCTTTCTCCAGAACGTCAGTCTTGTTCAGATACCATTTGGGCTTGGAGAAAACATTTGCAGTAAATTGGGATGCTTTTATAAATTCATGTGAATAAGTTTCAGCCTAAAACTGAGTGAAGTATGCAGCCAAACATAGTTATAATGATTTCATTCACATGTTCAGTTATAGCTGATTTATCCCATATAGAATTTTAAACCTTCACTACTGAATTAATAAGCTTTGGAAAATTGTGCTTAGTCTGTTTTCTTATACCGTTGACCTGAATTTTTTGTAGTTTTTTTTTATCAGGCATTTGAGAACAAACCCCTCCTAGAATATGTTATAAACTAAACGACAAAGTTATGTAATATATACGTGCCATTCTGTGAAACTGTATATCTTTCATAAAATGCCGGAATAAACATTGACAATGATGATCATGTTGGCTAATAAAGTGCAATTCGAAGCTACAGAATGGCAGACTGACTGAAGGGTTAGGATTTTTTGTTTTGTAAGTCATTCTTTGGCTGCTGGATGTATACATGTGCCTACCCCTATGCCTCTACTATGCCCTAAGATTAGAACCCAAATCTGATGTTCCTGTTGCTGGATTAAGACTGGTAAACACTATTCCATGAGGAACAGTGGCTACTGTGGATAATAGAAGCAGCCATTATTGTTGCCCCAGATTGCTGAAGAGCAAGGCAGACTGAAACACTGTGGTTGTGACTGAGAAGAGCAATTTCCCACCAGGATACCCTGGGACTGCCTCTGGCTGTTTTGTGCAAGGACAAACATTGCACTGTGCTGCAGAATTCACACACATTAAACCAGCCCTGCCAAGGCAGTGCCATGTGTATGTACTAAATACTCAATGTCATCAGGAATTTTGCCGATGACTAATGGTGTGTTAGGGATTTTTTGCTTTAAAGTGTTGTTGTGAGGAAAAGCAATTGTGTTCATGCCAGTAATATGTGCTTTTAAAAGCAGGGCTGCCTGAGCAGTTTTCTGAGAAAAGGGAATCTGGTTCTGTTGAAACATGTTTCTGTTTCCACATCAAAATAAAACCCAGCAATTTGCTTGGGCAGACAATGGGACTGCAGAAGGGAGTGTAGAAGGAGTTCCAGCTTGTTGAGCATGCGGTGGGCACCTACCACACAGCACTTGTCACAGCAAACATGACACCCCAGCACGCTGAGCCCTGTGCTGCCTACCAGCTGGACACTGGCTTAGACCCACTGTGCTATTCCTGGTCTTTAGAGCACCAACAGAATGTGTCTCAACTTCCTCAAAGCCCATCCATCTCTCCCTGAATCTTGATGCATTGGAGATCACCAAACCATGAAAAGCCAGGGTAAAATCCACTAATGGGTATGGCCTTTTCTGAAGAGGGTCCACGCCTGTTGTATTTGTGCACTTATGTCTTCAGAGCTGTAACTGGGTAGGAATTTTTCAGCAAAGAACATTTTGTTAGAAATTGATGATTTGTGAAAACTGATGTGTTTTGTGGGAAGGTAATTCACCAGTTTTTGGTAAAATAGCTGCAGAGTGAAAACAGCCATCCATTCACTCACCTGCCAGCTCATCAGACAGGTTTATGGGGAGTCTAAATTTCAGGAGCACTACAAGGTAGTCATGAGGGTTTCAGACAAGATAAATATCTTGAGTCTGCTGTGCTTAGTTCTCCACAAGATACAGTGGCTTCAGCCAAAACATTTGATATGCCTGATAACATGCATGCACTAAGAGGCTGGATTGAGACTGCCTTCCTCCTTTGGCTACCTTTGCATGCTTGACTTTGTAGCCTTCTGGATTTCACTGAAAGACAGCAGGGAGAAGCAGAGGTAGTTTATTGTGCTGATATCTAGAAGAACTGAAAACTTTGGATATGTACAGAAAACTGTCATTTGAGCTAATAGAGTGAGAAATAGGATGGTTAGCTTCTGAAGACTTTGGAATAAAAATATCATATGAGATAGCAAGAGAGCTTCACAGAGACTTTTGAAGAAAATATGTGACCTTGGAGTGATCTTCTGACTCCCCAGGCAGGAGGAGATTGTTTCCCACTCAAACCCTCTTTTTCATGTCTGCCCATGGCAAGTTTTTGGAATTCTCTTTCAATGCCATCCTCTTGTTTGCTTTTCACTGTGATGAATTTAAATTGGTTAGTGAAACACCAGGAGCTACTCCCTTCCCAAATCTGTGTTCAAACAGTATCTCTGATCATGCCAGGTTGCTCAGGGCTTTGTCCATTTTGGTCGTGAAAATGCCCAGGGCAGAGATGGTACAGTGTCTCTGGACATCCTGTGTCACTGCCTGACTCTGTGTGCTGTGAAAGTTTCTCCTTGCAAGTCTGAACTCCTCCCTCTTCAATTTATGACGATGATCAATCATCCTCCCACTGTTTACTACAGCGAATAGCCTGGCTTTCATCTTCTGTATTTTAAAATCAAAGACCTATTATTATTTAATGTGACCCCCGTGTATCACAGAGCTATAAATTTCATCCTGCTGCTCCTGGGGGGCACCTCTATGTGGCAAATGTCTCCACATTTAAGGTCCCTCTTGCTGGCTTTCCTACAAGGTTACTTCTTGCAGCTCTGTTCATCTGCCTTCAGAATTTTCATGTGAGCTTGTATATGGTCAGTTTGAACCAGCGATTTCCTCCCCCCCAATATGACTAATCTCTCCTTCCCCATATTTGCCCTCACCTCACTCTCCCTGACTCTCCAGATTTCTTTCTTTGTGTGTAAGTCTCATTTTCCATATGACCTGCTCCCCACCTCTGAACTCTGCCTCTCAGGGCAGATGTCTGCACCCACACGATTCTGCTTTCTGTTCCTCTCTCTGCCTTCCTCAGCCTCTACTCCCAGCCTAACTCATCCCACCAGCTCCAGTCCTGCTCTCTTCTCTCCCCTCTCCTCTGGGGTAGAACTGAGACTTGGCTCCTTTGCATTCAGACTGGAAGTTCTTGGCCTCTCCCTGCCAGGGCTCAGCAGCAGGATATTTCTGCTGCAGACTCAAACCTAACCCCAGAATTTAATTTGTGACTCGTGAATTCTGCCTTTTGACAGCTGCAGATCCACAGGCTCCAGGTAGTCCACATAACATGGGGGCAACCTTCTCCAGAGACTGGGCAATGCTGCTTGCCAGAGGGGACATTACCACTTACTCTGTTTTCAGCCTGGAAACTCCTGTGCAGTGCTTTTGTTGTACTGTGCAAAGCTACACACGTCAGTTCCAAGATCTCCTACCTGTTAGAGGTCTGCTCCTCATCTCCAGCTGCACTTTGGCTCGGGCAGCCATGTCAGCTTCATTTTCCCAGCAAAGCTACAATACCTTTTTCTTCATCTCCGTTTATAAGTAACATGAGGGCTCTGCTTAAGATTTAATAATTTGTAAACTAAGAGCATTGGAAAGATGACTTCCCTTCATGATCTCCTTCTTAAGAAAAATTATCCTTGGAACGCCAGTAAATTATCTGTGATACTGTGTCTGCTGCTAACAATATCCTTTTTTTTCTCGTTTTCTAATTTTAAATTTGCACTGCTCGTATCCATTTATATCTCCCAGTGAGTTACTGTGTTATCCTGACATTGTAGAGGAGTCAGGGCTATTTCCACCAGTTTATACAGCCTAAGTCCAGTGGGGCTGGGTCCCTATATGCTGGAGAAAGTAAACCACAGCAATAATTACCTGTGGCAGGAGGCATTAATTACTGTTTGTCATAGGATTCCTCATTCTCTGCTGCATGTACTGCATTGCCATTTTAATTTCCTGCACAGCAGACACATTGGGCTTTCCTGATGCTGTGATTAAGGCACAGTAGCAGAGCTGGGGGCATGAGGGGGTCCCAGGGAGGCAGCAGTGGGGTGCAGTGCTCCAGCTGCCCTGCTGTGACCCCCAGCCTCAGGACAGGGCAGCTTGCCCAAACTGCATCACCTTGAAACCCAGAAGCTGCCAGGTAAGGCAAGAAGGAAGCTCTGAGATAAAATGGTGTTACAACAGCTTTCCTGCCCTCAGCTGTCTTCCTGCTCCTGGGTTTAACAGCAAGTCCAGAACTCCTCAGCTCTGCAATAACAAACCAAGCTCGCAGGGCTGCTTTCTGCCTAGCCAAGAACTCGTGTCAGTCCTGAGAATTTCTGATTTTCTCTCCATAAGTAATGAGTGGCTGCAGGATGAACCCCTGGGAAGTTGTGTTTTGTGCTTCTGGTGGGGAGTAAGTTGTTAACCATCCCTGCAAACAACAGTCTGGTTTGACACACTGGTTTTTGATGAAGAGAAATGGAGTTTTCCCGGCCACTTGCTGAGCAGAGGATGCTGCTGCTCTTGCCTTTGGTGGCAGCTGCTTCTCCAGCTGCTGCTCCAGTGACTCCCCCACCACAGCTACACCAACCCCTGGGGGGGGTATGGCTCCCCAGCACCCCCTTCACTTTTCCTTGCCAATATATGAGCTCTTGTGCCCCCAGAGGAGGTGAACAGCTTGGCAACAACACAAAAACCCTCAGACACAAACTCTGGGGAAAGTGTTTTATAAACATCGAACTATTTTTTTACAAAATGTAGTGAGGCTGTAATCAGGAGTAATGAGAGGAGGTGCAATTCCAGCATGCTGCTAATTAGGCACTAAAAACCTGAGCACAGTTGTCAGCACCTCTGTCTCCAGTGATAATTCAAAATGTGATATCCCTCCCCTTCCAGTTCCTCCCTGATGAATAAATAAAGTGACATTCAGTTATAATCACAAAAAGTTATAGCAAAACCTATTCACTTTAAGCTGTCCAACATCCAACAGTCTCTGGCAAAGCCAAGAGGGCTCATTCCAATTACTGAAATAAAAAAAACATTGCTATCTTTTTTATAAACAGTTACAGCAAATTGCACTTGTTATTTCCTCACAGATGATGGCAGTGGTGCTGCTTCCTTGCTTGGCTGGAATCCAACCCCAGCCTGAGCCCTGTGCCTGCCATGGCTTGCTTGGGAAATCAGCTCCAGAGCTGTAATTTATCCCTCCAGCTGGTGCCTGTGCAGTGTTACTGAAGGGACGTGCTAATTACCTTGTATTAATTCAAGCAGAGACAAGCAAACTGCACTTTCTAATTTGTAGGTGGGATGAAGATGTTGGACATTGGTCCTATCTTTAACAGCCTTTTGTGCACATATCCCAGCCATGAACATTCCAGTTTCTCCAGGAGAATGCTGTGGGAAACAGCGTCAAATGCCTCACTAAAGCCCAGGCAGACAACATCCACAGCCTCTCCCTCATCTACTAAGCCTGTCACCTTGTTACAGGAGAAGACCAGGTTGATTGAGCTCAACCTGCCTTTTACACACCCGTGCTGGCATGGTCCCCTCCTGGTCCTGCAGGTGCTGCATGGTCACTCAGCATGACCTGCTCCGTGACCTCTTCTGGCACCAAGGCCAGGCTGACAGGCCTGTAGCTCCCTGAATCCTTCTTCCCTGAGCCTTTCTTATAGATGGGCATCACATTTGCTGACCTTCAGTCAGCTGGGACATCCCCAGTGAGCCAGGAGTGCTAGTAAATCATAGAACTGTAGAATGGATTGGATTGGAAGGCACCAAAAACATCATCTAGTTTAAACCTCCCTGCCATGGGTAGGAACATCTTCCACCACACCAGATTCCACCAAGCTTCATCCAGCCTGGTCTTGAACACTTCTGGGGATGGAGCATCCACAGCTTCTCTGGGGCTACCTGTTCCAGTGCCTCACTACTCTCACAGTAGAGAATTTCATCCTAATATTTAATTTAAACCTATCCTCTGATGGAAAGTGGCTTGATGCACTTGAGCCAGGTCAAGTGTACCCTTTATACTCTGTACCCTTGGATGAATCCTGTCCAGCCCCACAGACTCGTGTTTAAGTGGTGTAGCAGGTCAGGATAACTAAACACTTCCCTTTGGAATCCAGGGGCTTCATTCTGCTCACCATCCCTGTCTTCCATCTCAGGGGGGAGCCCTGTAAACTCCTTTTGGCAGGCCATGTTGCAAAGGCTGCAGGCTGTATTTATTGCTGAGATCTTGGAGGAAGAGAAAGTGACTACTATTCTTTAGAAAATCCTCACTTTTCTAAGTCACACTCTCATCTTTTGAAAATCCCTAAATGGAATTTAGGTTGAAAATCCTGATAGTTGGCATTCTTGTTCCTAGTAACAGGTTGGATTAGCTGGGGCACTCAAGGGAGTGTGGATGTTCATCATCCTTGCCTGTGGTTCCTTGTGCACTGCCAGGGGCTCAGGACCCTTTCCCCTTGTCACTTCTGCTGCCAGCAGTGCCCTGGGGCAGAAGGACATTTCCCAGAGCTTTGAAGGCTGGGAAACCAGAGGTGAAGTTGTTTACTTCTTCACCTGACATTTACCATAGAAATAACAGTGAAGCCCAGCAGTGGCATACAGCTGGCAGGAGGTGCTGAACGTGGGATGAGACAAGCAGATGGGTTGCTTTAGCTTCAGAGGAGAGTAGATTTGTGCTCCCAGCCCTCAGAGATGTGCTGGGTTTCCAGCTGCTGACACAGTGGGCTCCACAGGATCCTCTCCTCACCCTCCTCCTCACTTCAAGGCAGATTTCCTCATCTGAGAGACCATCCTGTGAAAAAGCTTTCCCCCAGTTTTGTGCCTTACCCACAGCCTTCCCCCTGTGCTCTTTCTTCAGCAAATTCTGAACCAAACCCATGCCAGATTCAGGAGTCTCAAAGGTCATCAAGTTTCTCCAACCTTCACGTGGGATGTTGGATGGGTAAAGGAAAAGACTCAATTATTTCCACTAGTTGTCTCCTTTAAACTTTTCATAACATGTTTTCTTGAGGTTTTTTCACTCTTGAGGAGTGAAAACCATCTCTGAGAGCTGAAGATGGGAAAAAAACCTCCCTGCCAAGTGTCAGTGACTTTGCCCAAATCCCAGGGACATCTCCTTCACACCATTTCCCTCCCAAGCTTCTCAGAGACTTCAGGTTTTTATAACAGCACTGCTCCTGTACCAAGGGGACTCTATATTTTTCTAGGCTGAATCTCTCTTATTTTTTTTCCATCTTAGTTTGTATTTTCTATTTTAAAAATTATTCTTCTTCCAATATCTATCAAAACACACATCAGCGCTCATTTTTCTTAGCTATTTATAGTCCTTTCAGTGCATTTGAAGTTTCCTTTAGGACCCTCAAACCTTGGCACAAAGAGGCTGGCCAGAGGTGGGGCAGGGTTAAGTAATGGGAGGATGTTTTAATTCCACAGATGATGGGAAAGTATTAATCCCAGTATCAGTGCTAGGGCCTTAGTTCTGGTCAACGTGCTTTGCAGTGCTTACCTGGTGTGCAACTCTCTTAAGAAACCTCCTAAACTAGGGCATATTCTTGGTATAAGCAAATACCCCAGGAGTCTGCCACTGGCTTGGTGCCCAAGCCCTCAGCTGTGGACAATGTCCTTGGAATTTGAATAAGATGCCTGGGCTGGGAGCAGCCTGCCCTAGGGCAGCCCTAAGGCTGTGCTGCCCTTCTCCAGCTCTGCACAAAGCCAGAGCCAGCTCAGCCACATCCACCGAGCTCGGCAGTTTTGCATTTCTGTAGGTGCTCGTCAAAGCCCTTAAATAGCCCTTGCTGCTTTGAGGCTAGACACAGGTATTGAAGTCCCGAAAATATTTCAGCTGTCATCAAAGGCAAGAAAGAACTTGAGTAGGCAGCGGTTTATTTTTAGAGCTGATGATAAACCCATGGAGAAGGTTTAATGGTTATGTTGTGAATATCCTTCCACTTAATAAGAATTATTCACCCACTCTGCCACAGTTTGCTTGTCTGGAGTAGGCAGTGACTTGGAGTTACAGTCACAAATCCTCTCTCCATTTCTGAGGATCTCTCCCAGCACAGTCTGCTCCAGCCATTCTGGGTGCAGTGCTGGTGTCAGCCCCTCTGGTGGGTCTGACAAGGCAAGGAAAGCCAGCTGGTCTGTCATCAGTGGTGAGGAGGGGTACCTGGAGAGCAGGGAGTGGGGACTGGGGCTCTTCCCCTCTCCCCAAGCAGCTGAGGACTGCATGCTGCTTGCTGTTGGCAAAACAGACCATCCTCCTCTTCTTTAACTCTGGAAATTGTAGCCTCTTCTTCTGGTAAGTGCTTCTAGAAAATCTCCAGGCAGCAAGGTGAGAGTCTCCCTAGTAGAGAGGCACACTGGCATCATGATGGCTCAGGTCCATGTGGCTAACCAGTCTCTTACATAATAATGGATGTTTTTCAGACCCCAAGATGATGCTATTATTCAAGGTAGTAATACTAGAAAGAAAGTGGGAAGAGGCCTCTGGGCTGTGCTGGGCAGTGGGTGTGCATGTAGCTGCAATGAGCAGTGGGTGTATGGGTAGCACAGCAGCTGCCAGCCGTGTTTTCCCATCTTAGCTCGGGTGTCTCTGAGAATGAGGTTGCACTAAAAATGCTAAAACCTGTTTGCAAGCAGTCTTAACAGTGATGCTGAAACTTGAACAGAGATATGCTTGCTCTGGAATGAGATGAAAAGTCCCTGGCTTTGGATATGAAGAGGGCCTCCATCTCAAAGACCCTTTCTCTCTGCAGCATTTCCTGTTGACTTGCTCAGTGCAGCTCACCCTCAGATGGCAAGACTGGTTTTTAGAGTTGTTTCCCTGCTCTGTCTACGCAACCATGCAGTGTATTTTATTTCAAATGGGGGATGAGAGATAAAAAGGGAGGGATGCTGGAAGTCTGCATTGCAGTGCCTCAGTCACTTAGCAGACCTTCCAGTGAATTATTCTTACCTCATATGAAACATTCTCATTTCAGGTATATAATGTGAGAGATGTAATTAAAGAATGAGAGACCTGGCAGTGCAGCAATGAGCCCCTGGGAGGGCAGGAGGTGCTGCCTGCAGCCACAGAAGCCCTGAGGAGCTCAGTGCTGGGCAGCTGGGGACAGCCATGGGTGGACCTGTTTGGCATCTCCCCTGTGCCTCTGCAGAGCCCCAGCTGCCCAGGACTCAGTAGCCGAGCTCTCATCTGGACAAGAATGTTCATGTCCCCAGCAGACAGGGCAGTGCTAACGTGGAGGATCAACCAGAATTTCCCCAAAGACACAGCCAGACCCAGCCTGGGTCTTAAAGCAGCACATTTATTTTAAGGCACAGACAAGTAAAACATTCAGTAAGACCTACAGG
The DNA here is from genome assembly GCA_013397375.1 of Toxostoma redivivum. Taxonomy (NCBI): domain Eukaryota; kingdom Metazoa; phylum Chordata; class Aves; order Passeriformes; family Mimidae; genus Toxostoma; species Toxostoma redivivum. The sequence continues at coordinate 1,363,028 of VXBI01007046.1, read as the reverse complement.
AACATCCCTTTTTTTTTCTGGAAATCCAAGTCTGTAGGAAGCAAAGATGTCACATTGCAACACTCACACTGGGCTGTTTGATTTAGTAGGTCAGGTTGAGCACAAATGTAATTTCATTTGATTTTGTAGGTCAGATTGGGCACAAATATAATTTTGTCTGTCCCTCTTCTGCCTGCTGTCCTCAGATATAGGTCAGATTCCTTTTAGATACAGTCTAATGATAAAGAAACTGATTTCCAAAGGCCCAACCTAGCTGTGCCACCTGCTGCCTCCAGCAAAGTTCAGGAGCTCCTGGGGTGTGTGAAGAACCAGAGTGCCAGCACATGGCACACACAGCCTCTACCTGCAGGTCTGCAAGAGCCTGGAATCAGTTGGGATGTGAGATCCCTACAGAGCAAAGTTTCATCCAGTTCAGTGACTGGTTCAGGGCTGCCCTTTGTTCTCTTCCTCTTCTTGCTGTGCCACACGAAAGAGTATAAAGGGTGTAGGAGTGCTCATCCATGTGCTGCTGCTTGCAGGGGGAGTGGGAAGGGAAGGAGCAGCTGGCTCTGCTGGTGTGGGTGCTGTGAGAGGCAGTGGTGTGCCTTTGGGGTTATTTCTGGTGGGGATTGCAGGATATCTTGGAGAAACAGCATGTGAGCACTAGGGCCTGTCTGCTCAGTCCACATACTTGCTGGGTTCACTTAATCACCTTGCCTGTGTCTTCTCCAAGAATGGCTGTTGGGAGCTTGGAGAAGCCTTCTTCTTAAGAAAAAACTGCAAGTGGCAAGAGGAAAGAGAGAAGAGGTGCATTAAAATGAGACCGTGGACAGGTGGAATATCCTTCCAGAGGAGCAGCAGAGCAGTGGGAAGACAGGAAGTCTTTATGCCACCCCTCTACAGTGCTGTTCAGCACCCCCTGCCTCTCTAGGGGAATGACTTCGGTGAGACTGGCTCAGAGAACCAAGTATTTGCATCTTTAAAGTCAAGAGATAAACATGAAGGGTTTTCTGAAACCCATTGATGTTGTCCATGAGGAAGGCATGAACAGCACAGCAAGAATGGCACAATAATTCTTGCTACACAAATTTGTTGCTGTATCGGGGTTGGAGATTTTACAGGGTGCCAGAGGGGTGCAAAAACATCCATGCCTTGATCTAGGAGGGTGGGGGCTCAGGCAAGCCAGACACTGCTCATGGACAGACAAGACTCTTGTCTGCTGCAAGACTCTTGCCAAGCAGCTGTGCTACTCCTGTCCACCTGACTAGTGACATGCTCTTGTCTGTCTCCCTTTCACAGAATCACAGAAGTTGGAAGGCACCCACAAGGATCATTGAGTCCAAATGTAAAGTTATAGCCCATACAGGGATCAAACTTGCAACTTTGGTGTTATTAGCACCATTCTCCAAACAACAGAGCTCATCTTGTGTTCTTTCCCCCCACCAGCTCCTGTGGGGTCCTGACCTGCCTGTTGGGATTTTATTAGTTCAGCTATAAATACAATAGCACTATTATTTATCTCAATTAACCTGTTTTCTGATTAGAGCAATCAAGCCAGCAGTCACACATAGAAAGTGGCTTCAACATATTTTTTCAGTGGCTAATGCTGCCAGCTAAGGTCCCACAGTAACCTGGGATCCACGTCTCAGGTGCCTGGGCTTGCTCCTTTCCCAGTCCTGTGCCCCTGCAGATGCTTCCTGCTGCCCAGCTGAGTCAGCATGTCAGTGCCATCAGCACTGGGACAGGTATGAAGAAAAACCCTTTGCAGTAGTATCACTATCTTCTTTTGCAATCTGTAGTGTTCAGGATAGCACCCACTCAGCTCCTGGGCTGAAAATGCAAGTGAAAGTACATAGAATCATAGAGTGGGTTGACTGAAAGTTCATTTAGTCCATGACAGGCTACAGACAAGATACAGCTCCCTCCTACTAGACCAAGCTGATCAAAGCCATATCCAGCCTGGCCATGAACACCTCCAGGAATGGGGCATCCATACCTTCTCTGGGCAACCTGAACCAGTGTTTCACCACCCTCACAGTACAGAATTTCTTCCTAATATCTAATCTAAACCTCTCCTCTTTCAGTTTAAAACCAGTTCCCCTTGTCCTGTCACTACAGGCTGTTGTAAAACTTTATGTCCCCCTTGCCATCTGCTGTATGTGGTATGTGGGTATGGGGCTGCGAGCCCTCTTGTGCACACACCAAAATCTGTCCCTGTCTGCAGTTCAGGTGGGGAAGGACCAGGAGGTGATGGCTGGGAGCTGTGGCAGCTCCCGCCTGTACTCCCCTGTGGGCACAGGATGGCTGCTGGAGTGTCAGGAATATGTCTTGTGCCTACAGACGTGGTGAGAACCTGCAATCTTGTTGCTTTTATCCTCAACAAATTCTATGTAGGTGGAACCAATTATATATAATGTACTTCAGCTTCCTAAATGCAAAGCACAGGAGGCTAAAATGTGCCCCAGACTGACGTCAGGAGTATTTCAAGTGTATAGCTGAAGGCAATATCCCTTTGATATCTGTCTATTAGTATCTGTTTAGCTGATGTCATTGGTAGCTTTATCTTCCATTCATCTGTTTAGAGGGTTATTTTAACTGTGTTTTAAGTAATGATTTTCACCAGCAGGGTGAAAGAGAATTAGCTAAGACCAGGATGGGCATGCATGTAGCTGTTGCAAGAATATGGTGCCATAGAAAATACTCCCTTGGGCTTCCTGGGTTCAGAAATAAACTCAGAGTCACATTCTGTGGAGGTGTGGAGCACATCACGCCCAAACCAGTGGGCTTCAAACCGTGCATGTGTCTCTCAGCTCTTGGGGATTCAGGTAATGGTTTTATTTTCATAAGCACATCTATTCAGTAGGAAATGGTTTCTCAGTAACTCTGGAAATCAGAGAGCTGGCTCAAAGCTGTGCAGGCAAATCCATTTCTGTTGCAGGCAGCAGGGAGGGGGCAGTGTGGGGGACATGCTGGGGCACATATTTGAGGGGGTTGAAGATGGAGAATAGCCTTCAGGGGGCAAGGCCTGGGCTTTTCAGGATCTGTTGGTAGGGCTTTTCATCCCACACCACCTTCTACCTCATGTCCTTGGGGAAGAGAACACCTCCCATTAGGTTCTCCCAGCTCCTGGGAGCCAGAGCCACCCTTATGGCCATGCTGCTGCCTCCCATCTCCCTGCTGGATCAGCCCACGTGGAGAAGGTAAGGGATGCACAAGCAGTCAGGGAATGCAGCCCCCACAGGCAAACAGATGAAAAGATTTTCCACAGGCAAACAGACCTAAGAAGGATATGAGATGCAGACATTCCATAACTGCCAGACCTTAGGCAGACAAAGAGGAGTCCCTGGGATTGCATGACAGGCTACTGGAAGATGTACACTTCTCACTCATATGGAAAATACTACTAATTCAAACAAGAACAGAGATTTATTTATGAGATGCTGTGCTTATTTAGCACCCTCAGTAACTAGCCATCTCCTTTTCACCAGTCAAGGTTTTCCATCAGTACAGGCAGGCCTCAGTGCCTGTATCTTTAACTGCTACTGCTGTATCCATTGCATGGGGAAAAAGATGGTGAAAACTAGTAAGAAGGTTTATCTGTCTTCAGAAAAGGCCATATTTTCAGTAGCCACTGACAACCTTTACATATAATCTGATAACCTTTACATATAATCTGATAACACTGTATTTGTAGTAACCCTCCATGCTTGGATTTGGTATAAACAGTGGCTTAACATAAACTGCTTCTTCAGAAAACTCATATCAAGCAACTAATAAAGTGTAATTAGTAATCTGGGCCTTTAGTGATGTTATTTTAAACAGATTGTTCTCTGTGGATGGTAACTGACAGTCTGTTCTCGGTATCATTTCCTTGAAAGCTCTAACAAGTACCTCTGCCCTCCTGATAAGGGCACTGCTCAGGGAGCTGGGAAATGAAGAGAGAACCTGAGCACAGAGGCAATTAGTTGAAAGTACATCTTGTCCCTTAAAAAGCTGGTCCTGTTAAAGAGCACTCAGCCCACCACACTCAGACCTGAAAGAAAACACCCTGAGTGGTCATCTGGGAAAAACTGTTGTACAAAAACAACATGTACCAAAATCCACTCAAGGTAAAGGACATTCAGGTTCCTGGCAAAGTCAGCAGCCATCATCCTGAGGACTGTCTATACCAACAGCTCTTGGCAGCTCCTGCTCCTCCCGTGCCTCTCAATCCTTTTCAGTATTCCACAGCCACCAGGCACTGCCATACTCCCTGCCCATCCCGGATATTGAGGAAGCTGGAAGGAGTGCTCCCTGAGCTACTTTCATAGAATCATAAAGTCACAGAACGGTTTGGGTTAGAAGGGACCTTTAAAGAGCATTTAGTTCCAACCCCCCTGACATGAAGAGGGACATCTCTCATTAATCAGATGGCTTAAAAGCCCACCCAACCTGGTCTGGAATATTTCCAATCACGGGACATCATTTGTCAGAGTCCTGGCTAACTGGGGAGGTCCCAGAGTACTGGAGGTCAGCAAATGTGACATTCACTTACAAGAAGGCCTAGAGGGAGGATACAGGGAACTGCAGCCTTGTCAGACTGACCTCAGTGCTGGAGAAGGTCATGGAGCAGATAATTTTGAAGGCTGTCATGAGGCATATGCAGGACAACCAAGGGACCAGGTCCAGCCAGCAGGGGTTGGTGAAGGGCAGGTCCTGCTTGACCAACCTGATCTCCTTCTGTGACAAGGTGACAAGCTCAGCAGATGGGGGAAAGGTGGATGTTGTCTCTCTGGACTGTAATAAAGCCTTTGATACCATTTCCCACAGCACAAGTGTGTCTGGAGCACAAGTCCTGTGAGGAGCAGCTGAGGGAGCTGGAGGTGTTTAGTCTGGAGAAAAGGAGGCTCAGGGGAGACCTCATCACTCTACAGCTGCCTGAAAGGAGGGGGTGGCCAGGTGGGGTCAGCCTCTTTTCCCAGGTAACAAGTGACAGTATGAGAGGAAATGGCCTCAAGTTGCACCATAGGAGATTTAGACATTAGGAAAAATTTCTTCCCTGAAAGGATGGTCAGACATTGGAACAGGCTGCCCAGGGAAATGGTGGAGTGGCCATCCCTGGAAGTATTTAAAAGGCATTTAGAGGTGACACTTAGGGACGTGGTTTAGTGGTGGATTTGGCAGTGCTAGGTTATTGGTTGTACTCGATGATCTTAGAGGTCTTTCCCAACTAAATGACTCTATGATTCTATTTCATCCCACCAACACAGTTTTCCCCAGCTCTCCAGTATTTTCTGCCTCTGAGTTCCAGTTAATTCACCCCTCCTCCTGCCCAGCCCCCAGGGCTGTCCTCTCATCACTGCCTGCAGCCCGTGGTAGTGCTGGGACAGCTCACTCCTGCAGCAGCAGCAGCTGAGAGAGTCGTGGATGGCAGGGGAGGAGCTGCTAGCTCAGAGACCAAGCCCAGCCCTGTGGGATGGAGACTGGGGCTGTGAGTGGGTGTATGGGGATGCTATGCTTCAGGAAATGACTGAACACAGCTGGGTCAGAAAAGGAGGAGATGGGAGCAAGAGCAGACCGAGGCCTAGAAGCTGGCCAAAGCTGCACAGGATTTAAAAGCATCATGAGAACTCCAAACATCAGCCAGAAATCTTGGGGAATGCAAGCATTTCTCCAGAGGCAGGTCCTCTGAAACCACTAATGCTCAAAACTCTTGTAGTTCTCCTTATTTCATGCTTGGAAGAGGAGCACAGCTGTTTTGGTTCAGTCTGCTCCAAGTCCACCTGAATCTCATACCTACACTGGAAAAGTCAGCACAGAGTTAAAGCTGATAAATTTAGACAAAAATGAACCTCCTCAGTTGCAACAAATGTGTACACAGTGGGGAAAGTCCCTAAGCCTTGCCTAAATGGACTATCCTGAGCTGGGGAGCATCTGTCCATAAATGAACAGGAGGGAGATAAGAAAACTGCACTGCTGCAGATGGAGCAATGCCACTCTGCCCTGACTCCTTGGGGAAGTCACCGGCCATGTTGCATTTGCAGAAGTATCCAGACATAGGCTTGCGCTAGGTTCCTTTTCTTTCTACTGTTTCTTTCTCAGTCACGCCCAGAAAATGCAGCTCATTTGAGTTATAGGAGGCTCCCCAAAGGACACCATGTTTGGTGTTAAATGCAGGCACATCACTCCCTCGGCCTCGCTTCAGTCGTCACTGCTCATGAGAGCTGGCACAGGATAAAGCAGGGATGAGCAAGGCAGCAGAGAGATTGGTGGAGCAGGGATGCTGTGGCAGACACTGTGGCCTGAGAACCTTGTTAGTCAGAGGGAGAGTCATGCTGGGGACTCAACTTGGGAAAATGTGCTTTTTGGATGAGCTAATGAAACATCGTTTAATTGTTAGGTTTTTTGATTTAAATACTTGCTATTACTAATTTGTTGCTAGTGGATATCAAGGAAAGGAAACACGATGGTACTAGCTTATGTAGCAGACTTGTGGCTATCACTTCAAAACATGCTCCATGTGGTGCTCCATTGATGCCATCCCTGTGATTTTGGTGGCTTTGCAATTTTGCCAAGTGGGCACCATTTGAATAGAGTATTGCCATGCAGGTAGTCTGCGTTGAATTCTTTGTTAGTAACAGGATTGTGGTGTTTCTGCTGTTTCTGAGAGCTAAATTAGGTGGAAATGTTTTGCAGATCACTGTTTTATACATCGCAGGACACAACAGTAGAGGTTCTGGTCTCAAAACACCACCACATGACATGAATGCTTTTGAAATGTATCAGCCTCTGCTTTCTCAGATTTCATGTGTTCCCCAGAGACTTCTCCAGTCCCAGCTCCTCTGAGGATGCTTTACACCAACACTGGGCCTGCTGTGCCCTGTGCCCTGCCTGCCCTCCACATTGGCCATCTCTAGGGGACAGTGACTCGTTGCTTTCTCCACAAGGCAATGTCAGAGCAGGACTTTCACAGCAATAGTTTATTTCAGCTCCTGGGTGACTTGGACCAGAGGCTAGAAAGCCTCTGATACTTCTTGCACTGGCACAGAGAAGCAAGGAGGGAAAGGAAGTATCTTTGTTCCAATTCCAAACAGAAATAAGTTCATTCAAGGATAAAAGGTATGGGGGGAGGAGGAGCAGGGCCTGAGGAGACAGACAGACTGGAGACAGCAGGGGCAGAAGGGGTCACGCTACCTTGGAGGGGATAAGCAGATGAAGAACAGCCTGTAAGAGGCACAGCACACTCCTTTCTTGAAACCTGGAACAGGACCCAGCACTGGCAGCTCTCCACATTCCTGTGCAACCAGCAACATCTCTGCCATCAGCCAGAGGAAACGGCGTGGGGTCAGCAGTCAGGACACACGGGTACTGGCACATGGGTGTCCCTGTGGGTCCTGCAGCAGCTTGTTGGCCATAGATCCTTGCAGTCAGCTGCAGGTGCCCAAAGAAAGCTTGTGTGAGTCCCCTGGGCTTCAGCAGAGGGGAATTACTGCTCATACATGCTCTGGAAAGGGAAGGAAGGGAGAGAGGAAGGGGCAGGCTGTACACACTGTTATGTTACAAGACCTCTGCTTTGACAAAGTAGACATTGCTGAGAACACTGAGAGCACCTGGGAAATGCCACCACACGTGCAACCTCCTCTCCATTCCTCAGAGAGAAGGAACAGCCCTTTCTTGTTTCATTCCTCATCTGAGTAAGCCCATGCTTTAATCGGCAAACCTGAGTGCCTCCAGGAGCAGAGTCCTACAGCACATCCCCTCCTGCTGCAGCTGCCAAGCTCCTCATCCTCCCTATAAGTTGTTCAAGTCATCAGCTTGGGTCTGCTTGTCCAGGAAGGTTCTGTTCCAGGCTCTCAGTTCTCACATCACTCTTCAAATTCGGATTCCTCAGCATATCAATTCTAAGTCCACTTCTTCTCAGGCTTTTCAAAGTTTTCAAAGTACATAATGTACTACAGAAAGGGCAATCTCTACACTAATAGGCAAGTTCCCAAAGAAGTACCAACCTGACAGTTAGAGTAGGATTGATTTCTTTGATTGCTCATTCTCCTATTGGCTGCATTTGTAACACTGAATGTTTTTAGAGATATTGCTGTATGTCAGCTAGAGTTATTGCACCAGACTGAACTTAAATAGCAGCAGTCTATTGCCAATATTGAAAATCCACACTGACTGAGATCTATGAGCCTACTATTTTTTGTTATTTTTTTTAAAACTTTTGCCCAAATCATCTCAAAGAAGACAAGAAGTGCTTTTGAGAGCTTAAGCTCTATATTCACAGAGCCTTCTGGAAGATGGATTAGATAGTGAATTTATTTGCCATATAAAATGTAACTAAGTAAAGCTGTAAGTGTTCATAAGAATAATTCAGCACTGGCAGAAAGACAGATTATAACATCTAGGTGCCATCTTTTCAACAAGGTCTTACAATTTTAAAGGAAAAGACTAACAGTCCCTGAGAATAAAAACGGGTGCTCTCAATCACTCCCACTTGCAGTTGTGTTTGTCTAATTTTGTGCTGGTGCAGCCTAGATGGGTGCATGGAGACCTGTGTCCTGGGGAGAAGAGTATCTCAAACCTTACAGACGATATCAATGCCCTGGCACTTTATTTTGCTTAAGAACTATCACAGAGCATAAAGTTATTGGGTGGAAGAGGAGGGATAAACTACCAACAACAGCCACTCACTTCACACACACATCTTCGGAAACTCCTCTTCACCAATTCCAGCTCTTGCCCTTCCTGCATCTTTCCCATGCCCACCTATAGCCCTGGCGCCAGCCCATGATTTTAGGAAACGTTTTCTGCCCTCCCCTTATGGTCATATTTTCCTAATTCCTCTTTCCGCCCCCCGTCTTCCTCACTGTCCTCCCTTTCGGCAAATTGTAGCCACGATGTCCCGGACATCCCGTCCCTTCCACAGCACCGTGGCTGGCCTGGGTGATGGCCAAAGTCAACTCCATCCCCACCACCCAGCCGGGGAACAACCGGGGGTGCCCAGGAAGTCCTGCAGGCCCTCCGTAGCAGGAGGCTTTGCGCTATCCATGGATGAAGCCGAGCGGGAGCTGCCGCACGGCACGGCTCGCTCGGTGTCGCAGCTCCACCTGCTGGGACAGCGCGGCTCCTGCTGCTGCCCAGTGCCACCTCCCGCTGCCACCTCCCGCTGCCACCTCCCGGCCAGCGGAGCACGGCTGAGCCCGCCCGGACACGCCTGGCGGGTGCCGTGCCTTCACCCCGGGAGGGCAGCCCAGCCCTGCGTCGCTGCTTGCTCGGCCCTCCCTGCATGGGCACAATCCTGTCCCCACTGCCGCCCAAGCGGTTATTAACCTCTCCTACTCCCTCAAGCCTGAGAAGCGTTGGAAATCTTGAAAAACCTTGGAAAGCAATGCCTGAGCTTACAGAACATGCCCAACGATTCCTTCGGTGGAGGATTAGCACGGAATTAGCAATAATGCACCCAAAAGGTGTTAACGAAGTTCCCACCACGGAAAAATTGTCTGAATTGTCACATTCTGCACAAGCCTGGAGAGGACTTCTTGGACAGTAGCAGGATTTCCATCGCCTCTGCTTCCCATTGTGATAAATATGATTTGTGCTAATTAAATTGTAACTATATTAGCAAAATTGTATTTAGATCAATAGAAGACAATTGTTACAGAGTGAGGGGGGGAGACGGGTGAGACAGGCCAAAAAGGGCATCTTCCATATATTGGGAGTCGAACAAGGATGTTGGAAGGGAATAGTAGAAGGATGTAGGTCTGATAATTAGCATCTAGAAATAGAGTTTAAACCTTGAAATGGGCCAAAATGGGATGATTCCAAGCATGGGATTTAATTAGAGTCTTATTATGGAGAACATCTGCTCAGTTACAGAGTGCGCCTGTGCTACCTGCAGGTCACACCTCGGTCACTGATGAAGGCGACGAGCCTTCATCGGAAATGAGACCCTCAAAAGGATGAGACTCCCTAACCCATTAGTAAAGCATGTGCCACACAACATAGTGACGTAGATTTTAGGAATAGAAACTAGGAGGAGTTTTCTAGGAACTTCTGTAGCATATAGTATATAAGTGGGATTGTTAGCCTTGATGCTTTGGTACGAGAGGAAGGGTGAGCCCCTCTCCGTACCCCCGGTCAGTTTTGCTTATGCTTTATAGGAACTTCGATTACACTAAATTACTTACTCTCAAATTTTACTTATCCTGAAATATATGCGTTCAATACTTTGATTGTATTCATGATCAATATTTTGACTGTATTAATCTCTAATACTTTAATTGTTTCCATTTATAATGGTTCTATTAAACATTTGCTGATACATTTAATCTCGTTGCTTGATAAATTGGAAAATTAGAAAATCATTTGTAACACCATCTTGCTGTCTGTATGGAGCACATTTGCACTCGGAGGCAAATTGAAGTCACCACTGGCAGAGCTGTTGCAGATCTGCTCCATTGTTTATATCAGGGACGCAGCCTATTGCACCTCACCACCTCCCATTTCCATTAGAAGCAGACATGCACTTTCCATGATGTTTTGTAAAACTTCTGCTGTACATCCCATCGGAAGTCAGGCTGTTCAAATGGAGAGACAAGCTCAGGACATGGGGAAGAGCTCACAAATTGTGGTTTCTAACCTTGTCCTGCCACACCTTTACATCAGCCCAATTTTTTCTACCTGCAAATGAGTAAGAGCAAGGGAGCCCTTTTTGTCTGCAGTGTAATGAGCTCCCAGGAAAAACAAGTTTAGGCTGTGTAGAGGCATGGTCTGAAGCTCTACAGGGGAGAGCTAAACATTTCGTGTGGAGCTGCACTTGTGGGCTCTGCTTTAAGCAGCAGATGTGTGACCCGTGGGTGGGCAGTGTGTGCCACACCTCTGGCGTCAGCACCCCCTGCCACTCTGCCTCCCCTGCCTGCTGCACACACAAATGTGCCACTGGAAAAGTTATGAGCTTTTTATTGTCACTTGTGGAGTGAGATATTGAACCATCGATGTGCTTATTCATTTCTGGTTATCTGATTGTCGTAATGTTTCTAAACTGCCAGTTGAAGGTAAGAGATAAACTGCAGCCAGCCTCAGACTGAGAGGCGCCTTTGACGTAGCCAGGTTTTTTCACCTGGGGATGATATATTATTTATTGACTCACACAGGGTCACCTGGAAATACTTCATGCAGGGAATCGAAAGGAAAGAGTAAATACTAAAATCAAAGGCTGTCAGGACCTCCTTTTGCCAGTGGGATGGTTTTTCTCTGCTTGTGTGGCCATGGTGGATCCAGACTCATGGCTGGTGGCTCTGCTTCTTAGAGGGAAGGGGAGCTCCTATGCCCTCTGTCACCCCAAGAACAAATGCAGCATGGAGAAAAACAGGCAGTTGTTTATTTATTTCTCAAAGAATACTCTTTCCCTGTTTTCATAACCTTCCTCTTTTTACACCAGCTTAGAGGTGCCATACTACTTGAAGGAGTGAAATGCAGGGATCATCTCCAGGATGGTGGGGAGATCCAACATTACTGCCAAGGGAGATCCAGCAGGAGAGAACATTGCTGTTCTGTAGATTTCCCAGGCTTGCTCTCTAAAAACTAATTCAAATCCATCCCATGAAACAGCATTTGCATTGCAAAATAAAAAAAAAAAAGACTTTCCTGAGGCTCAGGGGAGTGGTGTATGCGCGGAGCAATCAGAGATAACAATTTTCTGAACAAATCTTTGATGTTAGCCTTTCAGCACATAATTTCAATGGGAGGCAGGAGAGACATCCATCTGCTAAAGGAAATATTTGCCTCTTCCATTCTGCATGCAGTTTTGCTGTTGCTATGGTCACACATTGTTATAATTGTCTTTTATAAAGGAGAATCTCCCTTAAAGACTTTTCTACCCAATGCATCCTCCCAGCTCTCTGGCTCATGAATGCATGTTTACCTATTTATCGTGCCCAATGTTGGCATTTTTAAGGCCTCAGGGTATTTGGTTTCCAAGCATTGATAGAATTAATAGAGAAGTTCTCAGCATGATCATGATTTCCTGAAGTCAAAGTCAAGTAGAAAGAGGTGGGATCAGATGTTCTTATGTCCCTTTATGAAAAAAAGGAAAAAAATAAACTGTGAAGATTTTTGCTTTTTATCAATCAGAGATCGAGAATAATAGGCTGAAGTAGATTAATTAGTGTAATTTGTCTGTTTGGATAGAATGGTTTGTCTGTCTTCTGACCGAACTTTGTCTCACCTGTTTTTCAAGGGCCTGCAATTGACATACAAATGGATTCTACAATTTCCCTGGAGTCATCACTATGCTGGGGAAAAGTGTCTTATTTTCAAAAGTAAATTGCTCTGCAGCAAAGCCTCGCTATGCACCAGACTGGGTGTGAGCAGTGAGGCCAGGGCCCTCTGCGCAGGAGCCACTGGAGTTTGTGACATCTCCCTTCCTGTCACTTCTTTCAGTGCCTCTCCACCCTCACAGTGAAGAATTACTTCCTTGTATCTGGCCTGAATCTCCCTCTTTTAGTTTAAAACTGTTACCCCTTGTCCGATAAATGACCCCACGGAATGATATCTAATTAGAGCAGACCCATATTGGGCTTTTCTTCACGTGCCTTCCAAGACGGGAAGTTAATTGTTGGTAGCTACTTCTTCCCTTCTTTGGTTTGAGCACACAGAGAGGTTGAGCTGGCAATGTCCTCTCCATGTTGAGTGTAAAATGTTGGCTGAGTTCAGTCTGACCTGGCAGCAGGACAGAGCTTTTAAAGAAAATTGTGTCTGTATAAATGTCATGGAAGTGGATATAGCCAGATAGAGACAAGGACCCTTTTCAGCAACTTTTCTGAGCAAAGAGTTATAGCTGAGCTCGTGGCTTGTCCGACACTGAGGAACCAGCACAAGTGAGAGCTCTTGTGAACCCTCCAGACAAAAAGCAGAGCTGGAGCCAGGCTTATTGCCATTGATACTGGAGTCAGTCACAAGGCAGGTCTGTAGGCAAGCAGGCTGAGAGGCGTAGGGCTGAGCACAGCTGTTGAGGCAGCCCCAAATCTGTCTCACAGCCACTTTGCCTCCTTTGCCAGGTTAACCCCAGCTCAGTCAGGGTGAAAAGCAGCACACCGGTCCAGAGGAAGAGAAAGCAGCAAGTGTCACTGGGTAGCAAGGCAATGCTACAGATGGCTCTGCTGGACAGGGCATGTGTGCTGCTGGGTGGTCAGTAGTGCAAACAATAGCAAATCCTAAGGGATCAAACCCAGCTCCACAGCTTTGTCTCGCTGCTCCTGAGATATGATGCCCAAGTGAATGAATGAGAACTGTTTTACAGGCCAGGCTGTCCCCTGTATTACCACTGAAGGGCTCTTATACCCCTTCAAATGTAAGATCTGGTCTCTGTCCAGCTCAGCATGTCTGTGCCCATCTTGGTCCAGTGAAAGCATTCAGCATTTGTGCTGAGGCACCTTGTCATGCTGGGCGACCAACTGCAGCCAGGGCCCCCCCAAACTGCATTACCTTGGCAGTCTCTGCTCTGGCCTCATCCTTCTTGATCACCCAACACAGCAGGTATCACCTCCTTCTTATGTCTCTCATCCTCCTGCCCATTTCTCTGTGATGTAGTCAGCCTTCATGGTCCCTGCTGAGCTGTTGCTGCTGTCACAAGCCCCACTTTTAGCAGGAGCATCCATTCTTGCTTTTGCTGCACTGATTTGCCATGGTTTGCTGTGCAGCTGCTCTGGGAGCTGTGCTGGTGCTGCTTGGGCACCACAGTGATTACATCTGATCACTTGTATTAAACAGTGGGACTGTTGAACAGGACCAGGGGCCAGGCTCAATTGGCTTTAAGGATTGGGAGTGTTGTGCTCAGAGGTTACTGTGAGGGTAAAATGCTAAAGTGTTGCTGACATTTTAGTGGCATTGTAAGGACTTGTTCACTTTCTGGGAAAATGGGAAAGAAGGGAAGAAGGAAAAACAGGTGGTCAAGTGGCAAAAATGAAATGGCATAGTCAGAAACTCACCCTTTGTTTTCCTGAGGTGAGGAAGTGGAAGGTCAGGTTGATAGGGTTGCATTCCTCCTCTTAATCCTCAGCATCCCTGAGTTCAAGGAGCACTGCAGCAGAGCAGCCCCAAGAGTGCACCTCAGTCCCCTGTTCAACTGTGTGATTGTTTGCAATTAGCTTTGTGTAAATCCAGCAGCTGGAGTATGATGGGAGTTACCTGATCCAGCTGTTGAGCAGTTGTCAAAGTATATGAAGAGAGTGCTCTTCATATAGTCACTAAACCAGGATGGCACAAGGATGATGGTGAGCTCATAGGAGCAGCCGTACCAAGCCAGCCCAGCAGCCTGTCCCCAGGAGATGGCTGAAGAGAGAAGGAGGAAATTTAGTCTCATTGAAGTTGTGTTGATGACCATCTCCAGCAGAGAAAACCAACAGAAGTGTTTCAAGGGAAAACAGAAGCACTAAGCAAGTATATTGAGAAACTTCCAGAATATCTGTCCTATTGCACAGTGATCTATGGCTTAGGGACCTAGGCACCTCAGTGGATTTCACCTCCTTGAGGGTGTCCAAAACATATGTGAACCCATGCACATTAACCTTACATCCATGAGGTCCTCTTACAGGGAACATCACAGATGTAAATGCTGTGCAATTTCATAAATTCTGCACTGTATAAAAATAAATCTCATTTTGTTTTTCTTGAACTTGCAGCCTGCTGGTTTTGTGTGAGTTGCTCCCATGTTAGAAAAGGTTCATTCACCTTCTTCCTGTTGTTTATAATTTATAATCTGCCAGAATAACTTCCTGTCTTTTGAGGGGCTAAAGAGTTCTCTCTACCTGTTTTTTTTTTCTCCACACACAGAAGCCTTTCTGTACCTTTGTTCCCCTTTGTCAGCTTTCTCCATATCTCTCCAGCCATAAAGTAATATGCCTTGTCACCTGTCAATAGCACTGTGTAAATGCTAAGTAAGGCCAACATGTGCCAATCATTAAGCTCAAGGGAAATCTTTGGAGGCATATGTATCCCACTGAGGTGGATTCAGAGCAAACAGACACAGTGGGGACCAGAGTGAGGAAGGTGGAAAATCTGCAGCACCAGAGACTGAGCAAATTCTCATACCTGCAGAAACACAACATTCTCAAATAGCTGATAACAAATGCAAAATTCTCTGTACAGAACATAGGAAAATGCCTGCTGAATCCCTGGAGGGAAATGTCTGAAACGTTGGAAGGGCTGGACACATCCTTACAGTAACAAACCACACTTTTGGGTCTCCCTTGAACCAGGCAGTGGACACAGCTTGAATCAAAGAGCTAAGCCACTCTGCAGTGTCCAGGTGCATGCAATGTAATAAAAAGAGTCTGTGCTGGAAGGTACAGGACAATGCAACATTTAAGAGTTTGTATTAAATACACAGAGGGTCTGGATTACACATGGAAAAGTGGGTTCCAGGTATGTGGGTTCTGGTGGCACTGTTCATATAATGTGTCAGTCTGGATCCTAACATCAGGTCCTTCTAGATTCTTAGCACAGTCCTTGGAACAGTGACATTCTTCTTTAATATTCATCACTGAAACATAGAGCTATAAAAACTGACACAAATCATAGCCCCCTTTTTCCCTCCTAGAGTTAGAGGTGACATCTGCTGCTCAGGGTGGTTTTGCAGACCCCATGTGTTGGTGACACCAGAACTAATGAACTACAGACAAAGCCCTCACAGCCCCTTTCTCTAATAGTTTCCCTGAGTTTTCCTGCCTATCTCTATGGCTAGCACACACCTTGAGGATGGAGAAGTGAGTCCAGTCCCTGCCTTAACACGTTTCAATTCACATCTCCTTCTTGCCAGGAGAGGTCTGTATTGCCTGCTGTGCAAGTAGTCAGCGTACATAAGAGGGGAGAAGAATGCAAAATACAGTTCTAGGTCACTTGAGCATTGTAAAGGGGAAAGAGCCTTCTTTAGGTGATGCCTTTTTAGCCCTAAAATCAAAAGCCAAGCAAGATTAAAATTATAAAAAGCAGTTACTGTTTATTGAATGTCCTTCAGGTGTACTTATGACAGAATGCCCCCATGATATAGGGTTTAGGGACTTTTTTAAGTTTAGCAAATTATAATTGACAAGAATCCTTACTTAGAAGTACAGTTAATGAACTAATTCCCCTCTTGGAAGCCTCCCACCTTGTTTCCAGCCCCACACTGTTAATGTCTAAATACATGGGAAAGTGACACAACCTTGGTTCACTAAAAAAGCAAGATTAGAATAGGATTCCAGGAATGTGTTTGTCTAGCAAAATGCTGGAGTTAGCTTAAGAAACTATATAACTATACAATAATAGTCTACAGAGCTACAAATATGTGAAAAATATATAAAAAATAAAAATCTTCTGACATCATAGGAATGACTTTTCTGACCTGTTGCAGACGTCTCCTCTAGGCTGTACTGCAGATGAGACTACTTCTCTTCATGCATTTACAGGAGCCCCAAGACCCCTGTTTCAGACATGGATCCTCATCTCACAGGGCAAACACTTCTCCAGAGCCCCAGTGGACTGACTTTAAAGAAGGTAGAGGAAAAGGTCACCATCATAGATGCCTGGTAGAAATCAGACAGGCCAGGGACACGGTTTCTGGTCCTTGGGGCCAAGCCTCACTCCCTTCACATTTCCTCCTTGGCTGCTTCCTTCACCACGAGATCAGCTAAACCCAAAAATGTGTGGTTGTGTCTCTATGTGATGAATATTGAGGCTCAGTGACAAAAGTGTCGGCACTGTTGGCTCGAAAATGTGCTGCTAAGAAGAGGCTGAAAAATGTGAAGTACAGGCAGTAAAGGAAAACACAAGCAGTGCTGTGGAAGGAAGGAACAGACCCACAGCTCCTAGTATCAGATACTGTGAGGTTTAAAACCTGGCTTTCAGGAAGATCCCAGAGCCATTTTTATTTGAAGTGTATGAACATTTATAGAGCTCTAAATATATTAGTGAGCCATGTAAACACTAGCTAATTAATTTAAGTAACATCATAAAGCAAATTAAACCATTTATCTCCTCAGAGATAAAGTGGTCAGCAGAGTTTAAAAAAATCAGGTCCCTAGTAGAATGGTTATTTTAAAGGGAAAACTTTTACAATGTTTAACCTATTTCTCCAGAATAAAGAAATTTCCTTATATTCCTGAAACAGATGAGCACAGAATAAAGGGAAATTCATTTGGAAAGCATGTTTTTCCCTCCAATGTTCTACCAACATCAGCCCTTATTTTCAGAAACATTGTTTTTCATCATCTGGCATAAGCACCTGGAAAGCTGGATTCCTAATTCCAGTGATTGCTCCTTCAGCTCTGGTCTTCTTCCTCTTGCATATGCATACAAAAGAAGACTTTAACAATGTGCATAAAATATTCTGATGCTGAAATTGGGTTCAACTGCTTTTCTGCTCCTCCCACTCACTGTGCTTAACCTAAATGAAGTGGTCTTTCCCAGAGCTGAATTCACCCAAGTCTGCAATCACTGTCGAAGAACTGGGCATTTATTTTCCTTGTAGCCTTCCAGTCTCTCTCCTGAGCTTATGAGCAAGAGCACAAACCAGACCTGGCTGTATTAACTGGAGACCATAGCTCTCACTGCCTTTGCAAACCCACACCTGGCCTCTAGCAGAACCTTACATAGCTGAATAAAGGTTTTGAGGTTGTAGCCATATAAACCAATGTAAATACTACATAAAAAATAATCTTCATTGTGGAGGAGGAAGTAATGTAACTTTATGAGTGGGAAGGTCAAGGAGTGTTATCTGCTATTACCCATGAGTTTTGTGGTCTCCATTCACATTTGATCCATTTGCTTTTCTATTGACTCTGGCTTGGGATAGAGGAAATACACGTTAAAATCAGATTGCCTGTCAAGATCTTGACAAAGGAAGGAAACGGCCCTTGATTACCAGGGACCTGCTCTGGCATTCCTCACAGCACTCCCTGTCCCTCAGCAGGGCTTGCTGCCCTTTCACTGGCTGCTTCAGGTGCTTTAGGCTGGCAGCAAGTGTCTGCTGTGACTTGCAGACTGGCAAGACCCCGCTTGGAAAATTTCTACTGCAAAAAGCTTCAGAAGAGAGCTCATCATGAATAACAGCACTGTTTCTTCTGGGTACTCTTGGTCCCCTTAACCACAGTATGATCAGTGTTACTCTTTGTAAAAAGAGCTTTCCCTCTAGCAGTAGAACACATTTACATAGCATTAGAGATCCATTACATGAGAATACAAATATGTGCAGACACACATGAGATTATACATCAGGAGTAAACTGCTTACATAGTAAAGCTGGATTTTTTTTTTTTAATCTGATTTTCAAGAAGTTATGATAAGGTATTTAGTAAAACATGGGAAAAAATCCTACAATCTATGATTTTAAAAAATAACAAGTAGAAATTAAGAAGGGGGAAATTGTACAGGATACACAGGTAATTTCAAAGTTATTTTGCTTTGGAAAGTAGCAATTTAACAGCACTGCTGAATTGAAGGACATTCACTGGCACAGAATAAACTCATGATTACATTCTGTCTCTTCAGGTCAGTTTTGAAGATTTTTCTCTCAGGGGGTCTAGTAGTCAAACTACATTTGACTCCATTTTCAGATTTATGCCCATGAATCAGAGACTGGAATATGGTCTTCTGTATTTGTTCATTACAGAAGTTATAGGAAGACTGAACTTGTCCCTCGGGATTATTTAAAAGGCAGCAACAGGCTTAAAACAGGTTTAAAATGCAGCAGCAGGGAATTCTCTGCCAGTGCAGAGACAATCAGGAATCCTGGACCATCATAAGGATTGAGTGAACAGCCCACCAGGAGAGAGGCTTTGCCCTTGCAAAGGGTTTTCTGGGCTCAGGACAGATAAACCTTCCCATTGACGTAGGCTCGTGTGTGCCTGCACACATACAGAGCCAGCCAAAGCCTCAGGGACTTTTGCCACCATGCTGTTAATCATTATCCAAGCAGAGCTGTACTCTTTGAGATCTCTGACCTGTTTTGCAGCCCTGAAGGGGTTTATTGCAGCCAGCACAGCCTTGGCCAGTGTTTGGATTACATGCTGACAGCCAGCCAGCTGGCCCTGGTTCAGAGCTCTGCGATACCCAGCCTTGCACAGCCACACATTTGTTCTTCTTGGGAAAAGGGAGCAACTCCTGCTTCCATTGGCCAAGGGGGAGTGGGCAGCCCAGGGACACAGGGTGAGGAGGAAGCAGCCAGGTGAATTTCCCTTGGGTGATAATGAGGTCATGTGGATGTGGTATCTGCAAGGACCTGGATTCAGGACTGAAAAGCAGGTTACTGGGGATGGTGCAAGGAGAGGCCCTGTGCTCAGTGAGCTGTGCCAAACACAAGAAATCTCAGCCCCAAATCTTACAGGATTCATGCACACAGAAAAGATTTCACCCACAGGTCTTCAAGTAATTTTTAATTTTTTTTTTCAGGTCTCTGGAAACTTCCTGAGTCTTTTATGACTTGCTGAAGCCTTGAACTTCAGCAAGAAATTAATTGAAGCTTGAATTAATTCAAGAATTTAAGTGTTGTTCTATTCATGGTCTCCTAAATTGTAGATAATTTGAAACAAAAAGAATCAGAACCATTTTGTCAAACATTTTGATTAGCCAGTACCTTGCTGAATCCTGTGTGTCATTTCTGGTTGGTGACACTCAGGGTAGGCATCTGCTTCTAATCCCAGGAAAGTGTCACACACAAAAAATTCATAAAGAAGTGGAAGTAGGAATTCAAACCCAGTAGCCTTGCTACTGAAAATACAGTAGATACTCTTCAAAGATCCCTTCCAAACCAAACCGTTCTATGGGTCTGTGAGTCTACAATAAGTACATCATCATGCAGTCACTCAGGGAAGTTTGTCTTTGTTCCTAAGAGGGGCATAAATGAAGAAAATGGTTCCTTCTTTTCAGTACCAGAAACTCATTAAAATCCTCTGCACCAATTCTAAGGAATGGCACCAGACACATTACGTGGGAGACAGATCAATGGAATTTTTCTGGTTGAGGAGGCTGAGCACTTGATGAAAAGTGTGCTCCAATCAGGAGGGAACTCTTCTTTCTTCAAACCATGGAAAAGTGTGACTTTCACAGGACCAGGCAAGAGCTGCATTGTTTTGGGTTTTTTTGGCATGTGTGGAAGACCAATACAATTTTGAGCCTCCCCTGCCGGCTCACCAGTTCAAATCCCTGCACTTTGCAGAAATGACAGCTCTGTGCAGGAACTTGAAATTGATGAGACAAGGAAGGCTGCATACTATTGACAAAAGTCTTTTCATCACTTACAGCCAGCTCTCTGGGTGCATATTCCCAAAATCCTTTGAAATTTTGGGGACTGAATTACTTTGATTACATATCTCTAATTACGTATCTGTAATCTTCTTTGGCCTTACTCAGGAGTTTGTAGTGAGCAAATTTTACTCATTAGGGATAAAGATCGTAATTCACTTGTGGTTCTATTCAGTTTTACCAACTAAATCACAGACAGTAATCTTTAAGGTATAAAATGTATATGTTCGGCAAAGGACTATTTTTGTGCAGTCAGTGTTATAAAGGCACTTTGTGCCCAGGAAAGAACAGTAATTGGGAGTTGTTTTATGAATGCAAGAACAAAGCTCACTTCCAGCGGCTCTCTGCTCTGTGGCTTCTCTGGTGCCTAAGAAAAGGCAGCATGTGTCCAGTGGGGACACAAAGGGTACAAAAACCTTCTCCCAGCTGTCTCTGGAGCTGTCTTTAAATCTTGAAGAGAGAGCTTCTTGATGAATGGGACAAGGGTATTAGTGTGCACCAAAGGTGTTGGCTGCCATGTGCTCTCTGTGGATTGTGTTTTTGGGGTCTTCCTGAAAGCTAGAAGATGATTTACACTGTGTTGGACATCTGAAGGTGTAGGTGAAGCAGGTTTGCTCTTCCCTTGATACAGATCTGTGAGGAGGCAATGATGCAACCAATGACTTCTGTTAGTGGAGAGCATAGTGCAGAAGAACACAAATGAAAAGTATAGAAGTGGAAAAGTTGGAAGGAGAAAAAGAAAGAGAGGGGAGCATAAGGGTTAATTTTGGTAGCATTTTTCTTAGAACAGGTATGGAGAGAAGAGCTGAAAAGAACAGAGAAATGAAGAACAGACAGCAGTCTCCAGCTCTCTGATTTATTAGACCCATAAAAACCCTTAGTCACATAGCATTTTCATTTTCCAGAAGTCCCAAGTCATGGTGCAGCAGGCACCTGTGCTGTGGCTGCTCTGGCTCATGCAGGATGCCTCTTGTGCCTGGTGTAGGGTGCAGCCTTCTGACACCTCTGCAGACCAAGCACTGTCAGCACCACCCTTTGTCTTGTGGTCAAACGACAAGCTGTGGGCATGCTCAGTCCAGAATTTGGACCTATTTAAATTAAGTTTTCCAAACATCTTGCTCCGTCTGCAGATCTTTGTGTATGTGTTGCCACTCAGGTGCACAGAATTTTTCGTGCAGGTAATTTAATCTGATGTTGTATTCCCACGTCCTAATTATCTCCCCTGCGGAGGTCCCTAGTTGGGAGCAGGAGATTCCTGTCCTTCTCATTACTTTAGCTGATTCAAATCCTTTCAAAGAGCAAGCTCTGGAACAGCAATTTCATGACGTACAGTCACCTTCAGCGTGCTGAGGCTCACTAAAAGGCCACCCACAAAGAGTTTGGGCAGTGGTGTGCACAAAATGCCACCCATGGTGTTGCATTTTCCATAAACTGCCACACAAAAGAGTAAGTGCATTGCCCATATCTGAGTGGTGTTACATGAAATGCAAACACTTAAAACATCTTTGTATTTCCATAGAATGACACAACCTGAAACAGGAGCAGAGCAAGTTCACACAATTAAGAGGTACCAAAAAAGTGATGGTGGTTGATCAATCAACTGACTAATTGCATCTGACTGCAGCAAGCAGAGATTCTTCTATCCTGTGTTTGCTTGCAATGAAGCAAGAAAGAGAACAGGGTTGCTTAAATGGCCTGGGACACAGGCTACCCAATGCAATCAATTGCTTCACTCAGTCACCCTCGCAGATGATGGGAAAATCCAAAATGCTCCCTGGTAGCCCTGGAACCTTCAGCTGTGAGGCTGCCTGAAAAGAAATGCTCAGGATAACAAGCATTTTGTATATTTGATTTATTTCTAAAATGTAACTACTATTTTATCACCTAATCAAGCTATATAGTAGTATTTTATTGCCAAATATGAAATTTATTACAGCTGCTTTGTGGTTATACACCAGTGTTGAATTAGTGCTTTATTACTATAAGCAACTGATAACACTTACCCAATTAAGGTATCTTTGTATCTATCTCTATTTGAAACTGTTCCGACACCAAGTTCTTGTCAGTACTGAGCAATTTTTGTTATTAGTGACTGAAACAGGACTAAATTAACAGCTAGAGAAGTTGTGATTGCACCACTAAACTCCTAAGTAGTTTGATTAGTAAATAATACAGTACCAACTAAATATAATAGCTGCTTATCTCATGTAGATTATAAAATAAATACATAGTTATAAATATATATTGTTATGGTACAGTATAGTTTGCATGATTTAAAATACTTTCAAGAAATAATTAAGCTTTCTATGAAGCCAGGCACAAGAAAAAAACAGTGGCCTGTATCTCAACATTGTGAGAATATCATCATAAAAAAATAAGCAAGTAAAAGGAAAATATAAGACTGGTGATTTATGAGATATTATTTTGTTATTCTAAGTTCTAAGTAGTATTTCATGTTCTATTTTGTGTCATTACTTTAAAAAAAACAACAAAAAAACACAATCTAAGATGGCAGAATATGCATGAAAATTGTGGCCTCATGGCAGAAGGACTTGCTGCTGACCAGGGCTTTGAGTTGCAAACATAGGCTGTATTTGACATTGACCTTCCACTGCTTTCAGAAAACCAAGGGTTTTAATCCTCTGTGTAAATAACAATACGTGTGCAATACCTGCTCCTAGCCACAGTTTCCTTTTCCAACTACACCCCCTAGGCCAAAATTGTTCCAAAGAACAAGAAACATCCCAATGAATGGTCCTCAATATGGCACAGCTCCTTAACTTGTAGCTCAGGAAGGTCATGGAGCTGCTGAGGACACTGTGCTGCTGAAGGAAACACAAATCACTGCCAGCATTGGGGCATGGCCCTATTCTTGAGCTTTGTGTGTCTTGGGGGATACTGGAGGCACCTCATTTTCTATTGGGGATTTAGTCTGCTGGGAAAAAATGTCAAGGAGCACAGAGAAGACATAAGGCAGATCAATTTGATTTTCTTATAAAGGAAGTGAGGCAGAGACTGTGACATGAGTCATAGTTGCAGTAACTGGGGAATGTGAGAACAGAATGTGGGTTTCATTATTTTGGTTAAAATCTTCTTCTATTTTTTCCTTCCTATAATTATATTCAGTTATAATTTTATTCAGTTGCTCTCCTCCTCCCCTATTCTCCCTCATCCCCTAGGACTGGCAAATGGAAAGGCAAATTATGAAGGCCAGTACCTGCCACTAAAATTAAGCAGGCAGCAGGGCTGGTGAAAATTCCCTGCTCCCAGCATTTATGACAGGGTGCAATCAGTGGCTTGTGTTTGCTATTTAGACAAAGGAGCTTTGGAGTTAGAGGGAAGGTCTTCCCCAAGAAGCTGCTGACTCCTGAAACCTGATGTCCTGTTCCTTATCAGGCTGGTTTATGACAGGTTTCATAAATGTTTTATGAGACCCTGATGACTGCATGGCTGAGCTGGGTGGTGGCAGCTGCCTCCAACTTTGTGCGTTATTGACAAAGGATCAAAGACCAGATTTACCACCCTGATAAGATCAGATGGATAAGAATCCTGAACTGACATTTTCTCTGTTTCCTGCATGAACAAACACGTTGCAGGATTTATTGACAGAGGCTCAGTCCTGAAGACCTTGTTTGGGCAAAATTCCTGCCAATTTCTACACCCCTTCCCCTAGGCTTAGTGAAAATTCCATGAAATGGGCAGTAAAGTTTGAGACCCTTGTCTCACCACAAGGTGAGCCACCATTTTGACTGAAAACCCATATTCCAAGAGTCCCTGGGTAGAGGGACATTAAGGAGATCATTGGTCTTGATGGGGCCAGGTTGACAGGATCCACTATGCATTACCAAATTCCCAATTGTGCATGAGGCCTCCCTCCACATGTGGCAGAGCTCTGTCTCGCTTCCATCTGCAGTCCTCCAGGATGGGATCTGCTGACCACCAGCTGAGACCAGTGGATGTAACACCTGGGAACATGGGCTGCATGACAGAGGCCAGTCAAGCCTGTCATATACAAAGCATCTGAGTTTAGCACATCTGACTTTCTAACAGCCAGACCCCTGGGAAAGTCCTGGGGTTGGTCTTAGCCAGAGCTTGAGTTAGTGCTTGTCCTACTAAAGATGTCTCTCCTAGGCATGTCCGCCTGCACTTCCTGCACCAGGAGCACTGTCAGCCTAGCTGGGCACTGTGGTCCCAGGACCTGAAGGCTGCAAGGTGAGAAGGCCACTCAGCATGGTCAGAAGCACATTACCTCCCAGATTTATGTCAGACATGCTAGCAAGCTAAAGAAAGCAGGTGACAAGGCAGGACTGCAGTGTGATTCAAACAGAACTGCAGGTCCTAAGAGTTGACTGCTGTTACTATTTTTTGCTGTAAGCTTTCTAGGTAATTGTCAAAAAAATATATCTCTCTTTTCCAAGCCTGGGAAGAGAAATATTTTTAGTTTCTTGTCAGGGAATTATTTCATTATTAGTCAAAAAACATTCTGAGACAGCTAAAAATAAGATACTGTGGAAACACTGGGGTCAGTCATTCTGTTGATTTTTTTAAATGCAAGAGCAGAACAACTGCCTTTGAATGACACAGGGCATGCCTGTGCTGTGAAGTTTGTTTTCCAGGAAGCCTGACTACTGACTCAAAAAATGTTCAATAATAGGGCTTAGTGAGACTAAAGTATCACAGAAATTGTCTTCAGAGTCACTTTGACCAGCAGAAGAGATGGGTCAAAGAATTGACTTGCCCACAGCACTTAAATACAGGCAAGAGTACAAAATAAAGAGAGGTGAAGTGGGATTGAAATTCTGATCACCAAGTGCTCAGAGCTAGACCCTACCTTAAATCGGATTGTTCACTTCCAGACATACCTGGCCTGAGAGACACTGGTGTTCCTCTATTTGGAGGGCAGGGAAAGACTATCTGAACTCACTAGGAAAGATTTAGATTTTCTCATTCTGCTGTGTCAGACAACAGTTGGCTGAACAAGGGATTCTCCCAGGCTTGAAACATGCAATTTGCTGGGAGCTGCCGTCTGGCTTGAGTGGTATGTTTTCTTCAGTCTCACGGAAAATCAAAGTCTAAAAAAAGTGCAAGTTTAAGCATTTTGCTTCTGTCCCTGATGCCAGAAGCTTGCTTCTCTAGAGATCAAACAAAGATACTTATTTTAAAAGCTAGGGCTAATTGACCATGAAGTAGCCCTTCAAGTGGAGATGGCTGGGTTTACCCCACTATTGTGAAAGTATAAGTAACTCCACAAAGTTATGGAGAGCAAAAATCAAGCCTAGGGACCTGAAGTAGCAGAGGGACTTGTTTTTTAAAAAACACACATGGAAAATTAATATATATATAATCTGTCATATTTTTGCTGGACTTGGTAAGGACAAATACTGTGTTATACTACAGGTCCAGTAATACAACATCAAATAACAGAATGTGGAGAAGCAGCTGCTGGTGGCTAAGAAAGGAGCTGAGAAAATTACAGAGAAGAAGAATACCTTGTTTGAAATATTTCATATTGCTCACCACTCATCTCTAGACAATGTTGATCATTGCCAGCAGGGCAGGAGGACAGGCAGCAGAGCCAGCACAGAGGCAGCAGCACCGTCTTTTATAGCGAACGCGGGCAGGTGGACACGGATCTTTATCTTCTTCGAATTCGTTTTCTAAACATTATCAACTCAGATTACCCTTCACAAATTTCACTCCGAAACTTCAGAGTAATTGGCTTTTACAATGCAGTAAAGAAGGATATTAACTGGTTTGGGGGTTGACTAGACAACCATTTACATCATTCTTTTATCAATATTGCCATAATTTGACACTTCTGAATGGAGGAGGATTGTAAAGCGCCTGCAGACCCTGTAAAACATGTTAAATGGAGATTAGTCTTACTGCTTAGTTTAAGCCTAGTGAAAGATAATTAAATTGACTGATGCAGCTGTAAATCTCACTTTTATCAAATCCTGTCTCTCTTTGTCCTTATGATTTTACAGCATCATTAATGTTGTTGTGACAATATCATTAATCTCCTCCTGCTGTTCAGAGAATGAAAGGCAACCAGCAAACACTATAAAAATCTGTTCTCTCCTTACTAGTGTTATCTTTTCTCTCTTCTTGGCTGTCACAGAACTTAGACACATATTTCATTCAAGAGATGACTTCATAAGCTCAAAATTAATTGTGATACACCATATAGTTTCTTTCACTGTGGTTTGTGTAAAATGGTTTATTAGTTTTGGGGTTTTAGAGGATTTTTTTCTTTTGTCAAACAAAAGGGATTAGAAATAATTCTTGAGTTTTCTTCAGAGTTTTGTTTTGGCATTTTTTTCATGCAACTCTTTGTAACAACACAAAAGATCATGAGGCCTACAAGTGAAGGTACACTGCTGTTTTGGAGATCCTGGGAATTCCACCTTAAGTCATCAGTTTTAATTTTTTGCTCAATTTATTAGACAGGGAAGATTGACTTTTTTCCACTTCTGGTTTCCTAGTGAGGACTGTGACTGAACTGGGCATGGGGAGGAGGTGAACAGCCTGAATGGGGAGCCTGTAGCATAATAAGACCATGTAAGCCATTCTGATGTAGTAACTAGAGCTCAGCCTGCAGTAGGCTTTGCATATCCCTCTTTGGTGCAGTGCCTGCTGGGGACATCTCTCACTCCCTTTTTGCTCTGCCTGAACTAAGACACCTCTGCGCAAGGCACCTCCGCTTCTCACAGTGTCTATTCTGCCTACTGCTGTGGGCTCAGCATGTCCACAAAATTATTCCATCTTTTTCTCTGTGTGTATTTCCTCCTTATGACTGCATATGAGCTGTACAGCCTGAATCATACAGCATTTTAATTTCTAAACTACTTTTCTTTCCAGGGGAAGGACACTTGCCTTCCCAAGGTGTAACCGTGGATGCTGGGTCATGCACCTTGAGTTGATCAGGGCACACAGAATCCCCTCTCTTGGTCTGAGGTGGACAAAATAATCCCACCTCAAACAGAAGGAAACTTAAGATAAGTGAAGTACAGATAACCACACTGTCTGTCTTCTCCAAGGTCAGCTGGCTCAGCAGGGTTTTATCCATATTGTTTTACCCAGGATATTTACCTTCAACCCAGGACTAAATCCCTTCAAAGCCAGATTTCTACTTGGGCACTTCACTTTAGGTGGTGGATCCCATGTGACTGAAATTTTGTGGCATCCTCCTGGAAAACAAACAAACAGCAACTCCCTAACAATCTGAATGCTGTTAGGCTTCTCCTAACAAAGGTCTCAGCAGGCTGCTTTCTCTGACTGTCTGTATTTTCATGATTAATTCAAGGTTTGAGGCTTTCCCATAGGACTAATGTAAAACCAGAATTATGCTGCACTTGGCTGAAGTCAATGGAACAAATACTACTTTAGCTCACTGTTTATGGGGGAGAGAGTTTATGTAAAAAATATTTCAGAGTTCTTAATCTGCCATTTAAGTTACAGTTAAACCTAAATATAGTGCTTTAATCATCAGCAGTTATAATTTCACTCAAATATTTCTCTAAACTCTTTGGTTTGAAAGTCCAGAAGATAAGAAGTACTTCTCAGTAATGCAAATAGACAGAGAGCATGGAGTTCACCCAGACTGTTTCTCCAGCCTGGGCTATGCTTACCTTTTCAGGTCTCAGATAACTGGGAGGAAAAAATTCCATCTCAGCTCTTTCAAACCCTTGAGGCTTGCCCCTCTGCAAAGATCTAGGGCAACACTAGCATCTCTTTTCTGTGTCAGCCCTGTAAATAAACAGCCATGGTGGTACAGGGGTGATCTCTAAGTTCTGCAAGGAGAGGAAGTGATGAAGAGGGTACAATGGGTAACAATGCTATGGTATAAAGGGGTGATGGGAATAAAAGCATTAGATTAGTTTGGGTATGATATGTGTTAGGCCAGGCTATTCTTGTAGAAGACCATATATAAAGAACTGGTGCAGCATCACCTTGAGTCCTGTGTGCAGCCACACACAATATAAAAAGAGGGTGTCCAAAGGAGGGCAGTGAGGATGGTGGAGGGTCTGGAGGGAAAACTGCATGAGGAGCTGCTGAGATCACTTGGTCTGTTCACCTTGGAGAAAAGGAGACTGAGGGGAGAGCTCATTGCAGTCTGCAGCTTCCTCATGAGGGGAAGAGAAGGGGCAGGCACCAATTTCTTCACTCTCATGAGCAGTGACTGGACTTGAGAAAACTGCCCGAAGTTGAGTCAGGGGAGGTTTTGGAAAGATATTATGTAAAGAAGGTTCTTCACCCAGGACGTGGCTGGGCACTGGAATGGACTCCCCAGGGAAGTGGTCACAGCACCAGCCTGACAGAGTTCAAGAAGCATTTAGACAATTCTCTCAGGCACCTGGTGTGACCCTTGGGGTGTCCTGTGTATAGCCAGGAGTTGGACTCAATGATTCTGATGGGTCCTCTGGGTAACATACAGTGAGTCCTGTCCATCAAAGAAATTATTAGAAAAGAGAAACCTGTGTGAACAAAACACAAGGATGACTGTGCAAGACTCCTGCATTTGGTGTGGGCAGCTCACTACTTCCTGCTGCCTGCCAGGGATTTTGGTCAAGCAGAGGCCCTGACTCCTGTTCCCTTGGGCAGAAAGGGAAATCATGTGGGGCAGGTCAACAGAAGAGTTTTTCCAAGATGTGGATGGCCTCTCACTGTTCAGAGCTGTCCCCCAAAGCCTGGAGAAACTCTCCAGCAGAGCACTGTGCCTGGCTTGTTCCAGGGCATCATGACCTGAAAAATTCTCTCAGGCAGGTCAGCAGGTGCAGGTGCTTAAAAGTCCAAGGGCAGAGTTTTGCCAAAGTTCACTCCTTTATGACACACAAAGTTCTGCCGCCACATCCGGGCGGCTCCGCTGCACCCAAGTGCAAGGCCTGGGCTGTCCTAGCTCCAGGTGGAGCATTTGTGGCCAAGAAAAACATTGTATTTTTCAGAACCTGCTATAAAACAAACTCCCAGATGCATCTCTGGGTCCATCAAACAGCACTGTCAATGCTCAGAGTCGCAGTCATGCAGCAGCTGGAGGGGCTCCAACATTTGATCCCAAACTACTGGCACATAACATTAATTATCTGGAAACATAAATAGCAGAAGATACTGAGTGCTGTTAGTCCTCAATAAAGGGTGCACACAATTTGATTCTAATTATATTTAGTTCAAGTTGCTTCCTAACGATTAGCATTTGAAAGAGATGTCAATAATTTTCACTTTCTTTAAATGAAATAGGATGATAGGCTTTTATAGCAGAGTATAAAGATATCAGCTGGGAAATCTATGGCCATCAATGGCTTTAGTTTTCTCCCTTTATCTATTGGTATAGCCCTAATTTGACACTTGCCTGTTGAGGAAGCTTGTAAAGCAACTGCCGACCCTGTTAAATTTAGATTAGTCTTACAGCTCACTTAAAGCCAGTAAAGTGATAATTAAACCCACTCTTGAGCTGTAAACTCCGGAGTATCTGGAAATAGCTCTGTTCCTGCCACTGGCAATGCAGCTTCATTAGAATTTATACTGTCCCCTGCTGCGGGGACCCTCCAAACATGGAAGGGAGGGTCTGACCCTGATCTGTCTGACCACACTGCCCAGATCCTGCAGCCTCCTCTGGCCCATGCAACCCTGTGAAACACTGCTTCATAGCTGCCACAAGGCTCTTCTAAGTCTTGGCACAAGGCTGCTATGATGAAACTTATCTCCAAATTCAAACCAGAGGTTGCAATGTGGGTCAAAGCCATTCATTTTATCAGAGAGAAAAGATAGCCCTGCCCTGCTGTTGGGGCATACAACAAATAATTTTGTGTAGTCCTTTCTTGGCTTCTACTTTGGCACTAGACATTTGGGAATTGAAGCTCTCAGACTTTGGCTGAGGTTTCGTTGTGTCTCCAATGAGCTTTGCAGCAGGAGAGAGCCCAAATGCCCCACTGCTTTTGTCATCCACAAGCCAAATGTGCCACAGCCCCATGGGGACAGCACAGGGTGGGCTCAGCCATAGGTAAGAAGAACAGCTGGAAGAGAGCATTAAAGTCTGTCCTTCCCTCATAATGACTAGTTTCTTGGGTAATTTCATTGTGTGTCTGTATCCCTGGCATCCACACATGGATTAGGAAACACAGAGGAAGACACTCTTCTCTCAGCAGAACCTTACTATGCATCCCTTGGTTTGGAAGGATGCCTGCCACTGCTTGTTTCTTTGGTAGAGGAAGGGATCTAAAATACCCCAAAACTGCTTTCACATGTATCAAAAGGAAAGAACTGCACATGGAAAAGGTCATGCAAAGGAGAACAGGTTTCAGGTTTGATCACTGTGTCTCAGCAGAAAGTCTTATGATGAAAAATGTTTTGAAACATATTCAATGTACTTTGTTGTCTCAGTTCAAATTTTCTTGGATTTTTTTTTAATTGCAATTTTTTTCAGGCAAAGACTGGATCATATTTTCTGAGAAGTTACTGCAGGTACTTGTCTGTCATTAGTCTTTCCCCTTCATCCACCACTAAAAATATCTGCTAGAGCAGGAGGCAGGTGGAGTTTGGGGCTGAATCCAAATAACCATTTCTTTTCTAAATTTATTGAGAAAGTAGCTGAGTAATTCTCACCTTTGGTTTGATGCCAGCTTGGTAGGAATGTCCTGTGTTACATCCCTGCCCTGCCTGGATGTGAGAGGATGAGATAACTTTGTCTCAAAGTAGGTACATGGGAGGAGCAGTTTAATTTCCAATGAAACCCCCTAAATTTAGCAGCCTGCCTCTCTGTCGTAAGCCCAGCCTCTAGGCTCCCCTTAGAGGCAGTGCTGTGGTCAGGGAAGCAGTGCTGCCAACCTCAAGGCTACCTGGCTAGTCCTGGGAATCTCTGCCTGAGCACAGTGGGCTGCACTCAGATTTCTGGTGATCTCTCGTGTGCTACATGCTCAGTATGCAAATGGGTGTCTGAACATAGCTGTCTTGACCTTAGACCGAATTCTTTTATACAAAAAACAGGGTATAATTCATGCAAGTGATAGTCAACATAAAAACTTCTGGAGCTTGGTGCAGTCCCCGATGTGAGGCAGCAGGAGAGAAACGCGCTGTTTAGACAAGGGCCGTGGCACATACAGTGTTATTTCTGTTTAGCCTCTGCTGCTCAGGGTGGCACGAAGGAAGTGCAAGTGTTATCAAAGGAAGCCCAGGGCAGGGAAGGAAGGGATCATCACCTGCGGCAGCATCCAGCGCTGCGCGGTGCGGTGCTGCCACCCGCCGGGCTTCAGTACTGAGGAGTTTTCTTCCCTTGGGGCTTTCCCTCCCCTTCAATAGACCGGAGTTCAAGGGAGGACAAACCGTCCCTGCCTGGGGACTTCACGTCCCTTGCCAGGGCAGTGGAAGCTGCCACCTCCCAGTCACCAGGATGGCATCTATCACTCCTATCTGCCCAAATGAAACCGTGCTCCTTCTTTGTGTCAGGGGCCTCATGGTGAAACCCTTTGTCTTGACTTTGTCCTTCCAGTTCTGCCTCTTTGCAGCCCCACAAGTCCCAGCTTCTGCCTTTCAATCCTCTGGCACCTGTCTCATCTTCAGCTGTGATCAGCAGAGAGAAAAGCAGAGAATTTGCAGAGAATGCAAAACACCCCAAACAGAGACATTTTAATGAGAGGTGGGAGCACAGCGAGACATGAGTGCTCTTTTAAAGTAACTAAGAGTAAGACACTGTCCCATGCTATTTGAAGATATAATAAAATTTAATGCATAGCCTTTCAAGAGTTACCAGTGCATCTCCCCTTGGCTACCTTCAAAAACAGTTTTTAAATATTGAAAATCCCTCTGAGCCTTCCCTATGAAACTTTAATGGACACAGATTCTCTGAGCCTGCTGAAAGGATTTCTCTGCAGCATATATTGGTTAATTTACTGAGCTTCTTTCTCCCTAGCATCTTTCTTCTCTCTCTCTCTCTCTCAAGGGCCAGTTCTGCTCTTCATTTCATTTTTCATCTCTTCTTCACTTTTGAATCAGAATTAATTAAACTTTCTAACCATCTTTTTTGCCCTCCCCCCCATTTAATTTTAGGTTTCAGTTTTTTCCACCTTTTTCCCCTTTGGCTTCCACTTTATATTGCCTCTTTTCTGTAACTTTAGATGAACTCTTTTTCTTCTGTATCCTTCTAGGTTTCCATGTTTCCTTTGACAACAAAATTTGTAAGTAACTGAACATGTTAAAATCACTGTAACAACCCATTCTCTTCCAGATCACTGAGCTCAGGAGAACACCCAGCTGCTCAGAAAATGTGACCAAACACAGGGTGAACATAGGTTAAGAAGAAAGTCTTCCAGATGCTGACAAGCTCCCTGGACCCCCTTGAGTGACAGTCTTCATATCAGTGGTCAGACATTTCATCTGAATTTAGGGGATTGCAATATGGCATCGCTTTCTGGGGGACTTCTTCAACACCTTTATAACTAAAGGCAAGAAATAAGCACTCTGGGGTATGATTCACTGGACAGAATTTAAATACCTGTTTGGATGTCAGACCATCTTCTTTTGTTTTCTGTCTGACCTATTCCACAGAGCCTTAGGCAATAATGGTTTGGGTTTTCTTGATGTGATCACTTACTTCTCGTGGCATTTTCTTTGAATACAGAGATTATTCAGCACCTTTCTTGAGCTGGACATTGGGCATGAACACAATATCCAGATAGTTCTTGTATCAAACAGGTTCACACATTGCTGGTATGATGATTAGGAAATGGTGTATTATGGTGCGGTACGTGCAAATCTTGTCACAGGACCATGCTGCAGCATATGGACCTCAGGTGCCTTCAACAGTTCCCCATGTCCTGTAGCACTGCAGCTGCTGGGAATGACCATCTTAGAGGGCAAGGAGAGTTCTAGTGGTCAATTATCTTCTATTCTGAAGATGTAACTATAAAGAAAAGAAGAAATAAGAACAATGGAATCATGTAGCAGTTCAACTTCAGTGTTGTCTTTCCCCTCAAGGAGTACTTCCAAGAAAAGGTTGCTAGTTCTGGTGAAATAAAGCAGCAATTATCTATTGCCCAAATTTTGCTTTTAAGAGACTCTGTTCCTGACCATCCCCACTGAAATTGTCCCCAAGGCCAGGGAGTGAGGCTGTGGTGGGTTGACCTTAACCAGCAGCCAAACATCTACACATCTGCTGGGTCTCCCCTCTGCCACATGATGGGAAGAAGACAGGAAGAAGGCACCCAGATAAAAGTGGTTTGGTAGGTTAAACAAAAACTTCACATTCAAGCAAAGCAAAAAGAGGAATTTGTCCACTTTATCCATTCAGCAACTGATGTTTTTCCACCTCCTGGAAACCAGGGCTTCAGCAGATGCAAAGGTTAGTTGAGGAGACCCATGCCATAACCCCTTTCTCCTCCTTCCCTTGAGCTGTTACTGCAGCTTGTGTTGCTGTAAGGCAGGAAATAACCCTTTGGCCAGCCTGGCTCTGTTGTCCTGGCTGTGCTCCCTCCCAGCTTCTTGCCAGCCTCTAGCCTGCTTGCTGGTAGGGCAGAATAAGAAAAATAAAAATGCAGTGTTGAGCAAGTGCTGCTCAGCAACAGCCAAAACACTGGTGTGTTATCAGCACTGTCCTAGTCACAAATCCAAAACTCAGCACTGTCTGGGCTGCTGTGGTGGAAATGATCTGTTTCACAGCCAAGCCCAGCACAGGGAGTCAGCTAGGTGGTTCAGCATGTAGGCAAGCATCTCCAGCTGACCTCTGAGCTCCCATGACAGTTCAGGGTGTCTCCAGGGGCTCAGCTGTCATGTGGAGGCCCACCAGCCCTGCAGCCACCATTCCCCAAGAGCAGAGGTCTCTCTAAGTCCTGTCCTGTGTCTGCCAGTCCCAAACCAGTGCCTTGGAAGCCTCTGGAAGCAAAAGGATAGTGCTACCACCACCTGCAGACACTTACATCTCCTCTCATGCTGATTCTCCTGCAGGGGCAGCTACACAAGGACCAAGGGATGGATCCTTCTGGGTACTCAGTCCAGGGTGGTCCTGTCATCTTGAAGGTGCCTGGCAGGAAGCAGCTGGCAGAGATCCAGGAATACCATCTAGGGGAGAGATTCATCAAATTGCTCATCACATCTTTTAGGTCCTGTTGCCTGCCCATTGTATACTCATTTCCAAGCATTCCAAACTACTGTGGTTGATATATTAAGCTTTAATTTTTTCTAGCATTTGCTATTATTTTACAAAAGATACATTGTATCATACATCCCTTCGCCTCCTTATTTAAAAACTTCAATAATTTAACCTTCCACTGTGTCATTCTGTTCAGCATCCCCACCATTCATAATTATCCATACATACAAAATGTTATGTCTTTAGGCTTTTATATCTAGCTGACAAATAAAGGAACTACAACCTTTCTGGACAAATGCTTTACTTTCATATATCAACACAATCAAGTTCAGTTCATTGATGCCAAACACATCTCTCAGACATATATTTCTCCTGACAGTATTTCTAGCAGGCTAGGAAGTGTTTCTACATGATCACAGTCTGGGCATTTTGCTGATGGATAAAGATGTTGCAGGGTTGGGGTTTAGTTGCTCCATCAGCTCTGAAAAGTCTTAGACTGGAAAACCAAACTTGTTGGAGCTGCTGTGAAGGCACAAAATAAATCCCTTGACTTTCTCAGCTAATAAAGCTCCTGATCTGAAACAGCTGCTGCTATTTCAGTCCTGAAGCCATTTCACATTTTCACTGAAGTGCACTAGGGCTGCCACATGGCTTAATTTCTCATTGACTCTTTGGAGCCAGCAGAATGGATACAGATCATTTAAGGAGTAGGGGTGAAAATTAATGAAATTGAGAAATGAAGTGAGTAGAGAGTGTTTGACCTGTTTTCAATGGTCTGGACCTTGAGGAATAAACATCAGGGTTTCTTCTGGTATTCGCTTCACTGTCAGAAAGACAGCTGGGAAGGGAGAGGCTCTACCTCAGAGGGAAAAAATTCTATTGTTGTATGAAAAAATGGAGGCTCAATCCACAGAAACAATTCCTGGAGCACTGGGAATAGATAGATCTGAAATACATGAAATACCATCTGAAAACTTTTGATGGTGATTCAAAATGATACCTTGAGAAATAATTAGTAACAAACTGGTATGTCAGATCTTTATTCCATCGGCTGGCCCGTTTTATGATGCAAGCACTAATGCCATAAGATATTTCTTCATGCAGACAAATTTCTTGTGTTCCCAGACAGGCAATCAGGTACATGTAGGAAGAGCTTGGTGGAAATTCATGTCATTCCTCTAGGAGTCACTCCCCTGAATAACTGTGAAGGAGCTTCCTGCAGGGAAACCAGCCTTTCTCAGTGTCACTGCTCCTAGAAAAGTCTGTTTAGATATTAAGGCTTTGCATATGTATAAATGTCTGTACTATTTCTCCATCTCTTAATCACAGTACTAAACACTTGAGCAGATCTGGTTTGTGCTGTATCACTGTGTCTGGATTGTCTATAAGAATGACTTCATGGTATGCAAATAGGTCTGTAAGAAGACATCTAAAAATATACATCTCTAAAAGAGCAATTAAAACATAAATGAGCAATCCAGAACTTGCCTCAAGGGACATAAGGAAATTCCAGATGCCTTTCCCTGCATCTCAGATTGTCTCAAAGGATTTTGAAATTAAAATGCTAATAATAACAGTGAAGAAATCTACTTACTGCAGAATATAAAACTGCTAATAATAACCTGAGCTATGAGTTAAGTAACATTGTTAATAAGGCAAAAACATCAGCAGACATAATTTAAAAAGAAAACCTTCATATTGAAAAAGCTAAACCATATGAGTTATGCAAATTTCTTTCTTAACCTGTTCCCCAGGGACACCAGTTTCTCCTGATTTCCTTGCAGCAATCATCTTCACTCACAACCTGCCTCAAGAACAGTCTCCAGATGATGATGCTGCCCAGAAGATGGCTGGACAAGGCCACATGTCTCTAGTGCCACATAGAAATTAATAGCCAAAAATGCCAGCTGCCTGGGACATGAGGTGGTGTTCTGCCTTGTGGGCATGAATCATAGAACCAGGGAGAAATTTGGGCTGGAAAAGACCTCTAAGATCATTGAGTCCAACCAATAACCCAGCACTGCCAAGTCCACCACTAAACCATGTCTCAAAGTGCCACATCTACATAGCTTTTAAGTACTTCCAGGGATGGTGACTTTCACAACTTCCCTGGGCAGCCTGTTCCAATACTTGACAACTCTTTCAGGGCAGAAATCTTTCCTAATACCCAGTCTAAACCTCCCCTGGTGTAACTTCAGGTTACTTTGTCTTGTTTTATTGCCAAGAGCCCATGAAGAACACATGTGACTGAATGTGTTAATGGATAGGAAAATATCCTTATCTTCAACATGAGACAACCTCCCCCTGGACTTCTGCTGAGCTAGTTCCTGTGGTCTCTTGTGTACCTACATAGTGGTTAGTGTTATAAATGTCTTTGGGAAATCACCACATTCATTTAAAAAATATCGCATTTTACTTGTAAGAATGCTTATGCCAGAAGGACAGCTAAGGTTGAAATGTTCAAGTGCTCAGAAGTTAGGAAATGCCAAAAGTCAGAGTGTCTGAAAAGATGTTGGTCTGGCCCTAGGATGGTACAGCTGGACCAAAAGTGATCCTCTGTATTTGAAGGACTGGGTCTGATATGGCCCTGTTGTATTTCAGAGATCTAAGGCATTTTAAAGGCCAAAGGGAATTTAAGAATTATCGAAGTGTATATTTTAATTCGAAAATGCATCATCTTCATATTCTATATTATGTCTTAAATAATAAATTAACTTTCCTCTAGAAAAAAAGCACTGAAGTGATGCAATGGATGGATACTGTCCCTCTACTGCATCTTAAAGAAGCAATGTTTGACTTTTTACAGGACTCAGTGTAACTGAAAAATACATGCCTTCTGTCTTCCAAGTACATAACCTCTGTGTCCTCTTATTTTCTATTTGTAGCTTCCTAACTTTTAGAAAGTAAACCTGAACAACTCCACCTCTTGCCATCTCACAAGCTGCTATTATTTTTATTTTTCCTATTGTTATGCCTTTCTGATAAAGTTTTTAATCACATTCAAATAGCCACTGAAGCAAGCAAACAAAGTTTTAAGTAAAACCAAATGTTTTCCTAACCACCCCCTGAATACCTGGTCAATACCTGGTCTAATACCTGAATATTCTTGTCTAGCACAGAAAAGTCCTAGTGCCCAGCCAGCCAAGAATTTGCAACTCCTGAGTTTAGGAAGGAGTGAACAGAAGGGTTTATCTTTGCCATTAAATGCCTCCTTTCTTCCTGCTCAGCTATGTTTTTACCACCATGTTCCCCAGGCTTGCTTTGAGGTTTGGAGCCCACAGTGGTGAGAAATGCTGCCTGCTGCTCTGGCTGGAGCTCCTGCCTGGGCAGCAGCTGTGCACAGAGTGGGAACTGCAAGGCTGCTGCTGCTCAGGGAAGAAGCTGGGAAACCTTTTTAAGCCAGATGTGTTCAGTCTCTTGTGCTTATTGGGAGACTTGAGAAATCAGTTATCTTTTTTTCACCTGTGGCCATCAGCCATAGCCCAGGGCAGAGGCAGGAAATAGAGTGACATTTTTAAAGTAGTGATTAGTATTTGACAAGTCTAAGTAGGTCCTCTTTCCAGAGGAGACATGTCTGCTCCTTGTATTTCATGTATAGAAATGAAACACAAACTATCATTAAAAAAATGCAGCTTCTGCCAATTTTCATGTACTTGAAAGAAGCTGACTCAAAACAGAGGGGAAAAAACCTTCATGCTTTTTAACTCCCTGATTTATTTGTTTTCCTTTTTGCTTGCGAGAGCTATTGAACTCTTTCATGTTTGCTTCTAAAAAGAATAAATTGTAATGCTGCTCAGACAGCATGTTATCTCTGGCCAATCTCTCTGCATTGAACAGAACTCCAGGCATCAGAGAGGCTCCCCAGTGTGGGGCTGATTGAACAACTCCAAGAGTGATGGAGTGATTCCCACCATATATTATGGAAAAAGATCAAGCTTGCCACATACAAATAATTCCTGATACCAGAAACCTTATCTTCTCAGATCATCACCTGTTGCTCAAGAAAGTTACAGATAATTTTCTGTTCCTGTGGTTTCACAACAGTGGTAAATAACAGTGATGGATATTCCTTCCATCAAGGATCTTCTTTGAACTGAAACAATTTCAAGAACAAGCTGTTGAAGTTGAAATTTTTCTTCATTGTCCTTTTATTTCATGAGAGCAAGTAACACCTTGATATGGAAACGCCTCCTCATCTGTACCATCGCCCAGCTCATGCTGGGATGCTAATGAACCTTCTGATGAAAGGTGTCCCTGCCCATGGCAGGGGAGTTGGAGCTAGATGAGCTTAGGGTCCCTTTCAACTCAAAGCATTCTGATTCCATGATTCCATGATAATGCACAACTCATTTCCTTGAGCATCTTCTAAATTTCTTGCATATGCTCCTGTAGAAGTTCTTACTTTTAATATTTTAGTTTAAACTGTCCTCCAAGGTGTTAGATTTTTCCTCCCTCATTTTGTGTACGCCTTTCAGACTGATATTGCAGCCTCTCCCACCAGGTTCAGCCCCATGTGTCTAAAATTACCCCATGAGGTAATTTTAGCTGAACGCTGCTTGCAGAACAGGAGCTGGCCCTTACTGCAATGCAGCTGGGGTGAAGTTGTCTTGCTGGTCCTCAGCCTCTGATAATGGCTGAGTTGTCACTCTAGGCTTCCTTCGGAGGTGGTGACCTTTTTTTTTGCCCTTCTGCTGCATATTGTGCTCTAAAAGTGCCAGTTTCTTTCCATAACTATGAAGGGAGCCTCTTTCTGGCATGAAGAAATCACTGCTCTGCCACACATGGGGATCACCCAACACCAAGACACCTGGGGAAGCCTACCTGCACACCCCAGCTCCACACTTGATGCTGCCTTATCCTTATTTTCACAAGTATCCCACTCTCCCTAATTTCCTCCAAGTCCATCTGTCTCCCTTGGCTATTTCCCTGAGGAGGGTGAGGTCCTCCAGCATGCAAAGCCAAAGGAGGATGCTGCAAGGGAACCTTAATGAGGCCACACAAATTAAGTTCCAGCAGGAGAAGCAAACTACATACAAGAGCAAAAGCAGCCAGGCTGCTAGCCCACCCTCTCCTGCCATGGCTCTGGAGTAAAACTGAGGAAGCATGTCCTCCTCACTTCCTACCATAAAGACCCAGTTCCCAGTGTAAGGCACTACTCCTTGTCTGGATAAAGCAGGCTAATAAGTTTTGATAACACTCTTTTTATACAGCCACTTCTCTTCAAAATATGCATGACTTTCATCCAGATTTTTACACTTGGATAAGCCATTTTTAAAACATCAGTGTTGATTTTTTTAGTACATTTGCAATCAGCTCTGGTTTGCATTATTTTGTCAGTATCACCATCACAATCCCAACCTCCTTGTCTGTAGTTCTTATTGCTGCATGGGCAGTAGCAACCTAACCTGCTCCCAGCTGGTTTGCAGTCAGGAGGATGTCTTGCTCTGCCTGAGGTTCATCCCAGTTCCCACTGGAATCCGTCCCTCAGAAAATGGACTACTCTGGAGTTGGTAAGAACAGCTGCCATCACTACTGCCAGAGCTCCTCTCCTGCAAGCATTTGGCTAGGACCAATTCACATCCCAGCCTTGTGGGGTTTGACTCTACATTTTCATTTCTCCAGCAAATCCCAGGTGGTTCTCAGCACCCTTGTGTGTGTTCCTCACCTCGCCTTACAAAAAGGATTGAAACAACAGCAATCCAGGTATTTATGTCCTGAGCATCCTTGATGTAAGCATGCAGTCATGCTTCTGTCCTCCCCATTCCCCCTGAGGGACATGCCACTGTCCATGGCGGTCTGTAGGCAGTGGCCCAAGTGCTGGGCAGGGTTGGTGCAAAACTTCCTTCAGTGGTGTTAACTCACAGTGCTCCTGGGTGATGCATGCACTGCACTGGACAGCTGCAGGGGTCTGGGATCACACACATACACACACACACACACATCCCAATCTATTTTTTTAATTCCGTAATAATTCAGTCTGAATCAAAATCGCAGCAAGTCCAGACCAGTTCTGTCTCAGACAGAACTGAGAAAAGCCATGCCAGGCGATAATATAAGAGCTTTGCTAAAAAAGAATGCAATAAAAAAGCACATCAGGTTTCATTACAATAGGCCATTGACTTAACAGTTGGAGTCGATGATCCTTGTGAGTCCCTTCCAACTCAGAATAATCTGTGATGAACAAAATAATAAGGGTTTTAAAGAGAGATTAGCTTTTTTCCTAAACTGCCTTTATTGCAGGCACTTCAAAGGCTCTGCCACTAGGTGTAGCAAAAGCTCTCTTAAAAGTTGCCTTGGATATTCTGCTGTATTTATTTTTCAAAGTGGGGGAAATGGACTAAAGCTCAACAAGTCAAAAAAGCATGACCTTAAATCAGGAGCAAAAATGTCCAGAAGAAATAGCACCCATGGCAAGCAGCATCATGTAGGGCAAAAATGGTCTCTCCATTAGAAAATACAGATGTGAATGAGATTAGATTATCATGCTTGGAAAACTCTCTGCACACCAAATTCTGCTCAGCCTTCCTTGGAGTAATCCTAAGTGTTTTATTAAATGTGGAAATGGGAGCTAGCAAAGGGGAGTTCAACATCCACAGGAATAGGTAGCTGAAATGCCAGTGCAATGAGGAAGTGCAGGGTGTACGGCTCTTGTATTTCTCTTCTTCTTTGACCTGCACTATACTCCAGAAGCAGGTATTTTTAGATCCCAAAAATGCAAGAACCAAATGTAATAAACCACAAATAAGATAATGTGGTTTGTTTCATTTACTTAGAAGGTTAAACTCTAGTTTAAACAGAACGGATTGGTGTGGGGGAAAAATGTCAAAAGTACTTTTTATTCTGTTAAAAAAAGATATTTAGTGTCAAAAATAAGATATCTGGAAAAATAAAGCATCATAAGTTAAGAGTACAATTAAGGAGACAGTTACATGAGGCTTTGTGACATCTGACTCCATCATTTCCAAACCAAGCAGTTTATGATAGAATGAAGATAATTTTTTAAAATTATTAAATAATTATTACAATTATTATATATTATTATAAATTAAATAATTACTATTATTAAAATTAAAAATACAAATATATTGTTAATAATAAAATTATTAAAATTATTACAAATCATTTTTTAAAAAACAAACAGTAAAAACCCCAAACCAAACATTTTTGCATAGTTCCCAAAGGAAGATGAGAACTGAACAGAGCTTACCATGAAATTATAAACAAAGCTAGGAATTCGGGCAGTTCCAGAAATTGTCTTCACCAGGCAGGTCTGGTGCACAGTGTGTGGGTTTCCTTCAGTCCCATGGGGATGTGCACATCTGAGCTGGTCACCCAAAGGTGCTTTCACAGGCACACAGGTGGTGGCTGATTCATTCTGTCCCAGAACAAATATCCACACTGACCTGACAAACCACATGCCAAAAGTGGTCATTTCTCCTCACTGAGCCATGGAAAGAGCCTGGGCTGAGCAGTCCATCTGCAGGTTGGAACAAGAAGAAGAAGAAAACAAAAGAAGATGATCTTTGCTCTTTACCTGTTCATGTTGACCTGGTTCTGCCCATGGCTTGGTCAGTTCACCTTTGCTTTTGGGTAAATCTAGCATAAGAAAAAAATAAAGTATATCTGGAGCTTAAAAGAACTTGCTCTAGTTTATGCACTCCAGTTTGGTGAGATTTTATTTGAAAGCAAATAATCTTCATTAAACATATGACTCTGCAGTCCCTGCTCACCTTGCTTACCTGGTGCCATGCAGGTCACAGTGAGGGGACAAGCTGCTTCTCTCTCTGCTTGTGAAATGGGTCATTTTAAAGACAAGCACACAAGAAAACATAGGATAAATGTGACTGTTAGCTATTCAATCTATCCCATGGGGAGAGGGCATGACCTGAGCAGAGGACTAATAGTATAAATCTCCAGCCCATCATGATTTATTAACAGGTGGTAAAAAGCATGGCAAATAAGGACTTTGAAGTCAAAGCAAATTTGGCACCTAGATATAATTTTTCCCTAAACTCAGAAATAGGGGAGTGTCTTGTTTCAGAGCACTGTAAGGTCTGCATCTGCAGACTGAGAAAGAACAGAGAAAAAAAGCAATTTTTTCTTTCAACACAACTCAAGTAGTGTAGGTCCCTGCAGCAGAGGATGTAAAAGAAGTTCCAAACTCATCTCTCAAGGTCTCCCAGCAGGCAGCTAGCCCAGATTCCATGGGGCTGGCCATCAGCTACAGTAGCCAAGAAACTGTCTTTGGGAAGCATGCAGATTTTGTGTCATGACACACCCTGAGAGAGCAGACTAACCCAGGCTGGACATAATCATTAGGAAACAGATGGCCATGGTGCAGGAAAGCAGCTCCTGTACTGATGGAACAAGGCACATCCGGCTCGTGCAAGCACCTTGAAGAGAACAGAGGCTACAAGATTTACAAGGGAGGTCAGAACAACCTGTGCTTGGGACATGTCAGCCACGTTACACAGTCTCTCAAGGGGATCAGATGCACAAGTGTATAACAGGGATGATTTTCTTTGTGCCATTTTCACAATTGCTCTGATTTCTCACCAGCTTTAAGATGACTTCCACATA
Source organism: Toxostoma redivivum (assembly GCA_013397375.1). Taxonomy (NCBI): domain Eukaryota; kingdom Metazoa; phylum Chordata; class Aves; order Passeriformes; family Mimidae; genus Toxostoma; species Toxostoma redivivum. The sequence continues at coordinate 1,320,136 of VXBI01007046.1, read as the reverse complement.
GGAAGCATGTCATGCCTTCCAAGTGCCACAATGTGAACTGGAAAGAAAGTTCACAAGGTGTTATAAGCTATTTAATTTACTTAATTACTTAGATTAATCTTATTTAACTTCATATAGTAGAAAGCGCTTCATCTGCAGGATCTACCATGGATTATATTGATTATCATCTCACATAACCCTGGAAAAGAATCCAAAATTTCCTTGCAGAAGCACAGCCTTTCAGAGAAGACCGATGGCTATGCAGCTGTACCTGTGAGGGAGAAGGCAGGAATTTGGCCACAGATCTTTCAAGTCTGGAGGTTAGAAAGGGAGCTCAGTGGTGTGAGAAAGGCACCTGGACTGGGATGTTTGGGGTGCAGGCACAGGATGCACCCTGGCCCTTGAAGGAGAAATATGATGCAGGACCATAACCCTTCCCCGGCAGTGTCTGTGTTGCCCTGTTGGTTATATGGTCAGGGTTTACAAACCTACTGCAACACCAAAGAGTGCCTTCTAGAGAAACAGTTCCAATGTCCAGCCATTAGAATAAGCCACTATTGCTTATTCTTTCCACACCAAATTCCTAATTAAGATTTGGGAATATTCATGTTTTCCTGCTTCATTAGATTATGTCTTCAATAGGAGATAAAAGTAATTTCTTTGATGGCAATAAGAACTGTGTAAATACAAAAGCAAAATCTGCCCTTATAAATTAAATATAAATGTAAATATTCTTATAAAAGAATCCAGCACAGCTCCAAGAAGCACACATGGAATGAAAAGTCTGATTTTATCAGGGCTTTATTTCCACACTAATGACACATCCCAATTCTTGCCACAAATGCAAGACCATCAAAACCTGTTAATCTGTGCAAATAAATACAAACAGAACAACTTTGTGCATTATTAGAATGATGCCAACCCCTACAACTGTTCGATCCTCATTATACAAGGAGCCCTTGAAGTAATGTGGCATAGGATATGGATTTTGCTAATAATAGACCTCAGACTAGGTTGTCTGTATGAATTGCAAATGAGTGTCTTTTTTAGCAAAGAGTTTTAACCAACCAGGGGCAATTTCCCCTTACATAACCACCAGTGTCTCTGGTTCATCTTCCCTCCTGCAGCCAGTCAGTGTCCAGGCTAGTGAGGCTGTAAGGGATGTTGCAGTGTGCAGATTTATTCCTGACCCAGCTGGCTGGAGCTATTTCATGTTGATGCTGCTCACAAATTCAGCTCTGCCACATGTGAAGTACTAGGTTGCTTTCAGGCTCTCTGCTCAGCAAAAGAACATGCATGGACTTATCACTTAGTTATTGCTCTCCTTAAGGTCAATAGCCTATAAAGGTCCTCCACCTTCCCGTCCTGTCCATTAATCAACAGTATACTTGGCCTATTAAAAATCTGGAGAGAGAAGAGAGAAAGTCAGAAAGCAAAACCGCCTATGGGACAATAAAATAAGACTGATTTCCAGACCCCAGCAGTGATGCCCAACACACAGAAGTACTGAAGGCACCAGAGACTCAGATTTTACTGTATTGTGCTTGGTTTTTTGCCTTGCACAAGTCCCACATCTACCTCTGTCTGCTCCCTGTGGCTTCCTCCAAACTATTTTCTTATTCTGCCCTTTTCCTTCTGTAATTTCCCCCAGATATCCCTCTGCTTTTTGTCTTGCTCCACTTTGCCATATTTTACCCTTTCTTTTTGTCCCTACTCCCTTCCCTTGCTGTAGCCTTTCTCTGCTGCCCCACAGACTGTGCCTGGAGCAGGTAATTGTCTGTCCCAAAAGCTCACAGCTCACTGGAACCATCATTTCATACATATCATTAGACTGGCAAATGGAGACTCAGTAGCCTTCATGAGTGACCCACACACACTTTGACCACAGACTGTGACCAACAGGTCATGCAAGGCTGACATGAATGGGATAAAGCCAATCTGCAAAGCAGTTTTTCAAAATGTTAGCAATTGTGCAAGTTTGGTAACAAATATTTTTGCAAACATGCAAGTCATAATTCTTAGCAGTCATGAAAATATTTGCACTTTCTTGGACTAGCAGAGGCTGGTGTGTGAAATGCCCCAGATGAGAGGGGGCCACAGGCATATCTGACAGGTGGCTATGGCACAGCTTCCTAACCAGCCACTACACCTGAAACCTCTGATGCTGCTGGGGAGTGAGTACAGGTCTGTGATTACGTGGTACTGAAAAATGGGGTGAGGTGAGAAGATGCTGGTGTTGATCCTGCTCAAATTAGTCAAGGTGCCAGGAGCCGAAATGTTGCATTAACATCATGCTCTGATACTTCCTGCCTGAAGGAAAACATGACCAGAGGCAAGATATTTGCTTCATCACTGCTCTCTCAAGCTATTTCCTCAGACCAACATTCAGAGCCCACAGGAATGGTATTCTTCAGGACACACAATCTGTTCTGGTCGCTACCAACAATTTGTATCCTGAAGGCTTTTAAGCCCTGCTTATGATATCATTCACTAATATAACCCTGCTCCAGCAGTCCCTCTGCATCCAAGACACTGCCATTAATTTAGGAAACTACTATTGAAAAATATCAGAACAGTCAAACCAAGAGAAAAATGTCCATTCAGCTGGTACACAGGGGATAATGAAGTTTCTCCCCAAGGTTGGCTATCACAATAATGTTAGAAGAGCTACATTCTGTTCAGGTAAAATGTCGTAGGAACAGCTTGATGGAATCCCACCAAACATAAATAACTTCTTCCAAATGAAGTACAGAGGAGCAGTTCTTAACGTAAAAATGCAGAAAATAAAGAAAAAGGTACTCTTTTTGCTTCCCCCTCCTTTTTTTAATCTAAAGATGGATATTCTCTACCAGACTCTCCAGATTAATGAGGGGGGGGAGGGAGAGGGATGGGGCGGAAGGACAAAACAGCACCTTTGATTCATGTGTAGGATAGATATACTGCAGCTATGAATCCTACTTTGTTCCCTCACATACCTATTTGCTTCTCCTTTAAACCACAGGACCTAAAGGCAAATACAGGCAGTTCTTTCTATAATGTTAAGCAATAATGACAAACCATTGTCTAGAGACACTGGTAATCAATTTAAAAGTTAGTTTTTTAAAACCCGCTGAAACCATCCAGTCTTTCCCATCCAGATGGAGGGTTTCATCCCCCGTGACAATGATCTAATGTTACATTTGTCAGTACTGACTTTCTGTGCCAATGCAGCAGGGACATGTGATCTTAATCTTAGAAGTGACATTTTACCAGTCAGGAAACCATACAGTGAAATACTATATCCATAACAACTTCATATTCTTAAGAATAAAGAGAAATGTGCTCACTGCCCCACAGAAGCATGTTCATCATGAGGGAAGCAGCATGCAGAGCATGAGGGTTGTCCATAGCCTGCCCATGAAGGAGAATGGGAAAGATGAGGAAAATGGAAATCACACCATGCTGCTACACACACTCAGGTTGGGCTGCTCCATTCAATCAGGAAACTAGTTTTCTCCACCTTACTCCTGTTAAGCTGCATCATTATCTTAACAGCAAGAGAAGCATCTGGACTCAGGATGAGTGATTATTACAAGAATTTGGTCTCAAAACTGTACCCACTTGTAAAGTTTCCAAGCCATCTACAAACATCTGAATTACTTCACTGCACACACATGGGTGCTGGCCATGGGATGCCCCTGTGTTCCTGCTGGGCACCGATAGGCACCACCAATGGACTCTCTTCCCACTTTTCTTGGGATAAAAGCAGTCCCTGTCTGAAGTGCATGCTCCCTTTCATTGGCTTTAGGAATTCATTGGTGGGATCAGATTAGACTTAGGCAATGTACTTAGACTCTGAGTTGGGTGAGGTGACCTCCCCTGCAAATGTTTGCTCCTCAGAGGTTTCTGTTTCTAGCAGTGTTACAGCCTTTCTGTCCTGCCTTGGTGGCCACAGGAGCAGGTCGGGCTGGGCAGCTTAGTGCCCAGATTCTGTAGGAAACCACATCCTGTTGTGCTTGCTCTTGTAGGGTCTACATAAAATATGACTGCTGGAGATCTCTCCAGTGGTGTAAATCAGGACTGGGTATTCCACCAAATACAAGCTATGATGGTCATGTACTTACTAAGATTAATCTCTTTTATTTAGCTGTATGCAACATACATCTCTCTATCTCAGATAGGATCACCAAGCTCCCTACATACAGAGAAATGAAGAGAAAGTGTGAAATCTTGTTTTTATGAGATTGATTTTCCCCTATGCCAGACATCTAAGGATGATCAGGCAAGTTGTCTACATCTTCCTGCTGAATACAAAGGAAGCCTAAAGCTAAACTGAGGATATCTGCATTTGGCAGGGTATAAACTACATAATATGCATATGCAAAGTGTGTGTTATACTCAAGAAATTAATAATGATTTTCCTTAGTGAATAGTTCTTGACAAAATACATGAAAGCAGAAGTTGTGTCAAATCTAACCTTAAATTGTAGGCCTTTGGCTCATTTTACTTTAAAATGCATTTCTTAGTTTATTCATGGAAAAATAATGGCAAAGCAAGTGATCTTAGCAAGCGATCACAGATTAGCATCTGTGACTAATTGCAAACAATCACAACCTGAAATTATATTTTCATGTCTTTAGTTGGAGAATTAGTTCCTTGATTATTGCTGGTATGCTACTGTACTGCCTGATTTAACAGAAAGAAGCCACTGTTTTCTTTTGAGGTCATTCTCACATCTATTCCTCTACTGATCCCACACCCTGCAAGGCAAGATTTTTTATTTTTTGGCCACCTATTACAAGTTTAGAAGGTTCATGATCTTCTTGATGATCTTGATGATTCTTGATGATCTTCTAGGCCTCTTCCAACCTTAATAATTTAATAATACTAAATTAAAACTAGCTTAAGAAAGCTCTCTCCCCTCACCAAGGAATGTGGAAAACCTTGAACCTACCTTCTGTGAACAAGGCATTAGTCACAATCACTGAATATTACAGATCATGTAATAGTGGCATGTCATACCTGAGAAATATTTCACTGTCTATTTGTCCCATGTAAAAATTCACCTAAAACAATGGCTACAGCTACAGAAAGGTTTAAAAAGCAAAATGAACCCAAAGCATCAGCTTGAGGCAGGGACTGGACTGCTGCTGACTGGTTCTGCCTGGCTGCTCCAGGTTTTACCACTGCAGGAGGTTTAGCCTTGGGATCAAACTGCAGCACAGGAGATCTTTGGACCTGTGCTGAAGATGGCTAGGAAAAAGTGGGCAAGATTGGATTATTTCAATGTCTGTCCTGAGAGCAATGGACTTGTCATCATGTGGGGCAGGCAGTGTTAATATGGCACTGGTTGTCTTGGGAATTTGCCCTGAGGGTGGCCAGCAGCAGCAGCAGAATCAGAGAGCAGATCTGCACATGGTAAAGTCTCCCAGAAGGCTCGTGCCAGTCTCTGAAGAGATGCAGAACAGGCTTTCACCTCAGCTCCAGCTGGAGCTGCACCATCTCAAAACCACATCAGCAGCATTTTTCGCTGAGATTTATTTCCTAAACTAGGGGAGATTGCTGGGCATCATTGTGCTGTTTCTAAAATGGGAGATTGGAAATGTTTTCAGTCTGCCAGGTCTTAGCACACCCTTCATTATAATCTGGCCCCTACCTGGGCAATTCCATCCACCACTCCCACTATGGTTTCCATAGAAAGGATGGGGGCACAGAGGCAGGCCAGAGCTGTAGAGCACTTTTTTACCCTAGAAACAGCCAGAGGAACTGAAGAGTAGGAGGGTATTTCCAGAGCTGTGCAGAGCCAGGGGCCTTTCAGTGCCTGCTAAAACAGTGTCAAAAACAATGCTTCTTCTGCAGCCAGGTGCATCTGCATCTCTGAAGGATGTGAAGAAAGAATAGAAGAAGAAAGAGATTGTGGCTTCAAAGAGAAAAGCCCAATAAGCCTTTTCAGGCTTATATCCCTCCCCAGTACACCAAAACATGATAGTTTTATTCGTTTGGCTTGTATTTTCCCACCTTTTTTTCATTTAAATTTTTCTGCTTTACAGGATACGTGTCCTTGGTCAGTTATGCCACATGTCTGCTGCTAAATGCATTAGGAGGCTCACTGTATTTGCTCATGCCTCCATCAAGGATAAAGGGCTAAAAAAAATTATCTATTCCACTCAGCCTCTGACATATGTGGACAGTAGATGTTCCACAGAAATAGGGGTATAAGCTATTTTCAGATTATATGTCAGATGTCCATGATTTACTATCAAAACCCCCTCTGCTATTAATTTATTAGGTGCTATTAGTACACAGTGACACATTTTCATTACTAAGCACCACTATTAGTATGGACTTGTACTAATTATCTGCATTATCATTGTAATCTGTGCAGGCTTTGCAGATCTATTGGACTTTTCAGCTCTTCCCCAAGAACAGCAGAACCCAAAAAGCCAGTTGTCCCTTGGATATCTGTTCTGTTACCTACAGCTTTCCAGACTGATAAACCTGGTTCTCCCTCAGTGCATCTATCCTCAGTGCACTCATACCATCACAACATCCTCAGATCCACACAAAAGTTATCAGCCCAAAGCACATGCAGAAGGACTGAGAGGAATATACCTGATGTAACCCTAGACCTGAAAGATATTCAGGGAAAGCTTAACATCATTTCACTGATGGCAGAGCCCTCCCACAAGAAACCAGGGACATCTGCTCTTCTGCAGACCACCAAGTTCACCACCCCTTTCATTGTCTGGAGCTCAGCAGATGTAACAATATTGTGAAAGAGCTCCTCCTGTATCAGCTCAGTCCTAGCAAACAGATTAATTGCTTGCTTGTATGTCAAGGCTGAAGAGAAACATGTGAAACAAGGCTTTGTGCAACTCAGTGCTACATCCATTTTTACATTAAGAAATGCAAAGGGCTGTGGACATAGCACTGCAAAGGAAAGGAAGCACCACTCCCAAACAGTGACCCTGGGCACAAGGCAGTGCATAAACACTCCCAAAATGTTAGGAGCCACTAGCAATATTTGCAGGGGTTCAGATTCAAAATCCAAAGACTTCAGGAGCTGTTGATTTTTTAAAAAACCAGTCAATTCTTTAAAGATTTTCATAAGAAGACTGTAACCTGCCTTAGGCAGTGCACAGTGTCTCCTGTTTCAGAAGCAGCCTGGTGCCAGTGCCCCATAGCTCTGCACTTCACACTGCCAGTAGCCCTGGGGACAGGTAATAGCACTGGAGGGGAGCTGCTTTCAGCACCCCATCAAGGGGGTCCAGAGTGCCTGAGTCATGTCCACCCATTTCACAACCTCCTTCTCGGAAGAGCTACATCCAGTGCAGCACCTTGTTTAGACTTCTGTTTATTTTATAGATTCTCTTTCCTGGCAATTACTCCCCCTTTCTATGTATCACTGCAGAAAACTTTATGCTCCTGCTAGGGCACCTCCTGGGTATCCTGGAGGAAAGCAGAATGCTTCTAATGAGCTTGATGTATAATTTCCTATCAGATTTATCCAAGAGTAGATCAATCAATGTTTTAAAATGAGAGAGGAAATGCAGACTCCGATCTGGAGATAATAGAGGCAACAAACCCGGTGCACACATCAGCACTGAAGGTTGGAAGGTCTCAGTGGCATCTGGCTCCAGAGAGCAAACATTTTTGACACAAAATTAGCTCATTAGCTTTTTTTAATTCACCAATAGTCTCATTTCTCAGGTGACCCTGGGCAAAGCAGTGCACTAGAATTACTGCTGGAATGGAATTATATTGTTCCTCCTTTGCTGCCCCTTTTACACCATGAGCCCTGTGGGTATGGTGAGTGCCACAGCAGCTGCCACAGGGATGTTCCTCATCTCAAATTGCTCCTTTAAGCATTCATGCAGCACAGTTTTCACAGAATCAGTATTTACCAACTAGATCCACAAGCAGTTCATTTTCTGTGCATTAGTGTCACTGCAAGACAGTGATTTACTGCCTCAGTGAGGAGATGCTTTCTCTGGGAAAGAAGCTCATTTAACCCTCCCCCAAGCCCTGCCAGATGCCTCTAGTCAGCACGGGGAAGAGAGTGGTGGCCTGCAGCATCCTGACATCTGGGGGCTGTGTGGTGCCTGGCTGTGCTGTGCTGCAGCATAGGGAGTGCCAGTCCAGGGATCCTGAGAGCTCAGCTTCCTGCACATGAGCCGAATCTAAGCCTGATACAGAGGAGCTTTGAAACACTGCCTGCTTTTAAAAGGATCATTTCAAAAAAAGGGTCTCACCACACTTGTGCACAGAACAAGCTGGGTGACATTCCTGATGCCTTCAGCACATGGCACACTCATTCTGGCCACTGCTTGTGTCACAAGACAGATGGTCCTTCATCTGAGGAATATTCAAGTTATATATCCTTCATTTCCTTCATTGTGATTTCCTGGGTGAATTCAGTTTTTTGAGAGTGCAGAGATCAGGCCAAGAGCTGGGATAGTGCCCTCACTCTCCCAGTAAATCACTATGGTCTTGCTGATGAGGTAGCAGACATGCTTGAGTTTATTTTTTTCCACACAGTTTTCATGTATAGTTCAGATTATTGGTATTTGGTTGTTTTTCCTTCTGAGGTGTGTTTGTCCTATGGCTGCAAGGTGCCTTCTCTTCTGAGAGGGAGTGAGAAGAGCAGGCTAGGTTTGGATACGAATGGAAGGCATGAACTGTGAAAGTCTCCCCAGGTGGCAGATTCCCCTGCCCTAACTTTCATTTTCCTTTTTTGTACATTCAGGGGAAGAATACCGCTTCTGTGGGTGCAGGGTGAGGGATACATCAGCATCTCACTTCTTTTCATGTCAAACAGAGGAAAGAGCCACATTTTTTAAAATGAAGAACATGGAAATGTTCTTAGTCTTCCCCTGGAAGGATCTAGGATAAGACATGAATCTGAGACCTACAGAGAAACAATCTCCATCTGTTTTATCAAATTAAATGACTCATTCTTATAAGTCAATAGTGAAATAATGCCTTTTCTTTTTCACAAGGCAGATTCTAAAGATACCCAAAGCCAAGCCTGAAAATATCAGCAACCTAGAATACAAAATGGAGACAATTGGCAGCCCTGCATACAGCTAGCTGGCAACACATCCAAGATGTTTGCCTTCTAATAATAGAAAGCTGTAAGAGGCATATGAAGAAATTGAGCTCTAAGATTTTTATTTCCTATGTATAAATACACCGAAGTCACAGATGTCTCTGCAGTCTCAATCTGCCAAGACCAAATGCAAGGAACAGACCCCAATGACACCAAGAAATGTGAAATAGCAAGCTCCCCATATTGAAGAGTTTACTCCCTTTCTGATAGCTGGGTGTTCAAAAAGCTCTACCAACCAATCTGAAACAAACTGGCTGATCTATTAAAAAAGCCATGTTTTCTTCACACTCTCTTTTCCCATTAAGCCAGGGTGTTGGTGCCTGTACTGCTTTAGGGAAGACATGTCTTGCCAGGAGCACATCTGATCACCTCCCAGAGTCATGAGAATACTATCAGCTCTACTAGAAGCCTCCAAAAAAGATGCAGAACATTGTGAAAACAGCTGTTGTGTAGGTAAAATCTGGTTTTTATATGTTCCTGGTACACTTGGATTAGATCTTTGTCATGTTAACAGAAGCTTTGAGTTCTAAAGAATGAGAATGTAATTTTCTTGCATATCTAGTAAACAGAAATTTTTAAAATTCATGGCATTTACAGTGTCCAGCACTGCAAGCAACACTTTTACACACCAGACCAGCTAGTAACCTGTGAGTCTTATGAGATAATGCCTGTGATTGATACTCATAAAATCTGCAAGGGGAGTCTGTAGGTCCCAGAAGAGCCATAGACTGTCTATAGCTTTTACAAGTTCTACTGTAGCAGGAGGCCAAATCTGCAATTGCCAGGAGAGAAATATTTATGGGTCATGAACCTTCAGGCTGAGCCAGGAGAGCCTTCAGCAATTGTCAGGAGCATATATAAACCCTGCTTTTATGTTACTCAATTGTCCAGACATGGGGAAATTGGATTCATGCCAGTACTGCCAATATCTGCTGAACTGCTTGTAATTTTTTTTTTGTCATTTCTTTATGATGTATCACGCAGAGCATGACAGATTTATTATTAAAGTCGTATGGGAGGCAAAATGCTTTTACTCACTTTTTCTAGGGTCATCAAAGTCTTGTAAAATCTGGAAAGCTCCATGAACAAGTGAGAAAAAGAAGGGACCAGGAAAATGAAAGGTGATCAGGCTAAATGAAAAGGTATTTCTTACCAAACTAATTTATTTTTTAACTTCTTTGAATTTTGTACTTGTAGAGTGAAGAAAAGGTGGGCTCTCTCTTTTCTCCTAAGTATTTAGGATTGCATCTTTCCCATTGCTGAGAAGGTAAGATGACACCCAATATTCATCAGTTCCTTTCAATAAACAAAGAAACAAAAAGCTTTGATATTCCCCATAATTTCAAGAATACTAATTAAATAATTAAAAAATGCTTTCTAAAATAAGTCACAAAAACAGGCTTCCTACATAAGATTTTTAAAACATCTTGTTCCTCCTGTAAATCTTTCAGTAATTTATGAAGCCTTTTGAGATAATTTGTATTATATTGCAATAAAAATGGAAGCTATTATGACAGCTGGTGTCATTTGGTGCAAAGGAACACGTATAATCAGCCATGAAACACCTTTCTACTGGAAGAAGTCAGTCCACAATTAAAGAGCAGGTCTAATCTCATCCCTGATTGTATTTGTAAGGCAGCAACCATCAAGACAAGTAATGGCACAATTCAAATAAATTTCCAAATGTCCTTGAACAGATCTCCTTCAAATTGTAAGAATATATTTATTAATGACTGAATCATACAGCAGTAAAGTAGCTGTCAGAAAAGCTTGACTATTTTTTCTAGTGATATCTGTTTCTCTAGTAATAGATATTTCCTCTTGCTCCAAATTTCGGCATTTTTGAAACCATTCCTGGAACACATACTACTTTTTTTTGTAGGGAGAAGCAAACATAATTCAAACCTTCTACCAGTTGTTTATTGTGGGACTTCTTTGCTGTTTTTCTCAGGCACTGTAATTTGGCATTCAGCATCTGCTGTGTCTGATAAAACACCAGGATAAAAATCAAGCCTGCCTTGTCCAGAGTCCCAGCCTGACATGTATAAAACATGTATTTTTCCTCGAACAGCAACCTCTGCAGATCATTCCTTACCCCAGTGCCTGGGTCTTCTGCACAGCGATCTATTAGTCTTGCAAAAAGATGGGGATTCTGACACTGCTGCATGAGAGATTGGAGCATGAATGCAATTGAGTGCCAATGTCACAACATCCCTGTGCTTCAGCTGCTCCCACTGACAGAAAATACTAAAGCAACATCAAAAAGCAGTGCAAGAGAAGGTGCTAGCATCAAGCAAATACCAAGGAGACACAAGAGGAAGTTACTCCCTTCAATGTGCAGAGGCAGGGGAATTCTGCTGCCTCTTTGGTCTGCAGGTGGTCTGTGGATCATAGGGCAACATCAGCACAGTGAGATGGAAAGGGGAGAAAGGGGCTCCCAGCACTTTTCCTTTCCTGTCTTGCTGCTGATGAGGAGCTCTCCTGGGTTCTCTATCACAGAATCACAGAATAAGCTGAGTTGAAAGGGACCCATAAGGAAGGGAGGCAGGTCATGAGAGAGGTGATGGAAAGATGGCACTAATGTGAAATCTGTGTCTCCTGAAGGAGTCAAATACACATTTTTCTATGCCTTTAGTGATCCATGTCTAGCACATTTTCAATTCTATTCAATCTGCCAACAGAATTAGCATGATGGAATGTGAAACTCCTGTTGTTGTTGTTGTTTCTTTTAAAGAGGGTTTATGCCAAAAATCAGAATCCCCCCATCTTTGTCCTAGGAAGTGTTTCAAGAGCCATCTCCTCTTCCTGCCACCATTTGCCTTATCCCTCTGTGATGGGGCTTTCCCACGTGCTCCCTCTCCTTGCCCTCAGCAGCTCAGGCAGGAGATACTCTGGCTGCTTCCCTTCCTTTCCAGGAGCTGCTTTTCACAATGTCCATAGCAGCTCTCTCTGAGCAGACCACTTGTGCAGGAAGAGAGGTCCCCTTGCAAGTGTCAGCACTGAGTCTTATTTGAATCCACCTGAAAAATCCCTCATGAAGAACAGGGTTGCTTTAAGCATTTCAGAAAACCCTGTCTTTGTAGGCATAATGTTATAAGCAAGCATGAGAGTGGAGACTGTTTCAATCCAGCCTGTTCAGCTGCTGCTGATGGGGCTGACTCCACACACACAAACCCTCCTGGTTGTGCCCCTCCATCATGTGGGACAGCACAAAGGGGGACAGCATAGCATGAACCACGGGTGCAGCATCCAGACAGCCCCAAATGACATTAAAAACTGGCAATCCTGAAAAGACACACGTAAGCAACCCACCCCTCTCTCCTGCCAAGAGATATATTTATATATAGAGATATATATTTCAATGTATATGTATAGTTGTATGTGTGTGTAACTTTTTGTGGCAGGAAAATAAAGTGTTTTCAAATTCCACACCCTCTCCTGTGGAAACAATTTCTTTTGCCTTCTCTTTTTCAGTACTAGTAGCAAGAAAATGCAGCCCACCTCATGAGCAACAGCTGAACAAGATAGGTCTTCTTTGCTTCAGACCTGCCACTCACACATAATTCAAGCTGCAAGTTTCAAAACCAGGAATATAAAAATTCTGTTTCCACCCACCATATCAACCTGCTGTGCAGAAAATCACATGCAAAAAATTCACTTTAGATCTCTTAAGTATGTGGCCAAATCCCAAGCTATGAAAATAATCTGATTTTCCCTTATTCCAGGCTGCCCCAACAGAAAAAAAACCCCAAACGTGAGTCTGTATCGGTAATTATGAGTACTGGCAGAGACAAAAGCCAAGAGCAGAAGTGAGAAGTCTCTTGCCTGAAGCAGGGACAGGCAACACAGCAGTCAGGAGCCAAGGAAATCCCTGGCAGAGAGCTGGGAGGTGTGATCCTATAGCAGAGCCAACTTGGCATTGAAAACTCATATGCACTGAAGGAGTGCATCAGAAACAACCACAAAAGATGGAAATGGACCCAGGACTGAGGATGTACCAAGAGTGCTTTGCAGAGTGCCTCTAGTCTGGGACAGAGGTATCAGGGAGCAGAGGAATGGAGGTGGCTGAGGGCTCTGCAGCCATGGGAGGAGGTGGCTGCTGTCACATGCCACACCAGGGGCTGAAATTTCCCAGTGATCTTTGGTGTAGTACATGGTGAAGCATAATAAAATGGAAGATGCAAATTGATGTAGATAAGCAGAAAGAAATGCACATGGGGAAAAAATGCTTCCGCTGCAATAAGAGCGAAAAACTCTGAACTAGCTGTTCAGGAAAGGTCTTGGATCAAGATATTTTTTGAAAATTACAGCTCAGTACTCAGGAGAGGTCAAATGAAAGGTTAGAAATGTAGCTGGGAAAGGCATAGCAAGGGACATTTGCTGGCTGTCAGCATACTATGCATGGTACAGCTCTCTTCATTTCTGAAATGAAGGGGAACTGAGAAGGAGACAAAAATAAGGGAGAAGGATGGCCAAAGGCTTCTGCTTAGACACTGAGCAGCAGGCCCCTTCAGTAGGGAGAAGACATTGCTGAGAAAGCAGGTGAGAGAGTTCCTCAAAATCATGAAAGGTGTGGGGACGTCAACAGGAAATTATTTTCATTGCCTCACTGATCCAGAAATTACAAAACACCTAGTAAGTTTACCAGGTGGCAGACTCAAAACAATGGGGAGATGTTCCTTCATGCAATGCATGATAAGCTATGGAGTTACTTGCTGCAAGACACTGCAGGCAGTGAGATTTTTCATAGCTCCAAGGAAGATCAAAGCCAAAGAGACATTTTTTTCAATGATTAGTAAATACAAAAGCATCACTCCTGGCTCAAGAAGTCAACGCAGGTCTGTCTTCCTGCTATCCACATCACCACACCTGTGGTTTGGCCTGTGAATGCTACAATTACATAGTCATGGCTGTGCCTCAGAGCTGTAGGTTCCAAAGGAGAGAAGAAATTACAGAGAAGATGATTTGCAGGGTCCAGCATCTGATTCCACACTATCAGCAGATAGCACCTCTGACAGATAAGCAAAGCTTCAGGCTGGCACAAAACTGGTGGGTGCAAATTAACCTGTTCCAGACTTCTGAAGAAGCAGAGTGCTTGGGGAGCACCTGACACCATGATGACCTATTTTTAGTCTGAGCTAGAATCACTCAAGCAGGATTTACTGTATCCTTGAACCACAGACTCAGCTGTGCTGTTCAAACCAGATCTGTGAAGTCACCTGGCTGAATAAAACACATGCAAAGTCAAATTTTCTTTCCGTCAAAAGAAACAAACCGTTTTCTTAAAAAATCATCCTTTCACAGATCTTTCCAAGCCACAGAAGCAAAAAACAGGGCAACCAACCCACCCTGGAGAGATGAAATTCCTCCAGATGCAGGAGGCCCCTAACTGCCCTGCTGCCAAGGGATATGTGACGAGGAACAGCCCCCTCCTTGCATTACAACTCCTTACTCTTTTCTGGTCTGCACTGCTATATTTTCCACACTAATCCTTAATGCCCAAGAACATATCTGCTGGTTTTGTTACTTGAAAACAGAGCTGGGAAAAAAAGAAAAAAAACCTCTTTTATTGAATTGCCTACTATTTGATTGAGAAATATAACATCCTGAGGTGAGTTATTGGCTCAATTGTCACTCAGAAAATATGTGCTCTTGGTGCCAGACTGAGTGTGCATTGCATATTTGCACAGCTCTCTCAACACCTGGAGCCTGAATTTTTTGCAGCTTGCCTTCCACATGTGGTACAGATGCCCCCCCAACTTCCCACTCCCTACAGAACACCAGAAAACCCAGTCTGACATAGTTTAAATTTACATCTCTGTGGTGTAGGAGCGACAGTGGGCAGGACAGTCAGGACTGACAAAGAGATCTCTAAAGCCAGGTCTTGGAACTTGTGGTTTATTGCAAAGGGCGTGAGTGGAAGGGCCCTGCTTGGAGCTGCCAGCTGCAGCTCAGAGTAGGCCTGTAAGAGTAAGAGATAACAGCATGAGAGGTAAGGGGGGAAGAAGCAAGAGGTAAGAGAAGAATGTAAGAGGTAAGAGAGTAAGAGTAAGAGGTAAGGGAGCAAAGGTAAGAGAGTAACAGAGCAAGGTTCCCCTTACAATACAATAAATCTTCTTCTGTGTTGAATATTCTAATTTTCACTAACCAATCTAATACAAGATACAAATCTTATAGCATTTACATACAGCCTATAAGAATCATTACATTACCATACTGTGTTACACTCTAAATCCTAAAAACTACTCTTTGGACCCCTTCTGCCAAGCTAGTAGGGTCTTCTCTGACCCTTGGACCACTCTGCAAGCAGAAAGAATTGTTCAATCAAGAGGGGATTACTTTCAGCTGGCCATACTATTGTTTTCTAGTTGTTCACTAACTAAGGTTTGGTATCTCAAAGATGGCTTTCATTTCAATCTCGCTTATAGTTTCCATATTCTCAAAATCTTTTGCCAGGCAATCATATTTATAAGGTTTTCCTGTTTCATCTTCCCCAACACTGTGGCTTGGTTTTCTTAATTACGTAATGGATGGATTTGAGCACTGGTGCTGTCAATATGAAGCAAACTTTTGAGGCAGCCCCCGCAGTTCGTGGCATAGCTGCTGTAACACCGTGTCAATCACTCTAGCTCTGAGCACAGAAGGCTGCAGTGGCACTGTTAGATTTCGAATAAAGATCATTCATGGGGAACTGGGTAATTTCTCTGCATGGAACTGTCTATTTCAGGTGCCTGGAAAAGAAGTTGGAGCTAAATATTGCTCATTATGTTTTACTCATTCTGATTTTTATAAGAAGAAATTTGCTTCAAAATGGCTTTAAAGCTCTCTCCTCTGGAGCTCTGGGTATTTCAGTCACCTGAGGCTGGGAGGAAAGGGTGCACCATTTCTTTTCCCGTCCTCAATTTCAATTTCATTGCTAAAAGGTGAAATGCAATAAAAACTGTGTCCATGTGAAGACACTTCCATAGCTGTGAACATCCCTGTGTCGCACACAGGTTCAGCACAGATGAGCATAGACCATCTTGCCTCACCCAGGCAAGCTCTGCAAAAGTTCTCTGCAGAGCCCAGGCGAAGGCTGGATTTTCCCCTAAGAATCTGGCTCCTGGCATAGCATTAAGTGTTCGTGATTTTTCTGAAAGGTTTGGTTTACTATATATGCTGCATTTGTAATTACCTCCTCTGGGAATTGTGTCTGATATCAGATATGTATCTCAAATGCCTGGCTGTGGCAATAATTTTGCAATAATGTAATTAATTGCACCTTCCAAGGCGGGGGATCTAAGTGGCTATTGAAAACTTTAATTTATATTAAATCAATAAAGTTAATTGCCTGTCCATAACAAATGAAAAAGAAATACATACTTTAGAAGATGGCCATAGGTCTCCAGTCGATATAAATTGAATGTGCTTCTATGTATTTCAGAGTAAAATTTTATTTCAGTACTTCATTGAGTGTTCTAGGAATTCCTTGACAACCTGCTGCTAGGAAATCAGGTTAGCCACATATTCAGACAGAAGGCACAGGAAGGCCAAGTTCAATAGAGTTAAGAGGGTGCACATCACCATCCCATGGCAAAAGTACTGTTTACTTCTTAGGTTTGTAAAAAATAATATGGAAAAATAAACACAAAATGTATTACATATTTCATTAGTAATTAAGAATTACTATTATAACCTTTATAACCCAGCTATGTGCAGAGAAAAATACATACTGTTTTTTAATTCTCTACCATTCCTCACAGTAGCGAGACTTTTTGCAGGAATAAGAACAAAACCCCACTCAGCTGAGTATGAACTGAAAGGTCAGGACAAATTTAGGTATTGCAAGGTAGTGAATCTCCTGTCACTTTCACTCATGAAAAACTGTTCTCTCTGATTTTGGGTGGTTGCAGGAGAACAGCCTTACAGTCAGGAAATGAACTTGTCAAAATCTTTTTCAGCTTGAGAGTCTTGGCTTTTGACCAGATTTTTACTACCCCTTGGGTTTAGCTGAACTGAAAATATTCTTAAAAAAGGAGATAATCTGAATCTCTGCAATCATGGGCTCAAGCAAAGCCAGAACATTCAGAGGGAGGCTGAACCAAGATGAGAGAGCACAGGACTTTGATTTGGGTAAAAATGCATTTAACTCAAATATTTGTCACATTTGAAAAAAAATGTAATTTTATTATAATACAACTTCACTATTTGGGAAGGTACACACACTCAGGTAGTAAAAAACTGCATCATAGAACTTCTGTGACAATGGAACAGCATACATGGAAGCCATGAGGAAGGTGACCTGGGCTTGCACCAGTGTTTTCAGTGGAAGTTGGCTTCTCTATGTCACTTGGATGCTCAAGCTCTGAAAGTCTGCTTGATGCTACTTACAAAATTCTGCCCTTAAATGAGCACACACAAAATAGAGCAGCCAAAGACCAGAACATATTCTGGGACTTGAAGTCTGCTTTCAGTCCCTGGGGAAGTGTTTTGCCTGCCTTTTGTTTCAGTGCTTCCTTTGTGGAATATAAACCTTGTTCCTTCAACCAGCTAGTGAGTAAGCCCCAGATATATGCATCCCATCCAACAGGACATGGCACATCTTTGCATGTGTCCACCTCCTCTCAGGATGAAGGGCTGTAAGAATGAAGTCCACAGAAGATCATGCTAATATGTAATTGAGTCACGGAGATAGATGAATCACACAAGCTGCATGCACAAAATGATCACTTTTCATCATGTGATTTCATAAAGAGGAGCTTGTTTGCAACAGAAAGAAAAAGTTATTCCTGATTCTGAATCATGTTACTCCAGTCCAACCTATGGAAATCGCATGGGTGAAACCAGAAGGGGGAAAGATTATCCAACTAAAACCAAGTGTCTCCATTATGCAATGAACAACCTCTGATTATCGTGCTGGGGTCCATAATTAATTAGAATCCACCAAAATGGACCATGTCAATATTTCTAGTTTTATCATTTGGCAATTAATCTACTTTTTGTGATATAGTGGTTTCTGTAAAAAGAAACTGCTGCCTAGTCTCAAGCCTTGCTAGATGGAGAAGGACCACAAAAACAGATGAGAAAAGGTGCACTGTATATGTATTTTCCAGCAGCTGAGAACACTGTAAGGATGAGCAGGGGTGCAACACAGGTAAATCTTCCCAGTCATCTGAAATGTCTGGTTATTCATTTATAATAATGTCATTTATGATCGATTATACTCATAATCTCAAGAAGGTTTTGCATATCACGAATGGTTACTTAGGTTCTGTTTTGTACAGGACTATTTATGGACTTTTGAAGAAGAACTCTTATGCCAATAGAAATAATAGTAATTGTTATTAGTAGCAGAAGGAAGGGATGACATGAGAGATTGGATAGCAGTGAAGCAAAAATGAGTTCATCCACCATAACAATCTCTCGGATACAGGACTGTCCCTAGAAGATTGTTTCATCATCCCTTCAGAATAAGTTGGTATAAGTCCATTCACTATGCCCACAGCAGTAGTTTCTCCTGAGCTTGCCAAAGATCAGAGTTGTGGTTGCAGAGTGCATACATGGTGTTGGTACTTGGCAAAGAGGGTTTGCTTATTGCCCATTCAACACCGTATGGAGAAGATGGGAAAGGTGCAGTCTAGTCAAGACTGGGCAATACCCACTCCACCCCAGCTCACAATCCCAGCTCAGCCAAGCCTGACCCACACATCTCTGACAGACATGTGGAACTCAGTCCCAATACTGGGAATTGTGCACAGGAAGAAAACCTCTCAGTGGCTGGCCTACTGGAATTCAGGCACAGAAAAGTTTTCAGCTCACCACTGTACAACAATAACCTCAGGGACTTGACTCAGAGATCTAAAGGGCAGGTTTTAAAGGACTAGTTTTCTTCATGCCAGAAGCAATCCCTCATAGACAGTTTTCATGTAATCATGCTGTTTTGGAGGCTGAAAGAACTTATTGGGGGGATTCCCAAGCTGACCTAAGTTCCAGAGGACCATCTTCAACCTGTTTAATTTTAGAGCATAGATGAAGCCAGAATGTTTTGCTGTATTCTCACTTCCAAGAACCACGGCCATGCAAAGAAAAAAAGCAAAGCCTCTCTTTTTCAGTTCAACAGTTCTTTTATTAAAATATATTTTAAATATACCTTTGAGCCAGCAGGTTTTCTAAGACTGTCACCTTTTTCTTTATTCCTTCTGCTTTTAAGTCTCAGATTTCTTTTCCATAGAAGCTACTAGCTTTGCATTGAGGAATACAAAGGGGAATGTTTCAATGACAGCAAGATGCAGCACTAGGTGCAATGTTATATTCTGAGTAAATGATACCATTCAAAGGGCAAGCAGAGCATGAATAGCCTTGATTTCCAGAAGAGCTATTTCAGTACTTAGCAAAGTTTGATAAGACTGCTCTCCTTCACTGCCTGAGTTGTTAAGAGGCTGTGTCCCACACTAGCAGGCAGCAATATGGTCTGAGCTAAATGTAATTCATCACCTCCTGTGGGGTTGTCAGCATTAAATTATGCCTGGGTTCTCCCCCCCAGTCTTGTGGAAAACTCCAGAGCAGCACCACTGTATGCTAAGGTAGGGGCGCCCAAACTGCACTTTGCACTCTAGAAGGGCTCACAAAGCAGGTTTGTATCAGCAAAGCACTCAGTGACCTACACCAAGGATATCTGAAATCACCTGGCATCCAAGGGTGAAGACTGATGGCTGAGACGCCCCAGGGGTGAAGCAGGAGGAAACCCTTTGGAGCCAGTCAAGCCAATGGGATGCTCTTTCAAAACTTCAAAAGCAAGAGCAGCAGCATCACTTCAGAGAACCATTAGTTTACCTAATGGGTTTCATCTGCCTCAAGACAAGGTGAGCTACAACTTGAGAGTGCTGTCTTCTTTGCTATAAGTGGGGTCTGGAGAGCTAGCTCAAGTGCAAAAAAAGTACATCCACAGGTACACAAAGCCATCTCCAAGCAAGGGTTGCACTTTGCCCACCCACACAAATAGCTGTAATAAAACCAAAAGGTTTGCAACCAAAATCCATAAATTTATATAACTTTTCAGAGCAAGTTATATGAAATTGAAGTTAAACAGTTTTGCAGGTGATTTCAAAAGAGAAAATAACCTAACTTTTCCTCAAATAACCTATTTTGCTACTGCATAAGATCTATTTTTTAACAGATTTTGAAGTACAGTATAGTATCTTACTTTAGCTAAAATACAATGTTTTAAACCTACATGTGGTTTTGAAAGTTTTTTGAAAGTAACTTTCAGCTACTTTACAAGCATAAATGTGTCAATACGATACTGTCTTATTAGAATGCCCTTCAACCACCTGAATAATTCAATATTGGCAGCAGTTCAGACCACACATCTTGGCAGGCAAACAACCTGGCTATATATCCATAGCTATCACTGAGCACACTTTCTGCGGCATGCCAACCTTGAGTACCTTGAAAGTGTATGAGCATTTTAAGAAGGTTAAAATGTTGTTGTCAGATTGTCTATTATATTATTTCACCAATTACCACAGCTTCAACAAACCCTTAGATGTCACAGGTCTCTTGAAGCTACTGCCAATTAGAAAAGGGAGAGGGATGGATCAGTAGAGCCATTGAGGGAGTGAGAGTCCCTGTGTCACCATGTCTGGAGGCTAGATAATTGTTTACTTCAGTTTTAGCCTGTTAACTGAACATTCAACTGGGAATCTTGATTGCTCCTGAGGAAGTAAATAGAAATTGTTGTATTTTTGAAGTTCCAAATTCTCCATGCAATATTGTGGAAACACAGCAGTTGTGGGCAGGAGAGGATTATGATGGGATTGGTCTTTCCAAAGATAAATTGGTGGTAAAATCATGTTCCTAATCTTCTTGTTGCTCCTCCAGCTCTCGTTCTTCATGGCCTGCCTTATCCACCCACAGCCCACACTGTGGGAGCTACCAGGCCTTGGGCTGGTGTTTACTATCGGAGCAGTTACCAAAGCAGCTCTGACATCAGGGTCTGGTTCATGCCTCCCACCTTTTCCAACGTATCACCCCTTCTTTCATGCTCTCTGACTGTTCCTCTCAGCTAACTCTCAGACATGCACAAGGTCATTGCTCCAGAGCCCGACCCCCCATAGAGAAAACTTTTCCTTTACGCATTACCCCTTCTGCTAATGTTTCACCTGCATCTTTACTGTCCTGCTCATCACCCAGCACTTCCCCTGCATTTCCCCTGGCTGTTCACCTCCTCCCTGCCTCTCTGATAACTGGGCAGCCAGCAAAAGCAGCAGCAGGCCAGTAGAGTTAATGTTGTCCTGTCAAATCTCAAATCATCTACTTCCAATCCTAGCTGGTTCCTTCAAGGAGAAACAAAACAAAACAAAACAAAGCAAAAAAAAAAAAAATAAAAAGCAGAAGCATGAAAATGCCTTTGCAAAGTTTGTTTCGTTTCTTGACATGATGAATTTACCCAGAAAAGCTGTATCTCAAGCATACAGGAATCTGTTAAGAAAAAGGCACGGCAAGTGGCTGTCAGGCAGCAAGAAGACATTGTGTCAATGACCATTACCCTTCTCGGGTAATATCCTTGTCAAAGGCAATAGGACAGTTCTGCACACATAGGATGCAGAAGCAGCCACTGAGTAAGCAAATTCCAACTCATTTCACCAGCCATAAAATAAATCCTGAGTCCATCAGTGCTGGTGTAGAAATGAAAGCTGTTTTATGACCAAAGCATAAGAAGAAAGCCCTTCAAATGCCCACTTCAAAGTCTAAAGCTTTCTTACACTTCTGACACTTTCAATCCCTTTAGCTTTTTGCTATGAGTGCAGTTTAAGTAACAACAGGAAAGAAATAACACCGCCAAACTTTTTAGCACTACATGTGAATTCTTATTTACAACCTACCGATAGAAGCATTTTTGTTCCTGGCTCAGCTCTAGCTGCACCAGCAAGTCTGAAAGCAGCTGCACAGCTCAGGGCTGGCAGCAAGAAGGGCACTGCCCCATCCCAACCCCTGCTACTCTCTCATGAGGCCCCACACCACTGAGGGCATCAGGTATTGCCATTGAAGTGCCCCGGTGTCAGTGGGGATCAGAGACTCACTATGCACCGGTATGACCTACTGCTGCCCAGGCCCCTTCCCTTCTATTTCTGACCACCTGATTTTCTCACCTCATACAAAAAGGGTTGCTCTTATTGATGGTCCCACCGTTTTTTTCTGCTCCACAGAGTGGTAAAATTTCAATGGTGTCTGAAAGGAGAGCAGTCACTGATAAAAACTGAGCACGAGCCTATGCCCAAAGGTACCCACATAGGGAGGAGTCAGAGGTTCTGGCTCCCAATCCCCAGAGCATATTGCTGTACTGAGAACAGGGGTAGAAGCTCTGGACTTATCTTTGCCCCTGTGTTACTCACATCTCCAGGGCCTCTTTGTCTACTGCATTTATACACAGCTGGTTATAAATATCACCGCATGAAATAAATAGCTTTGTGGCATTTTATCTAGCTGACATTCCTCATGTTTTCCCACATTTCCTACAGCATGTGGTAGGGGAGGAGATCCCACAAAATCCATCATCCTTTTTCATGGATTTTCAGCAAGACATGCAGTGAGGCAGTAATTAAGACCACAAATCTACATTTTGGCAAGGTTTTCAGTGGATTAATTTGAAATACATAATAAGATAATGGTATCTTAATGATTTTTTTCAAGTTATTATATAAATCGTACCACTCTCTCCAGAATGATGGAGGGTCCTATTTATTATTCTCTCTTCAGTTTCCATCACTTGCTTCTGCCCCAAAATATTTAGAGCTGGTGTAATATCTCTTCCCAATGCACTAAAATACAATTTTCCTGTTGCTATTGCAAGACTCCAAAGTGATTGGGATTTTTGTTTGAATCTAGGAAGGAAAGTTCCAGTAACATAACAATAAGCTAAAAATAACATCCACTCGGGTGCACATGACAACTGCAAGCCATAAAAAACCAAAAATTACTGTAACATGCTCCAACCAATTTTAAGATCTTTCATCTAAAAGACTAAAGGCCTCAGATACGACAATGTGCATGCACATAAAAAAGCCAAATAAAAAAAAACAAAAAATACCCCACCCAAAAACCCAGAAGAAACGAAAAGTATAATTTTCCTCATGTTTCTGTAGGAACAGATAGTCTATTACATCACAGAGCTGAGATTACCATAAAAAAGATTCTAAGCTGTAAAAAGAAAAATTGATAGCGCTTGCAAGTTTGATCTGAAGATAAATTCCTTCCTGGTCTTAAATCTCCTGACTGGATCCAGAGGGCTGTGTCTATCTCCATTTCAGCCCTGCCACACAATAGGATTTTTTAGCATAAGTATTTTGTTGTAATGTAATCATAATGTAAATCAGGCATGTAGTTCCATCTTTCCCTAGGAAAGCTGTTCTCTATTTGCTTAAACTAAGAAACTTGGCAGTGTGACTAAGCTGAGGCTCCCAAATATGCTTCATTTTAATGTGAGAGTCATTATTAGCATGCAGCTAGGACTAGCCTGTTAAAATGTGCACGTGAGACAAAAGAGGCAGGTATGGCTGGACAGAAGGAAAGAGCAGAGTGAAACAAGTCAGCACTAGAATTGTCCATGGGCCACTCTGTGAAACCAGAAGTGATTTATTTTAAATGTTCCAGCAAGGAAGATTTTACTGGGGAATCAGAATGCAAGTAGTGAGGGAACTTTGCCACTATTTATGTGGAGCTTCTCCACACACACTTAGGGAGACATTCTGCAAGTAAACTTCCATAGGTAAGTTCACAAGTTCTCTTACACCTTCTCTTAAGCCAGAGGAGAAAACGTGAAGTTATTTGCAGGAGTGGTTTATCCAAGCTATCAGACATTCATGAAACAAAATCAAACTCCAGTTTGGCAAGACCAAGGGATTTTTCAGAGTTGTATTTATTTCAAGAAACCTGGAGGAAGTCCAAGTAGGGTTGTTTTACTAAAAGCCAGAGAGAGAAAGACCTCATCTGACCTGCAAAATCTGAGTGCTGCTTGTATATCATGAATGCTAAAACTGAAATGGCCTGTGGATACTGTGCCAGAGAAAACTCAGTTTTCAGCCCAGAATAGCCAGTACCCATTGTGGTTGATGCAAAGGCCAAGTTCCAGCCCTGCTTATTGCTGAATCAGGGAAGCAGTGACACCTCTACACGTCACATCCCAACTGAGTACCCTTGTCTTTACACCTCTCATCATCCTTAGTGAATGTATTTTGAAAAGTTTGCAGCTTCATTTTGACACAAAAGGAAAACGGATTTTGGAACTGCAACATCTCTTCATGGGATAGAGTCCTTGTTTTCCAGCCCAACTGAGCATTAAGCTGTAGTTTTCAATGCCTAATGCAAATAATTTGAAATAGGAACACTGAAAGAGCTGGATGCATTCTAACCACTAGTATCACAAATCAGTAACATAAAACATATTTTAAACTCATTCCTCATTCCTTTTTCATTAATCCAAACTTAAGTAAAGTAGAAATCTTCCTACAAATTCAAAAGCAAACCACTTTCCAACCTC
Organism: Toxostoma redivivum; assembly: GCA_013397375.1. Classification (NCBI taxonomy): domain Eukaryota; kingdom Metazoa; phylum Chordata; class Aves; order Passeriformes; family Mimidae; genus Toxostoma; species Toxostoma redivivum. The sequence goes on along the minus strand of VXBI01007046.1, from coordinate 1,295,552 downwards.
CCTTCATCTGTTTAAATTATGCTGACTGCATAGAAAGCATACCCTTTAAAAATAACAGATGATTAAACAGCCTGCCTCACCTGTAAACAAGCATGGAATTTGGTGTGTTAGACATGTTATTTGCTTTGCACCTACTAGTCAAGCTCAAGTCCTGTGACTATTTATCTACCAGAGAGCCTCCAGGTTTTTTTCATTTGAAATAAATGCCAAATGACAAATTGCTTTTGACTCCAGAGATTTGGAAACTGAACTGCTGCCACACTTGTAAGCTTTTTGCTGGGGAGCCATCTGCAAGGCAAACACAAAATGCTAACATTATTACTCCAACCCAACATGAAATACTGCAAAATACAAACTCAGACTCCAGTTTCACTCCTACTAATATGCACACAACATAAGATTCAAATAAAAATGTTCAGCTGTGAAAATGTATGTCTTATTCTTAGCTACATTGTGTTTAGAGGCTTAGTACACCTTTGGTTGTTTCTCATCCTCCAAAAAAACTTTTTTGTGCCAATCATATACCAGCATCTGCAAGACAGAAAGAACATGGCAAAGGTACACAAAATGTAGGAAGAGGTTTGCTGGTGCTTGCTGCATTTCAAATGGATGTTTAAAAAAAGTGAGAAGTTTTACTGATTGCAGGATATACTTTCAAGAACCATCAGATTTCTTATGTGTGGTAGGCTAACTTGGACTGTCATGTCTCCAGTCAAAATTGCAGCAAGGTGCCAGTGGGCTCCAGAAATCTCTGATGCTTCAGTTGTATTTCTCCACCTAGGGTCATTGGGCAAATCCTGCAGTTCTGTTACACAGTTTTCTCTGGAGACATAGGACAAATCTTTCTGAACCTCCTAATTAGAAAAAAGCACTACCTGGCAAATCCAATATGCTTATGTTATTAATAGAAATTAATGAGAAACCATGCCTCTCACTTGCCTTTCAGACACTAAAGTAAACATTCATTATTATATCTCTGAGCATAACTTGGCAAATTGCATAAGCCCTGCTGGAAAAGGTGAATAGTAATGAAATAAACTAGTGTAAATGTGATCTGAGCAGTAAAAATTCATTATAAAAGCAATACATGGTTGCCTTTACTAAACAGTTACAGTACTGACAAAAATAATGATGACAACAGCTCTGCAGTCACTGACAACTATTTCTTAAGGCACCACCATAAAACAGTATGCATTAAAGATGTTGCAAAACAACTTTTGAAAAACTGAACATATGCTAAAATACAGAATCTGAATACAGACATGAATCAAGAGAGGAAAATCTGTGTTTTAGCAGCTGTGTTCTCTCCCTCTGATTTGGATTTAAATACTGTCCTGGAGGACACAAGTGTTGAGACGCTGCCAGTAAAGGTGTATCTGATATAATTAAAGGAAGAAGTAGTGACACACACAATTTCTCCCATGTGTCTGACCATGAATCTTGTTCACAATGACTCACTAATTATGAGTTCAGGCAGGAGACACCAGGACTGTCCATGCCCTCCACCAGAAGTTTTACATCTAAGTTTTATCACTAAGCACTTCTATGAACCTTTATGATTCTACTGGATTAAGGGAATCTTTTAGAAGATTTTCCAAAGATAAACGCAAAGCTGTCAGTGTGATCCTAGTAGGATTTTTTCCACTGCCACTTGGTTGATCTCTCCAAATTGACTCACAGCTGAAGGCACCACACAAATCTGAGGATTTGTTTGTCAAGGCAAGGCAAGGTCCTCATCACTAAATGGGATTATCCAAATGGCTCAGGAATTAACATCTTTTTAACAATTTCAACCTATTTAACCTGATATTACCCCTACTGTTTCACAGAGTATTATACATATGAGGAATTACAGCATGAAGAGGCTAATGCTCAGATCCTGGAAAAAGGACACTAACAATAATGTACCATTATGTGCTATTGCAATGCCCAGCTTTCAGCATCCTTGTCCTCTGATGGTCTGATTACTTGCATACCTCATGCTGAGGAGCACCCAAGGCAGCAGGGAACTGCACAGGGCAAGGAATAGGAACCTAGTTCAAATCCTGCCCTCCTTCTATGGCAGCAGAGAGGCACCCCCAAGCTTCCCTGAAGGTGAAGATGGATACACGCTGAAGAGATATACAAGAGAATTCCACAATAATAAGCTGGATAGATGAGCAGCCTTTCAGGGAGCTGTAGAGAACAGTGTTTTGCCAGATCCACCAACCTGGTTACAAAGCAAGAGTGGTGTAGGCATGTTATCTTGTGCGTCATTTGAAGGTGGTATTGTCATATTTTAGGAGAAGATATTTTTAAGAAGTTAAAGCAAGTTGTCCCTTGACTATGCAGCTAGACTTATGCCTTTAAACATGAACTTGGTATTGTCCTTAAAAATTTACCTGAAGACTTTAGCATTGCAAATTGAAACACATTTTAGAACGAAACGAACTGTTCAATGCTCAGATATGCATTACCTTGTTCATCACAAGTTCTGGGTTTTTTCGCATGATTACTCCTGCAATCAGCCCAGAATTTAATTTTGTTTTAAGGAAATATTAGGACCTGGACAAACTGTCAGGGACATTAGAACAGCTGTGCATAGCAGAGCAATGGTCTATCCAGTCCTGTGTTCTGTCCCCATTCTCAGGTGCCCAGGCCAGTGCATGACAGCAGGGCGAGTACCCATCAGCACGTGCACTGGTTATGCTCCTGGCCTCCTTCAGACTCTGGCTCTGGGACCTCCCCAGCCAGACAAAGCATAAACAAGCAAAGTGATAAATATCAATATCACGTGAGCACCCAGGACTAAAAATGCCCTTTATATTACTTATTGTAAACCATTATCTTCAGAAAAAGTATGTGACCTTTTTGCAACTTCTGCAAAATTTTATCAGTCTTTTTTGAGTGTATAAACTGGGTGCAGCCTTTGAGTACCAAACGCACCAGAGTTTAGCTCCCTTTTGACTCAGCAGTCTTTTAGCTACATATCTTGTGAGCATTTTTTGCTGCAGCACCAAACTAGAATTTAATATTCAAGTACATGCTCACGGGGATTCTTTAGTTTTTAGCAGTATCACTTTTTTCCTATGAAAAGCATCTGCTTGATTGCACTTAAATACAATTTCGTGTAACAAGGCCAACTTATCCAGCACTCCAGACTTCTCTGTACATCTGCCCCCTCATCTCTACAGGTCTTTCTACAGTCTTTGTGTGAGTTGCAAGTTTTCTTCTGGCTTTGAGTTCAGTACCAAAAATATTGAGTGTTTCTGGTATTTGTATGGAGCCTTGAAGCCTCTCATGAAACACACTTTAATCTGGCAATGATTGCCTATGACAAGCTTCTATACTTATGCAAATTCAAGACAATTTAAGGTGTTTTTAGGAATATTGCTCCAAAAATAGGTCTTTTATGCTACTCATGTCTTGATTTCTATGAGTAATCCAGAGATGTGTGCTGGAGAGTTTGGCTTTAAGTATGCTATCACAAAACACAAATGGATCCAGGTTTGATATGTATCAAAATAAAGTGAGCAGAAGTGTGAACAGGGTGGGAGTGAGAGCTTTTACACACGCGGTGAGTGCCAATTAACAAACATCAGAAGTTCACGCCAGTGTGAGGGAGGCGCTCCCAGCCCCCCTACTCACCACCAGGCTCTGCTCTGCAGGGACTCATTACAAATGTGAGCCAAAGGCAGTCGGGGCTGTGGAGACAAAGGAGTGCCAACCCGAGACTATCAGGAATAGAAAAAGAGGGCAATGAGGATGGTGGGATTGATTTGGGTTCTGGTCTGAGACATGGGGTGGGAGAAGAGGATGGAGCTTCACATCCAAGTGTTTAAAGGATGGGTGATGTGGCAAGTACTGCTTTGAGGATGTGGCACAGCAGGGATGGGACCTCCTAGTATTCAAAGCCAAAAGCTTTTTCTCATAAATAATTACAAGTCTTTCTCTCTTCTGTGTTTTTTGTTTGTTTATTCTGTTTGTTTGTTTGTTTGTTTGTTTATAAGTATTATTCTTTTTAGCTTCCACCAGTTAGCTGGATATTAATCTATTAAATGTGTACATTCTTGATAATGTAGGGCTACTTTTGCAATCCAAATGTCAAGTTGCAGATACAAATGCTTCTCTCAAAATTTAAAGAAAATGCATATGCTCTGTTCGTTTTGTGTGTGACATTTATAATCTCAGCAAAAATGAAAGCAGATTTGCTTGACGAGATGTAGCATGAAACATTGAAATCCCCCTTTGCCGTGGCTTGCCAGCCAAATAAATCACAGGCCACTTCACTGAGTCCCTGTCTGAATACATAAACATGACAGGATAGCTTTGGGAACATCTAGTAAATCTCATTAAACACTTCCACTGATAGCATAATAACATGCTAAGCATATTCTAGCTGCCACACTGCACTAAGAATCAGAGTGCCTCTCTCCTGCTTTTTGTAACGCTGAGCCTTGCTTCCATAAAAAGAAAGACTCTATCATAGATTTGTTTTAAAATACTGGTTCACCCTGCAGGTTGTATATTTTCAAAACTCAGCTTTTCTCACTCTCGTTTTTGGGACACATCATTTGTTAACCTTGGACTGCTCTCCTGACAAGGTAGAAACTCATTAACCACCTCTGTATAATTTAAACACATAGCTTTGTTACTATGCTGGCACCAGCCCACAGGGACGGCTGGGTTCCTGTGGCAATAGCTTGTTCTCATGGCAGGTACGTCCTCAATAGCTTTCACTGGGACAGAAGATAATTACCTGCCCAGTAAAAGAATCACAGTGCCAGAAAATCCACAAAAATGCTGTATGAACTTGTATAAGGCAAGATCACCTCACTCAGGACTGTCATAGAATGGAAAAAAAAATAATGCTGCTCTAGAGTTTCCCTTTTCATGTTATCTGAACAGTCCCCATGGGAACGATTCCTCTCCCTGTCTCTCCCAGTACCTGACAGTGTGAGACAGAGGCACACACAAAAACTTTCAGCTCTCATGTCAAACACTTTTCTTCCCTCAGCAGCCATTTCAGTGGTAGACAGCTTTTCAGAAGTGATTGCTCGTAATAATAGCACAGGAGAACAATTTCAATGCTGGGTATCTCTAACACTTTATATCACTCTCCCCTGTGACAGGCAAAAAGCCACTAACACTGCTGCAGGACTTCAGAGAAGTGGTAGATGGATCCAAGTGGCAGGGGAATAGCCCTACCAGTTTGGAGCCACGTTTCTCAGCACCATGGCTACATCCAGCTGATCCCTAGCCACATTTGCTTAATGTGGGCACCTTGTGGTTACCTTTCACCCCTTTGCCAACCTCTCAAGTGTTGTTCCGGGGATAAAGGCTCCTTCAGCAAGGATCACTGATTTACATTCACTTTACAGAGCAGGCTTTTATGCCTGCTCATTGCTCCAGTGACTGGGGGCATCCAGCTCCGGTAGACTTCCAAAGTCACCATAGACCCACCAGGCTTCAAAAGTTTGTGGTAGCAATATCTGACAGCAAAATCAGAACTGCATCATTTAATTTACGATAGTGTGGGAGATGGAGGAGAAGCTGCTTAGCATGGTAGGCACTGGGTGAAGGCATTAGCAAATGAAAGCCACTGGAACCCTTATGTCAGATTCCCCACATGCATTTATTTCTAGGCTGAGTGCTAAGCAGGATCTGTCTACTTTCCAATTTTAGTTTGAATGATGCCAAAATCTTTTGAGCACAACCCAAGGAAGTCAAAGTGGCAGATACTCATTTCACTAAAGAAAAAATGGTCTAGGAAGCTCTCTAGAGTGCAATAAAGACTCACACACAGAGAACCTTGAGATGTAGTTTAGCATTCACATTGCAGAGGGCTGCTGCCATTTGGCAAGTCCCCCACATTGCCACTTCCCATGTCTCAGGTGCCACCTTGAGCTTCTTGCAGTCTATTGTGATGAAGATACAGTGACAGTCCAGGGACAACAGCAAGAAAGCAAGAAGAGAAAAGAAAATTGAGTCTAGCATTTAAAAAGCCAAATTCACCAAATTTTTCTCAACATAATTAAAATGGCATAAGACAATTTTGAATGGATCAAACTAACCTTTTCATATGGTTCACCTTACCCCTCATATCCTCCTTTATCCCATTCTCATAATTTTCCACCACAGAACAACTGAGGCCTTGCAAGTCCTTGCCATTGCACTAGAACCCTTCCTTATTTTTCTTTTCTAATCTTTCAGAACAGGACTGACCACCTGCTTAAGGGCTGTCTAGATATAGGCAAGGATTGCAACACCTAGGAAACTCATTTCTTACCACCTTTGCCTCTGTGTAAGGCTCTGGGTGGGAATAAATCCACAGTTCTGGCCCATACCTGGAGCACTGAACCAGCTCCAAGGGCAGCACAGCAGCCAGCCTGTGCTCCATGCTGACAGAGAGACACCAGGACCTGACTCAAACCTTCACAAGTCAGTGGCAGCACTCCCATTGACCTGGATGGAGTCTGGATCAGCACTATGATGGGACAATTACGGAGGTAATCTAAATGGAAGACTCCAAGTAAATGATTGTCAATTAATGAGGAGCTGATGAGCAGAAGGGAGAGATTGTGGCAGAAGAAAAAAATTTAGCAGAACGAGCAACCAGTCAACAGTGGTAAAGTAGAATAAATAAAATTCCTACAGGACGATGGATAACTTCTTATGGTTTCCTCTCTGTAACCCCCTCCTTGCAAATCTCTTTTATTCACATATAGTTTACATTGGCACCTATTTTACCTCCAAATCTGGACTAACATAGTTCAGATCCTTGCAGCAAGCACAGTTCATAGCATAGACAATATAAAGAAAAGTCTCTTTCTCAGTTCCCTGCCAGTTCACATTTGTGTGGATCCTTGTCCCCCTTTGGGATAACAAAAGCTGTCTCCATAGCCACGGCAGCAACTTTTACCATGAAAACGGATTCTTAAGGAAGTATTTAATGCTGTTTATTTGGCATTAATTTAGAAACTTCCTTTTTTTAGGAAGGTGACCATATCTCTCGGCAGAAAATGCCAATGAGGCCTTTTACAGCAAATCAGTGCATGGAAATTGCAGGTAGAACTACATGGAGGCTAATGCCAGAGATGTATTCACCAGATCCAGCTGCTGGCACTTAAAGGAGGATGGAAACCTACAGTCCAAGGAGAAGGAAAGAGAATTCCAAAGGCATCCTAGACTGGGTTGAGCCCTCTCACAAGGTACCTGCCTCCTTCCCTCACTGTGGAAGCCGAATTTTGCCTAATACAGACCTGTGTTTAGAGGAGACCTGGAAATGGATCTTGTGAAATGGATTGGCTGCTCAGGTAACACGAGACTGAGCAGATGAAACCACTGGGATCATTTTTCCTTTTAATCATCTAGTTCTGTGGCATTGGAAATAGTTGATGTGGGCACTTGCTCATGCAGGCAAACAGGGAAAACTTTGGAGGGCAGCAGGGTCAACCAAGCACCCAGGTTATCATGCGGGTTTGTCATGATGGGGCAGGTCCTGCAGGTCAGGACCACACTCCAGAGAGGCACCCAGGGTCAGAACTGCCCTGGGATGGGCAGGGCTGTGGAGAGCTGGAGACCTGCACTGCTGCTGCATGGCCAGGGCAGGGGCAGGATGGGGCCCTGGCCCATCAGCAGGATGGGGGGAGTTCCTGGATGAGATTACAAGGTCAACAAAGCCTGTTGTTGCCTTAAGGACCAAGCAGTAGCTTGGCTGTAAAGGTTCAAGGACTCCAGCTTTATCAGATTTCATTAAAACAAATGGGATGAAATCGTATCTATTCATAATGTGGCTTGCCCTCCTTTTCTAAAAATTTAAAAGTCTCTCACTATAAACAGAGCCTTAAGAACAGCTGCAAGAATGGTTTATTATGAACAACCCAACCTGCAGTGCTGTAGGCTACTGCAATTACCTAAATCTTTACCACTGTTGCAAATTACTCTTGTTTGTCAATGTCCCCAGCCTGTCCAATGCGTGATATGTTATCATTGCCTTTGGATTTGAATATTCCACAATGCTGCATTTGTTGCAGAAAGAATCTATTAAAAAGCATAATGAAATTTAGAGAAGACTTTTGATTACAGATAGCCTGTGTAATACTACATTAACACTCATCAGTCTTCAGTAATTTATTCTTGCTCCCTAATAATATGCGTGCAGATGCTGTGTAAACCAGAGCTCTGTCAGAAAGAATGATGCAATTTCATTCCTCATGCACAGTAGACAGATTCTCATTCCATAAACTGTTCCACTTGTAAATTATTCTATAGGTTAATAGATTTTTAGAGCCTGAAGGGACTTCTGGCATCATCTAGCTTACTCTTGTGTAACCACTGCATGTATTAGGTGTACAGTTTTATCCAATGACTCCTAGCAAAGAAGAAATTATTCTCCCAAACTTATTGCAGTTGGGGATTTTTGAGGGGAAAACTATGAATGAGATAAATAATATTTTGCCCTTAAAAATTACTTTTAAAAGGATATTTCCTTGGTATATAAATCACCAGTAGTTAAAGGCAGATGACATTTATAATAAATGATAGATGTTAGATGTTATCAAAGTGATTTCAGGCTTCACTCCACAAAGGCACTTAAGAGTGCATAGCTTTAAGGTCGTGAATTGCCTTGTAGGTTTCTGTGGGATCACTCCGGGCTTCCAACAGATCCTGCATGTAAGAGCTTGATAGAATAACTCTTGCAAAAGCTGACTGAATACATCTATAAAACAGCACTGGATGAGCTTCAGTGTGAACTAAAACTCCAGACTCTAATAGCTGCACTGCAGCAAAATGCCTTCAAGGCAGGTCTGGAAACATTATGGTTTCTGTATATCACACCCAGCTGATTTCAACTTGTCTATGAGCATGGTGATATCCCATTTTAAAAAATCTACCCTGCTACATGACACTCAGGCTTGAAAATCTTGGATTCTGATATCAGTAATCACAAAATAATGCTAATTTCTGCAGCATATGTTGAGAAATAGGTGGTGTCTGTGGAACACATTGAGCAATGACTGGCTTTTAGATGGTGACTAAAGCAGTTATGGATGTTTGTTTAGCTGAAGCCACCTACATTCACCCGCCCTGGAGAAGAAGCATTGTCACAACAGCTGTGTCGTGTCATAAACTCAACTTCTAAACAACAATAATTGGAATCCATGGGAAGCACCTAATACTTTCAGGAAAACACAAAATTGTGTCAGAGCACATCAATGAAAAGTAAGTTACAAAACAAGAAAGACATCAAAGTAATATCAATATAGACAAATAAGAAGGTGAAAGATGAAATGCAACAAACATTACTACCAGCTTTTGGAAATAACTGCAGAATATCCAATGAATGAAAAAAAACTGGGACACTGGGAAAAGAAAAAATTAGCTCACTAGCAAGTTAGGTATGAGCTAGAAATCTAACTAAAACTAACAAGACTGAATAACATGGCTTCAAGGTGAAACTGTGAACTTTGTAGAATCCATAAAAGAGTGAGCTGATTTTGGGATATCTTCAGGTAAACCATTATCCAGTCTATATCTTAAAGAACATGCTTTATTTCCTTGATTTATTTCCTTGATTTGTTCCACAGGTTTGTCCCCACCTCTGATGCTGAAGATGCTTTTATCATGAGGTCTGATTCAATTAATTAAGCCTCTGAAGAACACCAATAACATTCTGATTAATCTTTCCCTCAGAGCAGAGCCTGAAAAAGACTACAGGACCCTAGCAGTATTAATAACAATGGTCCTCCAAAAAGAGTAGAGCTATTTTGCTTTCCTCCTCTCCTAAGGTGGCAGTGAATGGAATACCTGCACTGAAAATTATGAAACAGACTTCTCAGTTAAGACTTTGTCAATTATGGTACTTCCCTAAACCTTTGGTTTTGTGGTTGTAACTTGAAAAGAAATTATATTCCAAACATATAGAAAGGTTTGTTAGTGGCTATGATGACAATAAAGTGATACCTACATGTGGCATACTGAGGAGCAAAAGAAATGCCTTCGCTGAGTCAAACAGCCCCATGCAACTTGCCCAAGCCACCTACACCCCACAAGCAGCAGCAGTGCACAGGGTGCTCCTGAAGGGCATCTTTGGTTTCATTATATTTTAAGGGAATTCAATCTGTGTGCTCCAAGACCAATTTTTGATGTGAGCCAAAGCATGCTAAGGGGGCAGCTAATGCACACTCTTACTTAGCACTAAAATATCACTGGCACGTTGCCTGCAGGCACCAGCCTGCTCTGCTGAGCTCAGAAGCTGAGCAGCAAGTTAGTGCTTCTGGCAGGACTTGAAAACAGGTTTACTAAGGCTCTTTGGGATTTCTAATGTAAGTTCAATACTCAGAGGGAAAGATCAGGCCTTCAGGTGTTTTACTGTAGCAAGCTGCTGTTGAGTTCTGAGTGCCAAGCTAGTCACAGAAGACTTCAGGAGTATCTTTGATACTAGAAAAATAAATCAAATAATCAAAAAATAAATCAATCCCCTTCAAGTTTTGTACAGAGACTGAAAGTCTCATTAATGATCTGAGGTGGAAAATTTCAAAAAATTAGGATGGAGACAAGAGTTTGAGACTGATTGGACATGGGCATACAAAAAATTAGGAAAACTGAGGAAACCACTGCAAAGGATCACTTTCTCACTATAAAATTCACCAGAATTTGAAGGACTGGAATCTTTGGCTGAAGGATAAAAACACAGTGAGGAATGGAGGTGCAAAAAACCATGAGTGACCTGCTTGGAACTTTGAATCCCAAAAAGGAAATCAGCAATACAGAAGAGAAACTTCTCTGGTAATGGCAGGTCCTACAATCTTCTTGGCCCACATCTGTTTCCTGCTGTAAGTTTCTATTTTGGCACTGAAGCATGCCAACTGCCCAAACAATTGTTTTGTGCAAGTACCATCTAGACACAAACAGGGTTATAAATGTTTTGGGGTTTTGTTATTTGGTTGCTTCTAAGAACGATTTTCCTGGCTTTGCAAAGACTAGTCCGTGTCCAAACAGGTGGCACGTAGAGTAAAAAAGACAGAGCAAGTTGCACACAAAGCAGTATCACATCAGTCCCTCTTGTCTGCCTTGTCCTGTACAGTTTCCTGTAGGAGAGCTAATACTCCACATGCTCCCCATGCAGCAGGATCAGACCAGTACATTTATGCAGTGGGTTCCTAGCTGCAGTTCTCTGACATACTTTATTTTCAGGACATGTTTTTAAATACAAACATCACACTCCCACCCTGGCTAACGTGAACTTACCTTAGCAACATGGTCAAAAATTAGAAGCCTCAGGCATACAGACAATTACCAGGCAGTGACAGATCACTGCGTGTCAGCTACTTTGCAGTGGTTATCTGCACTGGTGCTACTAAATGTCTGCAAGGAAAGGCTTGTGGCTGTGATTTGCTTCTGCCACAGACTGTGTGCAGTGTTGCAGCACATCAGCTGGTAGGAGGTCATTTCTTTCCCACTGTCATCCTCCCTGTGCTGCCTGTAGAATTTTGCTGGCTGATTTGACAGTCTCTGTGCAGACACAGGCTGTGGATGGCTGGAAGCTTGTTTCTATAATTTCCCACTTCGCTCTGAAGGACAGCCTGGCAGTGTGTATACACAGACATGGGTCTGGCAGGCTCTGGTTGGCAGAGGGCCCAGGGAAGCACCCATGGAGTGGGAAGAAAACATTGGCGATGATTTAGTGGTTGGGCAGGAAAGAAGAGGGTATAGAGAGAAAAATTATGCAGATGCTTCTGAGTGGAGTAAGGACAACAAGGGTTCATAGAGGCTGGAAGATAATAGCAGACAATGTGATTGTGGTTCTGAGGGCATTGACTCAAAACAAAGGAAAAAACTGTCATGTTCAGCAGGACCCTCAGCTCACTCCCTATAAAAGCATAAAGATATTGGGAAGACAGAGGGAAACAAAACCTGCTTGTTGTCTTTTTGTTTTCTTCTTTTTCTCTGAAGGTTGATACAGTACAACAGGAAATTTAGAAGCACTCTGAAAAGAAATTTCAGCAAAGTGCCTTCTCTGAGAACAACCTGTGAATTAACTTTAAGACTGAAGTTCAAAAATACTTTACTGCTATACCTCTTTTTACACTAAAGGCTTCCTACAACTACTCAGTGTTTCAAATCAGCTTATTTCAAAGTTTACAACATTACCTTGTTTCAGTTCCCATTTGAGCCTAGTTAATGTTTGCAATAATAAGAAAATAAGTTGTTTCAGGGAGAAAACAGCCACTGCAGATATTTGCTTGCATTGTAAAAATGATTGGGTCAAAGAACAACTTCCCCAGAGGAAAAAAAATAAAGAGATCCAAATAAAACCAGGGACATAAACAGAAACATGCATCACATCTTTATCCTGGCAACCAGCATGAGGGTTCAACAAATCTGCACCAAATGACATCTAGCTCAAGGTGCAGCATTTTGCCTTTATTATTTAGCTTTTTTGATTAAAGCTTTGGAGTTGTTTCACTGTCATATTTTGAGTGATTGGGACATGTTTCTCACAAATTAAAATGTCCTTTTTTCTTAAAAATGCTGGGTTTTGATGACTGGCAGGTCACATGTATTTAGACAGAAAAACTGACACTCTCTTCTTACTCAAATTGACTACATAAAACAGCATAGATCAAACCAAGCAAAGTCCCAGGGAAACAATAGACAGGGAAACACACACTCCAGAATTTGCTGGATTATATATAAAACATGATGACTTTAAATAGGTGGTTTCTGTAACAGCTCATGGATCCTCTGTATACCTGAGATTCATGTTGTTTCCTTTTTTTTTTTTTTTTATTTCCTGGGTTTCTTAAAATATAAGTTGGATATTTCTGCTTGTTTGACTTCCCTCCCCAAACGCCAACAAAATTTCTAGAATTGGCACTAGCACTCTGGATGCATAAAGAAGCAACTTTTCAAATTAAGCCATGCACAATTTAATTTCTCTTGGGGTCTTAATAACCACAATATCTTTCAAACATAAGGTACAAAGCTTCATTTAAGAAAAAAAAAAGGCTTCCATTTGTACGTGACTGCCTTATTCCTCTACTAAAGACAAGATCTCAAATTCTCTAAGCAACAAAGGTAGAGGCAGCTATTTAGTTATCTGAATTTGTTTATCATCATTGTTTACTATTTATATCCCAGTGGCATTATATTATACACAGTGCAATACAGATGAAGACAGTCCTCTGCATCACACAGCTTACAGAGATAACTGTAGCTAATAAGAAAAAGGAAGAGCAGGATGCTCTCAATCTCTCTGCCTCAGTTCATCACATTTAAAAGAATGGCATTTGTGCTCAAAATTCTTGGTCATGTGTCTACCACGGAAAAAAGTGCTATTAAAACATTTAAGTAGCTGGACACTTTTACAGACTTCAATGGAAAAATAATTTCAGCACATCTAGCTTTACTGTTGCGTGTGGAAAACACAACACATTAGTTACAAATGTGGGCTGCGTGTTCGTGGGAATCCTAACAGCTGAAAGACAGAGAGAAAATAAGACAACCACAATTTATTACTAAATAAACTAGAAAGAACCTTGTATTATGAAGGCTATTCTCACAAACTTTAGGTGTACAAGTCATGCTTTAAAATATTTGAGGCTGCAGGCTTTGCCCCTGCATTTTTTATTGCTGCTTGTGTGCAGAGCAGCAGTTTCATCATTAACACATATCTTTATGTTGTTCTGCAATATGTCAAGAGTTACATCTTAAAATCTGTAGATTTGAAAGTATGAATCAGCAAAATTCTTACCTTTTTCTTTTACTGTTAGAGAATGGCTAAGCAAACTACAAGTGTAATCCAAAAAAACAGACAATAAACATTCAATTGAACTGGTTGGTTTCTGGTTTACAGGCTCTTACATTCTGCACCCACCAGCAGGAGGATTAGATATGGTATAGTTAAAAAACAAATTTGCAAAAATAATTTACAGTTCATTTATGGTGGGAATCATTTGCTTCTTACCCCCCAGGAAGTTTCACTTGGTTACTTAAACAAAAGAGGAACAATTCTGGATATAGGAAAAGGATCTTACATTTTTTTCATAAACCCCTTCTCTCATCACTTTTCCCTTTTTACCTTTGCTGTTTACCACTCTGTCTTGCAGGCTGCTATTTAGTTAAGAGAAGATAGATGTACTTTGCTCCAGAACACATCACTGTGAGGAAAAGCCACATAAACACTAACTGTGTGGAAGAGAGGACTGAAAAAAAGCAACTCAGAGTCAAGCTGTGTAATGAATCTCCATAGGAAACGTATATGTAATTAATTAAACGTTAAAAGAGAAGACTAAAAGCTGCCAGCTGGGTCACCAAGTAACAATAAAAAAAACAATAAAACAATAAAAAACATCCAAGAGGCCAACTCACCAACTCAGGAAGTGAGGGCAGCTTCTCTGATCTGCTAAACCTGCTCTGATCTGCTAAGAGATTACTTTCACTGCTACCCTAATACATCTCAAGAATTTGCAGGATAAAATCTGCCTGAAAGCTTAATTCTGCATCCTGTCAGAACTTTCTCAGATTCTGCCTTTCATATGTGAACTGGGTACTGCCTCACCAAGCCACTGTGGTCTTAAATGCCTCCAGACTGAGCTCTATTATGTATTCTAGTTGAACATACCTAGTAAACAGACACATGAGCCAAACTAATGATCAGGTTTATAAAAACCTGCTGCACTGTCATCTCCTCCCTTCTCACACATACCACCTGTTCTCCAGCTCATCTGGTTTGGGGTGTTTTTTCCCCCATCCATCTGTTAGACCTTCACTGTCTTCACTGGCAAGCCCTGTGCTGCATCGTTGTATAGTAAGTAGCACAAAATTATACCTGCCAGCACTGAGCTATTAATTAAGTTAGTAATAGTGGGATAATAACAGGACCCTGGCTCAGTACAATTTTCACCTGAAACAGCTAAACACATTTATCTAAAGGAAACAAGGCTGCTATTCCAGTATTTTACATATTCATAATTTTTATTCATGGCACAATTAACCATTTCTACCATTACAGACAGTGCTGGACAGTTTTATTTGAACAGTGGTCTGTCTTTCCTGGGCTGAGCAGTAAAGCACTGACCTCTTGGTAGGGAACAGTAGACAAGCTTGCTTTTGCTCTGTAGTGGCAACAGCTCCCAGCAATGCTGTAATAAGCATGCTGTGACAATCAGTAATGACACCAGCCAGAAGACATCTGAAAAACAGTGCAGTAATGTTGAAGTGAACAAAATATTTAACTCTGCAATTTCTTTACAGAGGACCTGACATTGAACCCAGCCTGGCTGCTTGCTGAAAGTAAGACCTTGTGCACAGGGCTAGACTGGGACAGTGACCACTTTGGTGTGCAAAGAATTGTGTGTAAAGACTGGAGGTTTTGGTTCCTTCTCTAGGAAGAAGACTGTTCCTTGCTTGCCACACATGATGTATGTTTACACAGATATGTATTAAAATATGTCTACATAAAGTAATTTGCCTTTCTCCATCTCTCCCAGTCAAGAGAGATGGAGAATATGTGTTCATCACACAGCCAAGGTGCCAAGTAAGCAAGTGGAGTACTTGTAGCCCTCCTCTTTTACCTAAAAGAGCTTAAACTATGCATATTTTCTTTCTTTTATACTTCCATGCTACATTTCAGGGAGGAATTTCTCCTTCCCTGTGTCTGGACATCTTTGATTTATGGAGGAACTAACCATTTCCCTTAACTTTGACCTAAATTCAAAAGCAATCTGACTGTTTGAACAGGGGTTGAAAAAGGTGAATGAAGAAAACACAGCAGTTTTCTAGAACCTGTGTCCATCCAAGCATTTCACTCAGCATTGGCTGTTGTCACAGCCAAGTAAATCCCAGTTACCTACTCCCTTACCAGCCCAGGAATGTATTTTACAAAAGATGCATAATGAGGAAAATAACAAACTGCTACGTTTAATCTCCCCATCCATCCACTCTGTACATACTCAGCCAAGACACTGAATCTCAACAACCTTAAAGTTAAAAAATACTTACTGCTTTCTGGGTTTGATGTCTAAGGCAGCATTTCATCAGGGGCCTGCTCAAATTATATAAACAGTGGGAATAAAACAAAGGGCCTTCAGACTCCAAGGACTGGATGAATTCTCCCTTACAGCAATTTTGTGATCCATGGTTACATTTTTCATACGGAGCTACTGGCACTTTTTGAAGTTCAGTTTCCATCTTGACAGCTCCAGTTGTCAAGTCAGTGCTGCAGACCAAGAGAAGCTAGGAGGGTCAGGGCCTTCTCTCAAAGTCCTGGTTGTTTCAAAAAGTCTGTAGCCAGTTATACAGAAATGGAATGCTCCCTTCATGAAGTACTGCAGTACAGACCATTTCCTCTTAATTAGTGAAGAAATGAAGCCTTTCAATACTTTCTTTCTCATGTATTCCATCCCCTTTGTATCAGAGATTTCCATTACTTTTTGCATGGCTCTCACTTAAGATTTTAGACCTCTTTCATTCTCATTGTAAAGACACAAGAGCAGATTGCTCCATAGGAAAATGCACATGAAATGAAATGTGCTTTCCCAGAACCACACAGCCTGCTCCACGCAGAAAGAAGCTAAATACCTCTGCATTGCCAATAGGTGCTTAGTACAAAAGAGAGTAGGCAAAAGAGAAGTAACCTGCTCTACAAACTACTGGCACTGATGCAAGTATTACTCTGTGCAGGTATCCAAAATGCAACACTAGAGTCAAATACATATCTCCCTGCAGCTTTGCCAGAGTTACAGCACCAATGCTTTTGTCTCCTCTGCTTTCTTTAATTAGCATCACATCCATTACTGAGCTGCAGCAAAACTGACATTTCAGGAAACAATGTCTGGCTCTTGCTAATCAGAAAGAGAGCTGCAAATCTTGCAAGGAGAGTGGTTTTAATTTGTGCTTATGGGATTCTGGTATTGAAATACTGGCCTCAAATA
This sequence comes from Toxostoma redivivum, assembly GCA_013397375.1. NCBI lineage: Eukaryota > Metazoa > Chordata > Aves > Passeriformes > Mimidae > Toxostoma > Toxostoma redivivum. The sequence goes on along the minus strand of VXBI01007046.1, from coordinate 1,278,633 downwards.
TTTGCTCCGCAGGGAGTTACTGCTGCACATTAATTCTGAATTTACTAGTTGTTGAGCTGCAATAAGACCAAAAAAAGAGCGATGAGTGACATAACACTAAGTGACAGAGCACCAGGAATGCTGTAGCAAAGGCAGGAGCGTACTCCCCCGTGAAGAGCACCACACCAATATTCACCCCCTAACACAGCCTGTACTATCCACTTGGAGGAGGAACTAGCTTCAGACAGCCCAGCTTTACCAGAGATCCTCTCCTACATACACAGAGAGAAAGTTACATGGAACAGCAACACAGCCCATTGGAGACACTTGGGAGGTCACCATTCAATTTGCCACTTCATGCCTTATTTTCTTTCTTTGGCTATAATGACTCATACTGGGACATTTCATTGAGTCATCTTCATGCAGCCTGTTTAAAAAAAAAAAAAAAGGTCAGATAAACTTAGGAAAGTTTTCTGAAGTACTTCTCTCCAGCTTAACACACTTTTAAATTATGTGGCTTCCCATCTTTTTTGTGAGGTGACATGAGATCATCATGATTCATTCAAGCTGTCCATATTTCACTATATTCACTGCTGGAAATGGCACTCCAAAATGCAGATGGCCTTCAAATTCCACAGTCAAAGGAAAAACTTCCACACCATATTTAGAAAGTCTCAAATCCCTCTTTGCTGTGGCCCTTCATAGAGGAACTCTTCCAGGGATGGCTGTAAGATGGATTGCTGCTTATTTTTTAAAGTTTAAGGGTCTGTTCCTTCTTTAGAAGTCTTGGTAATATACATACCACTACATTTTTGCTTTTAAATAAGCCTGTAAAAATATGTAAAAAATCAGATTTCCCACATTTTATATGCAAAATCTCTCTAATACCAAATGGTAGCAAAAATATATTTGGTAAATGCAAAACTACAAGGAAGTCTCAATTGGATGGAGACAGAAGGTCTCCTTTTCACATGAGACAAATATTTATGTTCATATAAGCTTCTATTATGATTCATAAATATTTCAGAATTATTAGCATCCTTGTGGCAGCTTCCTGAGGCATGGCAATGCTGCCATGTCTGCTTCAGAGAGGAGGAGATGAAACACTGTGAGGTTCACCTCACAGAACTTTTAGTTTCTTAATCTGAATTATTAACCTGTGTTACTCTCATCACGAAGCGAAAGCGAAGTAATCACTTTCAGATTGACTGGTCCTTCCTAAACTTAGCTGGTTGAAATTACACTCAGACATTATCTAACCCTAAAGTAGATACATAGAGAAACTGGAGGGCTAGAGCATACAAGACACTAATTTTGTTCCCTTGCATAGGGATTTAGTTAACAAAGAAAGTATGCGACAAAATATGATTTTGACCTCAAATTTCTCAAAAGTAAAGCCCACTTAACTATTGAGTAACATAAAATAGTGGGCAAGACACTAAAATAAGCATTTGCTGAAACTCTTCTTTGATGGATTCGATGCAATAAGGAAATTACAAGATTAGTTTAATTTATCAATAATTCTATAAAACAGCTATTACAGATGCAGACCAAAGTAGCTCATTTGAAAATGCTTGATAGGTACAATGATGTATGAAAAAGTTATTACATATGAGAATGGTAAATCTAGTGACACAGTCAAATGCTGCAAACAACTCAAAATTGCATGCAACAAGTAATCAAACACATAGCTGGATCATGCAGTTATTTTTTCTTTTGAATCCACTAGAACAGAAAATTAAGCAGTAAGGTCAAAAACCAACCTGGATTTCTGGACTAAAATGTACCAACTAATCAACTAATAATGCAGATTTAAGGAACCATCTTGTTCATTTGTCAGACATAATTTTATTTGTTTTCCTTTACTTTGTTTCTATTTCCTTGAAATATTCCCCTGTCACAAATCTTTCCTGGAGCTTCGGTATGAAATACATCAGCTTTCAAGTAACACAAGGGCAGGAGAAATGAATTGGCATCCAAAGAGAAAGGAGAGAATGAAGCCACAAAAGCACAGTTGAGTTTTAAGCCTGTTACAGCCATCTTATAAAAACCCCATTAGTTTGGCTAGTTACACTGTAGGTTTTCCCCAAGATTTCTTTTCCAGAAGAAATGAAGTGTGATACTGCAGGCTGTGTTCAAAGTCAACTGCTATCACTGATTTCAGTAGAGCTGTTCAGAGTGTAAAGCTAAGTGCAGAACTGTGGTCTGTCTTGTACAGCTAAATGAAAACAGGTGTTTAGAACAGACAGAAAAAGGGTAGCCAAACCATAGGTCTATTCAAACTAATATTAAATGTGTTCCACATTTTGGAAGCTGAGTCACAGCCAAATAGTTTTGGGTTTTACATAGTGAGTGATTTTATTCATTTCACTTTTACAATGATTTGACAATAACCAAGGTAATCAATTATGAATTTCAGGCAAAGTTCTGGTTTCTGCTGGACTTGTTTTTGTGTGCTGTGGTACAGCTGAGAAACCTATGAGGTGTATTCCTTCATTTTCTTTACCAAACCTAGCCAGTTTTCAACATTTGTATTTATTCTGAAATCAATTCAGATTGACTCACTTCTAATGAGCCCTCTTCTACGTCTACAATTTTAAACAGGGAACAAAATGCTTTAAAATAAATGTATTCCAAACCTTTCTTACTCTGGTAACCAGAGTTTACACAGTGCACAAGCAAGGAAATGTCAAAGCAATGAAATAAAAGACCAAAGAAGTCAGTCTGTAGAACCGATACACAGCTATGCCACAGCAGCTAGAGAATAATAAAAAAAATAAAATAAAAAAGGCACAGTAGAGTGTTCCTATGGTTTAGACAAGTAGTTCCAGGCAGCTTGTCAATACACTGGCTGTACAATCTCTTGCTCTTTTTTACATGATGGAAAGGCATACACAAATATTTAGGTCAAATAAATAATACATATATCATAATAGTATAAACCAATGGGCATGTCCTTGGAGGTTTCACTTTAGTGGGCAACATTTGTATCTTGAAAACGGGTACAAGTGTGCTTTAACCATTTGAATCAAGATATGCTGGTTTGGGTTCGAATAAAGTTAGTTTTCTTCACAGTAGCTGGTACAGGGCTGTGTTTTGGATTTGTGCTGGAAACAGTAATAACATGGGGATGTTTTGGTCACTGCTGAGCAGGGCTTACACAGGGTCAAAGCCTTTTCTGTCTCTCACCCCACCCCACCAGCGAGTGGGCTGGAGGTGCACACGGAGCTGGGAGGGGACACAGCAGGGACAGCTGACCCCAGCTTGCCAAAGGGAGATCCCAGGCTGTGTGGTGCCATGCTCGGCATACAAACTAGGGGGAAAGTTGGCTGGAGGCAGCTGTTCAGGGACTGGCTGGGCACTGGTCATTGTTATTTATCTGCATCACTTGTCTTTCTAGGGTTTTATTAATATCTTTTTTTAACTATCTTTTTTCATTACAAGTTATCAATATTAATATCATTATTTTATTTCAATAATTAAACCATTCTTATCTCAGTCCACAAGTTTGCTCACTTTTACCCTTCTAATTCTCTTCCTCACCATCCTTCTGGCAAGGGTGGGGAGTGAGAGACCAGCTGTGTGATGCTTAGTTGCCAGCTGGGGTTAAGCAACAACACAAGAACACTGGTGATTTAGTGATTTATATATTGTATCTCTCTCTCTTTTTTTTAATATCCATATCCAGAATGACGTACCAAAAACCAAAGCAAAAACAAACAAACAAACACAAGAAAATAAAATCAAGGAAACACATTCCAGGCATAAATTAAAATACACTGGGTCAATTTCTGGTTGCTAGATCATTTTCTCTCATAAATAGGTCTCTTAGCTACTCTTCTCTAGCTACTGAGTAGTCCAGAATTCTCATCTTTCACTCGCCACAGATCTGAATTCTGAAATAAATACTAAAATTAAGACTATAAGATTAATCACTTATAGAGGAGTACACAAAAGCATTGAAAATTAGGAATGAAAATGCAGATAGAGAGGTGAAACCCTACAACAGTCTGAGACCAACAACTGTGTATTCCAGTTTCTATTGTAATACGTATTTATTTTTTCTTTACATCATACCACACATTCTCCTATTCATTATCAGCCAGCTACTATCAGGGATGACCATGTGCTCTCTAAATCACTGCTTTGCTTAATAATGCACTTGCTATATCTTCTTGTCTCACTTACTACACTTGTCACATTTCCAAGCACCTATTTCAAGCAGCTAATTACAGTCATAATTGGGGCACTTTCAGACCAGCATACATGCCTCGTGTTTGCCAGATGGTGGATCCAGATCTCCCTGTCTTGTGTGTACTCAGCAAACAGATAAAACCACAGCCCAACATTTTGGAAACCTGTTTTAGATCAATGTTGCATCAGTATGTCACTGAGAACTGACTTAGCCTACATCAATAGAAGTTAGTTCTGCTTAACATATTTCATACTGAATTTCCCTAAGAGCTGCTCTGATACTAAAAGACTTTAGACAAAATATTACAAAGATTCTAACCCCCAAAAGGATTAGAATCTGCAACTTGCCTATCTGAATTTTAAGAGTGCTATGACAATTTAGGGCAATAACAACTTCAAGGTCCTGTCACTGGATTCACTACTCAGGATCTAACATGTCTGCAGCTCAGAGTTTCACAGCTTTTGTACTCACAGTTTGTTCTGCTCAGCACACAAGGTGATAATGTAACGACAGGCAAATCTCAAGGTGACAACAAATAGAATTAATCAAAAAGGTCGAAGAAGAAGAAGAAGAAGAAGAACAAGAACAAGAACAAGAACAAGAACAAGAAGAACAAGAAGAACAAGAAGAACAAGAAGAAGAAGAAGAACAAGAAGAAGAAGAAGAAGAAGAAGAACAAGAAGAACAAGAAGAAGAAATGTTTAAGCTAGGATGCTTACAGTTCATGGCTTGGAGCATTTCTGCCATAGGAACTTTACAGTTGCAAGGATGTAAGCACAGATGTATTTACTTTTTCCATACAATAGCCACCACACAGGAATTCAGAAACTTCTCATGCCATAGTTGGTCAGCATTGTACTCCTTCATCTGGCCACTTAGCTATCTTCTGTCCTGTTCCATGCACTATAAACCATCCCTGCGCCACAGAGCTTTAGGAAGAAAGATGGAAAGAAGAAATGTACCAGCCACTGCATCCATAAACGAGGACAGAGTATTGCTATAGCTTCTGATCAGGCCATTTCTGCAGTGGTTATTGGCACATACAGCAGATCTCCTGGAAACAGCTGAAACCTGAAGGATTACGCAGCCTTTGTGGCAAGACTGTTAAAAACAGAGGTAAACAAAGTGATAAAGATACAAAAAGCAAGGCTAGATTCTTCAGTACTAGGAATGAATTTGCTACAGTGTTAAGCTATGAGTATGGACCAATTTTACACAAAGGCACTGGAACAGCATTACTTTAGATTCAGAAGTGGTGCTTTCCCTCAGGAAGGCTCCCAGGAGAACCACTTCCAATGGTTTTTGTCCCACCCCCCTTTCCTCTCAACCCTGTGAAGAAATGCTGTATTTCCACCCCTGCCAGAGAGAGAAAAATCATTCTACCAGGCTTGAAATCCCCAAATGCTTTTAGTGGTTGTAATTTCCCCACTGAGCAATTTTTAGCAGAATGAGCAGATAAAATTACACTGCAAACCATCAGACTGAAGGATAGAATCTTCATCATAATCAGGCATCATTTTTGCAACTGTTTCATCTGAGGAATTCCTTGCATATTCATCCCTCTTAAAGGCAAGGGGACAGAGGTCTCTAAATAGATGCTATATTCAGGAGTTCCTCCTCCATTTTATTGCAGCAGAAACAGTGGCTGTATTTACTGGGCCTGTATTTGCTGTTCCATCAGGGTAAGCCAAGGCAGCCCAGTGTTCCCAGTGTACAGCAGCTGTACTGTTGCACTGTTTGTACCATCCCTGCACCAGCCCAGGGTTCCCTACCAGGACTGTGGATTATTAAATACCAGTCAGGCACTGAACCCAAATTTGTGCACATGACATCAAGCAATTACAGATTTACCATTATGTAAATGAAATCACAATGAACCACCAGCTCTGCTCATCACACTTTTCCTCCTGGTCCTCAATCTGTCTTTCAAGTACCATCTTTTATTTCATATGACAGCTGTGAAAAATGATGGCTCTTATAAATCTTCACAAGTTCAGATACTTAATCACATATCTCCTGCATCTATGGCTAGGGTAGCAGCCCTATAGACCTGGATTTATATGGCCACATTTCAATTATCAGTTCTATGGTCATGTATTTTACCATTCCTCTTTCCTTCACAGTTTCTAAATGTCAGATGCATAAAGTATTTGACATTTAGGGAAATACCAGTGTTATAACAAATATGACAATACACTAATTTTCAGACAATACATGCTAGTAAGCATGTAATTTTCAAGACGTAATTTCAACCCTAGTATACATATTTTAATTTAAAAATTTAAATGAGAACAATTGCCAGTATAAAAAAATTTAATTATAAGCATGATCACTGAACCAAAAATAGGAGAGAGTTATAATTACCATGCCAGCATATAAATGCCATAGTAAGAACTGATACTGGTTACAAATAATTGATTTGTGAATAGCTAAGTTCTTTATGAACTTCAGAAATCAGTAACTCAAAATCATTTGCATTACAGAAACTGGTCATCTTAGCTGAAAATACTTCTATGGATGAATGATCCAAGAAAATCAATCACTTTTATAGCCACAGAAAGAGGTTGTTCTGGGTCACTGTCCAGATAGTAAAATATTAGAAGCCTGTGATCTAGTTTATAATTCATGATAGGCTATAGTTAGCCCTACAGATATTAAAAAAACCCTTTATTCTCCTAAAACAGAAATTGCTCTAGAAATCTCTGCAGCTTCCAGAGTTTAAATATCAAGCTCAATGATTTTGTTAATATATGTCTGCAAATTACAAAATTTTCTAATATTTTTTTTTAGTATTTGAGATGGGCATCCCAAAAGAAAACAAACCTAGCTCTTAAAATTTCAGTATTGCTGTGTTGTCCAAAAAGTACAATAGTAACTTTATTCTATCACTATTTGTTTAACAGAAGAGTGGGAGTGAATACAAGATGAGTCAATAGGAAACACAGGTTCTAATTTTTACCACACCTTTGCCTTCAAAAGGGAATTCTGAAAGCAATCAAGAAGGAGCCCACATGTTGATGTTTCATTGTCTGTCATTGGGATCATGGTCTGCTGTCTAATGTCCAGCACGACCAATAATAGTAATAATAGTTTTTTTCCGAAGAAGCTGCCTAGACAGCTCAGTAGCAAAAGCAATCAGAGAAGGAGAGTTCTGAAGAGACTACCTTTAGATATCACATAAATTAATAGAAAAATACAGAAAAGGCTCATTAAATGCCTCTGGTTTTTACAAAATAAGAACACTTTTAGAAACATGATACACAGAAGTAAAATGTATCAAATATACCCAGATACCTACATGGCACAGAGATCAAATAAGAACCAGAAATCATTGAGATTCCTAACATTTAGGACCAAAGTGTATCTTTGAATCAACAAGTCTGACCTCTGTAAGACCTCATCTAATAATTCTTACATTTGAATTAATCAGTCAACAGCTTAAACAGTCATTTGAGAGGGGATAATGAGGTGGTGACAAAGATGTTTTGCAGGACACACATGCCAAGTGTCAAAGGCAGTGATCAATAGATAGCAGAGGATGGCTCCAGAAGCTCATTACAGGTGGTGAACACATCTCAATACTAAATTTAACATTTCCCAAAGGGTACTGGAAGAGAAAATGAGTCCCTCATATTTGAAGTTTGAGAGGCCACAGTCAATGGAAGGTTGTTAAGAGATGATTAAATTGTTAAAAGCACTGCTCTTGGCAAGTGACCTCTGCAAGCAGCATTTTGGGTGAACATCAGCTGGAGAAGACTCCATTTGTTGAGCTTGGATAGAATTGTTCTTCAGTGATGAGGGACTGGGCAAGAGTAATCACCATGCAGAGGTTCAAGAAAGGCAGTATCATAACCTAAAGGACATAGCTTGAGTCAGAATGCAGAGAGACAGGGCTGAGTGGCAGAATAACCTATGAAAAAGAAGTAGGGTGGTGACCACTGACCAAAGGCAGGAAATAACTACGAAAGTCAGGCAAAGAGGTGAAACTAGCCATGCCAGTCTAGGGAAGTTTCATAACATGACTAAATGTGTTCCCTTTTAATAAAGGGGGGTGAATAGCTTCTGGTCCTGTCTGGAATGCTTTCTTTTACTCATTCATTCCCTAAGGAATACACACACACACACACACACACACACACACACACACACGTATATTTCCTTTTTCTAAAGATGACTGGAATGAAAAAAGCAATTTTTAACTTGTTTTTGTTGTGATGTCTTGTTAGAAAACTTAAAAGCAGTTCTGCTACTACTACTTAAGAAACAGGTCATATGCGGTAGCCATTATTAATATTTAAGACTTGAGAAGTCTGGCTAAGAAGTTTATAGTAACTAAAAGAATATTCCTTTCAAGTAAAAACTAACAGTGATGGTTTCCAGCTCCCCACTTTTCTACATCACTAACTATGATCATAGATAATTAAGTTTCTGTCTGACCTGTCCTAAATCGCACTTGTGTTATTACACACTTGGATTCCCCAGATCTCTGACACTGGTATTTACAAATAAGCAATTCAGAAAGGTGCTGTCTTTCAGTGGAACTGCAAGCTTTTTCTTTTGGTGGACTTCTCCCAGGAAAAAACAACAATCTAACTTTCAATTGATTACATGGATTGGAGTGAAGCATCACTTCTATGGAGGTGATAATTCTGTGAAAGACACGTTGGATCCACAAAGAATTTCTGACATTTTCTGTTTTGACACAGAAAAGGAAGTCAAACCCCTCCATTCAGTGGATTTTGCCACCAACCAAGCTCACAGCTAAACCCCTCTCACCGAACATCCCATGTAATACAAAGCAATAATCAGACAATAAAGCTAATGTTTCTGCAGGAGGAGTGCATGTTGCTGGACAACCCCTCCATCCCACCATGCACTGTAACACACCTGAGTTCAATAATTTTTCATGACATTTGTGAGCTTGATAACATATCTTTAAGTATTATTACCACTATTTCCACCAAGATGCAAGCATGAACATTTAAATCATCTTTTATATGTCTCAACAATATGGTCACTACCCCTTTAGAGAACTGTCTATTATAACTGGACATGCTTTTCAGAATACTCCCAGAAATATTCTCCATCCTTTTAAGAGCCATGATGCCCATTATCTTCTTATAAAATAAGCAGAATAATCAATGTGCTTCAAATCATTTTCCACTTTGGGATACCACTTTGCTGGCCAACAGAGAAACCAAATATAGCTGCAAGCCAGCCTTTTTACTTAAGTATGGTCAATATAGAGGTTTGTAGCACTAACTTTTCCCAGGACAACATACACCTTTTAATATCTTTAATATGCTTGCCTTTTTTTCTTTTCCCTGATGTCCTCTGTGGTCTTTTCATGAACTCCAAGTACTTTGTGGGGCTCTAAAGAAGCTCAGTGCTTCTCACTCATTCATCTCATGCTTTATGCCCAATTAGTAAATGAAGACTTAAATGAAAGCAATTTTTGTCACTGTAATAAAAAACTAGCAAAAAGTTGCTTATAAAAGTCAAATCAAAGTGCACTTTCTTCAGTTCCAGAATAATCCTCCCATGATAAATCACCACCCACCACCCCCCAAAAAAAAGAAAAAAAAAAAGAGAAGAAGAGATGAAAGTTATTTAAAATACCTATGAGAAGAATTAAAAGAAAAACATTGTTTTGTATCAAAGGGAGCAGGAAAGAGACATTAGCTACCAAGAAAAATATGAGATGTATTTGCGGGGAATGATGCCCCAAGACAGACAATTCTGAAGACCATGAATACTCAGCAATTGATCAGACATGGGCAAGGAGCCCATCAGGACAGGACAACTCCTCAGAGCAGCCCAGACTACTGAGAACCCAAGGCAAAAGGTTTTGTTTTCAAACATCCCAGACCATCAGAGTACTATGTTCTTTTATTCTTTCACCTGAAGAGAACAAACTGTGAGTTATAAGAAACTTCTCCTTGCTATAATGGCCCACAAAAAGGAAAAATTAAATTACTAATAATTTTGGGTAACGTTTTTATTCTGGCATGTGCCTGTATAGAATTTGTTTTTTATAAGGGTGTCTTCCAAAAAGGTGCCAAGAGGAAATGGAACCATTACTTGCCCTGGATGTGTTGATCCAGAGCACAATAATCTTGGTATTAAAATTTTGACTTTAATTTTGAATCTGAACTTCTCTAACTTCAACTTCCGGACATTACATCCTTTTCTGATAGATTCAAAAGCCATTCAAAATCGTGGTGAAAGTATGCTGTAATCCATGCATTTCTTGATCTTCTCTTAGACTAACTGAACAGAGTAATTTCTATAAATCCTTCACCAGAAGAAATTTCCTCAGTTCTTCAGAATGCTTTTTGTGACTCCTTCCTGCATTTGCTCTCATTTCTCAGTACTTTTTAAAACATACTGGCCTGAATGGTATAAAGCTTTCAAATACTTATCTCACCAGTTCCCCATCCAGAATAATTATTTCCCTGCTTCTGTTCATGATTCTCCTTTTATCACAGCAGCCCTCAGTCACAGCTCTGCATAGGGAACTCAGATACAACCAGCTACTTCCCATGCACAGTCAATGCTGTCCCCATACTTGGTACCCTATAATGTAGGAACGACTAAACCATTTTTTGTTAGACATACAGTTATGTTTATAGCTGTATATATTAAAAAATAAATTGCCTGAACAAGCTGTGTGACAAAATGCACCCTCCCCCAAATGCTCTGCTGTCTTCTTTGTTTACCATGATGTCCACCTGTCTTTATAACACATCCATTCTTTGCCTGTTCTGTGGGTTATGGAATAACCCTGCAAGTCTGGCATAGGCTCTGTCGGAAGCTGGTGTTTTAAGAGGTTTCAACAAAACAGGTATTAATCCCCTTCACAAGAATTTTAATGAAAATTGGCACTGCTGTTACAATGGCATATGATAAGACAAGTTGCCTTTCAAAACTCTGTTGCATCTGTGGAGGAACAAAATATGTCTTGCCATTGTAATAATATCTGTGTGACAAGACCTATTTTCTGTTAAATCTATATAAATTGGCAACTATTCTTTTATGTTCCATTGTCTTTCCTTTGCAAATGGACAAGCACTGATTTAGAGTAAACCCAAAATATTCTTTATATAATAACCCCTACTTTAGTTATGGTCCTAATTGCTTCCAGTTTGCCTAGCAATTCAGAAAAAATAAGTGAAGACTTCAACACTTGATTCTCCAATGGGAAGGAAAAAAAGAGAAAGTTAAAATAAAAAACAAGGGTTAAATGGGCTGTGCAGTGCCCAGGGTATGCTGGTTCAAAGATTCTGAAAGATCAGTAATAACTGCACAGAATTGTGCATGGGAAGAATTTGGTTCATTACATGGTCTGAGTGTCCAAATTACATTCATGTAACACTGAAGATTAAATCAATGTGAAGATGAAATCTCCTGAAAGGAAATTCTAACAAAAGCCACTTCTACAATGCACACAGGCTGCTGTCATATATTTAGGGTTTTCACACTTCTTTTGTACAGCAAACCATCTCTATCTGCAAGAGTTGTTACCAGAATATGAACTACTTTTTCTTAATTTTATTTAAATTACTATATGACTACATATGGGGAAAAATAAAATCCAAGGGAAAAATAATTCCAGGTAATGAGGACACTTGACTAGACACTCCTTCAGGGTGGTTTTGATTATAAGGATGAAAGACTAGGAGTCAAAACACAGAGATTAAGAATAGAGAGAAGGTGCTTAGGAAGGAATAAGAGAGGCATGGGACCCTCTTGGATTTCCTGAAGGGAGACCTGCTAGATGGTAGGGACTCAGAAGAAAAATATGTCAATGTGTTATTTCAGGATAATTTTTCTATTTGAATGGGACTGTTTAGTTTCTGTGGATAGATCTACAACTTACTGGCTGGTACCTCAGGATGCATCCCAAAGCCTGATGCTCCTACTGTTCAGACCAGGAAGGCAATGGAGCAGATGACATTTTTCATCCCTCAACTGCATGAAGAGGCTCCCCATCCATGGCACATGGGGTCCTAGAAGCAGACTTGCCCCTCAGGACATGGCTGGGGCATGAACCTGGAGAGGAGATTGCCAGTTGCAGACACCTGCAGGAATGAATGTCCCTGAATTCACTCAAACCTCCTGTACATAGCAGGTCACAGAATGCCTGAAGAGTGTGAAACTTCCAGACTATGACCAAGACAAATAACAGCACTAGACTCCACAGGTATATTATTCCCCACAGGTATATATATTCCTCAGGATAAGCCATTATTGTGCAAAATCATGTTGTGTTACCTGAGCCGGGCCAGAGTGTCTTTGTACGTCACCATGGCAGTCACAGCGTCAGACAGAGATCCTAAGATCCCAGCTCCAAAGCCAGCACAGCCCGACCTCTGCTTCCTGTTCCAGCACTAGGCTGTTCTGTGCTAGCTTGAGGGTCAGCAAACATCTCTATCAGCAGGTTCATGAGAGACAGAAATAAATAGCAAGTTAGTGGTACAAAAGCTCCTTAGCTATGACCTGTCACTAATTTTTGCATCTGGTAATCTTCATAGTGCCAGAGATTTTAATAAGCAGAGATTTTCCTCTAAATGACAAGTGTTCTGTTTCACTGGGTGAAATCCATGCCAATGCCATTCGCCCTGATGATGACAGTTCAACATCTCAGGAAAAAGTGGCAAACTGGCAATACAGGATACAAACATTAGCTTGTTTATAATGTGTTATAATTGGAATGGAAATCATTCACAAATTAAATAAGTGAATAAACACAGCTCTCCAAAGTCCTAAATTAAAATATTCAATTGAAACGCTTGTCTTTGCCATTTGTGAAACAAATGTTAAAACATTTGAAGAAAAGCTTTTGCATTTTTATTGCAACTGTTCTAAGTGGAAGAGTGACAGATGATGAAACACACCAAACATATTCAGTCCAGATCACAGGGAAGTATTTGTCACACTGTCACATAAGAAATCACTGCATAAAACTGGAAGACAATGATCAGCAGCAAGGTGATATCCATTTTTAATCCTTGTTAAAAAGCAGGAGGGGCACCAGAAATATGAATGAATCATCTTGATTCATCCAGCAAAGTTTCACAAGGCTTAGTAGAGTGACTGAGGTTGATCTGAATGAAGGACGGCGCCAAGCAGACTTGCTGAGTCCATAACTCAAGAGGAGAGATTCCAGTCATTCCCCAGAGCCTGATTTTCCAGAGAATTTTAGGTGTATAGCAGTGTAAATGAGGACAAAGCATGTTTTCCTAAAATTTCCCAGGCTCCTCTGTAGACCAATTCATCCCACTGTTTTCATATGCCCTAGAGGAGACACTTCTCTCCACTGACTGTACAGAGGACTTCGGGAGACTATCTTCTGTGCAAAAAACATCTGTATCTGGCATTTTAAGGTGTTTGTTGTGGCTCCTCTGACCCAGTGGCCTATATCCAAGTTTAGTTCCAACTCACTCCAAGCCCCACTGGCCTGCCTGTACTACTACACGTTTTAAAATATGTCCCTATGTCCCTAATGTCAACATCCAAAGATGGTAGGCATCCCCATGCCCATGCTCCAGCAAGCTCCCTTCACAGGCAGAAGCTACTTGCTTTAGACCTGACACTGGGCATCAGTCTTGTAAATTTTTTATACCATATTTTCATGTGGTTGTAAACCACAGAATGACAGAAAGGTTGAGGGTCCAGGCTGCCTCTGGGGGTGGTCTGGCCCAGCCCCACTTCTCAAAGTAGGGTCAGCTAGAAGAGGTCATTCTATTGAGAAGGAGGGTGCAGCCAGGTGGGGATCAGCCTCTTCTCCCAAGTGACAAGTGACAGCATGAGAGGAGACAGTCTTAAGCTGTGCCAGAGGAGGCTTAGGTTGGACATGAGGAGGAACTTCTTCAGAGAAAGGATGATTTAACATTGGGATGGGCTGCCCAGGGAGGTGGACAGTGCCTCTACCATCCCTGGAGGTGTATAAGGAAAGACTGCTTGTGGCACTCAGTGCTATGGTTGACATGGTGGCGTTCAGTCATGTGTTGAACTCCATGATCTCAGAGGTTTTTTTCCAAAAGAATTGATTCTAGCATTCTACAATTCATTTTCATATGGTTGTACACCACAGGATGATAGAAAGGCTGAGGCTCCAGGGTGCCTCTGGTGATGGTCTGGTCCAGCCCCACTTCTCAAAGCACTACCAATTGGAACACTTCATTCCGGACCACAGAACTGGAGGATGGTTTGGGCTGGAAGGAACTATCCATTTTCAAACGCCCTGCCACGGGCAGGCACGCCACCCACTAGATCAGGTCAGTGGGGAGCCCACCCAACCTGGCCTCAAACACTACCAGGGACAGCGATGCTATCATCTTTTGAGTTACCTCCAGCGGCAGAGACACCACAACCTCTCTGGGCAAGCCCGTGCCGCCAACACTTGACCACCCCCACAGCACGAGGACAATTTCCATTCAAATAATTTCCGGAGGCTCCTTCAGCACGGGAAAAGCCGGCTAGTCCCCGCGGAGCAGCGGCCGGCCAGCGGGCCGCCCCGGGCGCGGCGGCTGCTCGGGGCGGAGGAGCGGGGCGGGGGCGGCCGCCCCTTTTCCCCCTCACCGCCTCCCACGCGCGCACCTGCGCAGGCGCGCGGGCANGGACGCGGCGACCCCTCCGTGCCTCCTCCTCCTTCCTTCATCCGTCCGGCCATCCTTCCTCCGAGCCGCCGGGGGACAGCCCAGGTGATCCTCCGCTGGGGGTGCGTGGGGCATGTCNTGTGGCACTCAGTGCTATGGTTGACATGGTGGCGTTCAGTCATGTGTTGAACTCCATGATCTCAGAGGTTTTTTTCCAAAAGAATTGATTCTAGCATTCTACAATTCATTTTCATATGGTTGTACACCACAGGATGATAGAAAGGCTGAGGCTCCAGGGTGCCTCTGGTGATGGTCTGGTCCAGCCCCACTTCTCAAAGCACTACCAATTGGAACACTTCATTCCGGACCACAGAACTGGAGGATGGTTTGGGCTGGAAGGAACTATCCATTTTCAAACGCCCTGCCACGGGCAGGCACGCCACCCACTAGATCAGGTCAGTGGGGAGCCCACCCAACCTGGCCTCAAACACTACCAGGGACAGCGATGCTATCATCTTTTGAGTTACCTCCAGCGGCANGGGTCCGCGTCGAGTTTGCAAGTTCTCAGAGGACATCGCCCTGCTCTCCCCACAGCCCGGGCGGGGTTCCCTCACTGGGGGTCGGTGAAAGATATTCCGCCTCCCCTCGTCCTTGCCCATGCTGTCCGCTCCCTCCGTGACCGATACCCCGCGTTGGAACCGCGGCTGCAGGATCGCGGGGTTTAGCGGCCCCCACCCCAAATTGCGGCGCTTAGAGGGGGCTTTGGCCGCTTAGAGNACTCCATGATCTCAGAGGTTTTTTTCCAAAAGAATTGATTCTAGCATTCTACAATTCATTTTCATATGGTTGTACACCACAGGATGATAGAAAGGCTGAGGCTCCAGGGTGCCTCTGGTGATGGTCTGGTCCAGCCCCACTTCTCAAAGCACTACCAATTGGAACACTTCATTCCGGACCACAGAACTGGAGGATGGTTTGGGCTGGAAGGAACTATCCATTTTCAAACGCCCTGCCACGGGCAGGCACGCCACCCACTAGATCAGGTCAGTGGGGAGCCCACCCAACCTGGCCTCAAACACTACCAGGGACAGCGATGCTATCATCTTTTGAGTTACCTCCAGCGGCAGAGACACCACAACCTCTCTGGGCAAGCCCGTGCCGCCAACACTTGACCACCCCCACAGCACGAGGACAATTTCCATTCAAATAATTTCCGGAGGCTCCTTCAGCACGGGAAAAGCCGGCTAGTCCCCGCGGAGCAGCGGCCGGCCAGCGGGCCGCCCCGGGCGCGGCGGCTGCTCGGGGCGGAGGAGCGGGGCGGGGGCGGCCGCCCCTTTTCCCCCTCACCGCCTCCCACGCGCGNGCTTAGAGGGGGCTTTGGCCGCTTTACGGGCTGCCTCCCGTGCCCGTGCCTCCTTCCCTGTGCAGGTTATTACCCTAAGGATCACTCAGCCTCTGCGCATCGGTCCCTTGGAGGATAATCTCGGGCAGTTTTAAATATCCTCCCCCCGCCCCCGTTTTTGTTTTTATTTTCTATTGTCCCATTTATGTAACAAGTGCCCGCCCGCACATCAGGCTGGTGTTGCTGTCTAGGGCGTTGCATGCTCCGGGGGGGTGATGTATCCGGTGCTGTGGCTGAACATTAAAAATAATGTCTTTCTGTTGAAGAAGACAGGGGTTAAAATGAATGAAGATCTGAAGGTTAATTTGAGCTGGCTGCCTCAGGATCATGTAGAAGCCAGCTCTACAGAGAATGCCTCAGCTGCAGGCTCCTCCCTGGTTCCTGCCGTAGACCCTGAGCCAGAGCTTTTGGTAAACCCCTGGGACATTGTCTTGTGTACTTCGGGGACCCTTATCTCCTGCGAAAATGCCATTGTGGTTCTGATCATTTTCCATAATCCCAGTCTTCGCGCCCCCATGTTCCTACTGATAGGCAGCCTGGCCCTGGCAGATCTCTTAGCAGGCATTGGATTGATCATCAATTTTGTTTTTGCCTACCTTCTGCAGTCAGAAGCTACGAAACTGGTTACGATTGGACTGATTGTTGCCTCTTTCTCAGCATCTGTTGGCAGCTTGCTGGCTATCACTGTTGATCGTTACCTCTCCCTGTATTATGCTCTGACTTACAATTCAGAGAGGACTGTCACTTTTACCTATGTCATGCTTATATTGCTCTGGGGAGCATCTATCTGTATTGGACTGCTGCCTGTAATGGGCTGGAACTGCCTCAGAGATGAATCCACCTGCAGTGTTATCAGACCACTCACTAAAAATAATGCAGCTGTCCTTTCGGTCTCTTTCTTGCTTATGTTTGCCCTCATGCTGCAGCTCTACATCCAGATCTGTAAAATCGTGATGCGCCATGCCCATCAGATTGCCTTGCAACACCATTTCCTGGCCACTTCCCACTATGTGACCACCCGAAAAGGAGTGTCTACTTTGGCCATTATTTTGGGGACTTTTGCTGCTTGCTGGATGCCTTTTACGCTCTATTCTTTAATAGCAGATTACACCTATCCTTCTATATACACCTATGCCACCCTCCTGCCAGCTACTTACAATTCCATCATCAACCCTGTCATATATGCTTTTAGAAACCAGGAGATACAGAAAGCACTTTGGCTCGTCTGTTGTGGCTGTATTCCTTCTAACCTGTCTCAGAGGGCAAGATCACCCAGTGATGTCTGATTGGCAGCCACAAGGATGCTCCTTAACATGTTACTTTCCAGACATTCTGTCTTTGCTTTTGATGCATTCTTTAAATGGTGTGTGATGGGTTCACATAAAAACTGCAGGATGGACTGACCTTTTTGTAAAGAGAAAACCCCAGCGACTGAAATCAATCGGGTGGTTTAAGGAAGATTTCCAAAATCAAAATAATCAGTGTTCTTAACAGATTTATAATGTTGCTCAGGGTCTTTTTGTCATATTACCCAGACTTTGCCATGTTTGCCATGATTTTACATTAAGTTTTCTAATTAAAATTAGATTGAAACAGCATACTTCTTTAAAATTGTTTATGTGATTGAGTTTAGTCATACTGCATGTTACAATTCGTTGTTAGGATATTTCTTTCCTCTATAATTTTTTTTAAATGGAAAAAATACTCCAAACCCCATCTGTATATCATCAGAATACTCTTCAAAATAATGGCCAATTGTACCGATTTTTATGGAATTTATTGTAATAATCTCAGTGCAACAAATTTGCTCTAAGTGAGAAAGTTCTTGCTCAGCTTTTTATTTTACATCTCAGCATTAATTAATCTGTTTTCAAGAGTTACCTGTTCTCTTGTGTTTTCTGGTTGGATGTTAAAGCAAGAGATATGTGTTGCTTTCCTTTTCTAAAGTCAGACATGTTTTCACTTGCATGTGAGACGTTGGAGCTATGATGTTGATTTTAAAACTGACGAGGGTATCTGAAATTGATGAAACAATATGGCCTCTTTTGGCTATGCATTTGTAATAGACTGAAAACTAGGTTTCTCAGACAAGTTTATCTTTTCAGAAGAGTATAAGAAATGTTTCATAAAACAACCTACAGATTGCTTGCAGCACATATTTAGCACTACATGAAATGGTTTCCCTACATTTGTTACCAAGTCAATACTATTGCCATTTATTTGTTTTCACTATTCTCCTATGAAATTTTAAATACCGACATCTATAAATTCTCAAAGCATTTCTGGTTCATAATTATATGCAATCAGAATTGCAAGACAAAACAGTGTTTTCTGCTTTTCTGGCAGTTTCATTCTTTGCACTATACACATGTCAATTCACTTCATTATAGGACTTCATTATAGTTCTGGTCTAGAAAGCAGAACTTCCTCTCATGAATGGTTAAATTTCAAACTGCTTCTAACTTTCTACTGAAGCCACATTAAAATGCACTAGAAATAAAGCATTGTTTTCTGATTTGAAGACTACTTGACAGTCAGAGAGAAAATCTTCCTGGCACTTGTCTTCATGAAACTTACGGTGTACCTTCATGTCAGCATGTGGGAGTTTAGAGTACTGCTTCCATTAGTGCTGATGGGAACTCAATGTGTTCATGCCCTGGCATCAGCAGGAGGTTATACTCCCTTGAATGTCAAAGTCAGCATATTGTATTGTTGCCTCAGTACCTTCCATTAAAAAAAAAAAAATCTAAAACTCAAGTGTAAAAATAGCAATATTTACAGTTCAATTAAAAAATATACCTGTGTAGTAGAGATAGTAGAGACAACTGTCCTGCTGGTCTGGATTTTTCCAAATGGAATCTGTCCTTTTCACGTGGACGTTTGGATGACTGTAGCTTTTTGTGGCAAAGTTTCTGTGACATTAAGAATCATATGCTATACACAAAGCTGAATCTCAAATGTGAGTTGTCTGTAAACAAGGCTCTGTAGAGATTTTTATGAGCAATAATTAATATTAGTTGCAATGCTGGGTTTAAATTCCATTATTTATTTGGTTCAACCTTCATGATATTTGGTTCTTACTTCGTAATCTGATTAGTTTAATAATAATTGCATGGCATGACCCAGTAGAGCTGTGAATTTGAAGCTCCCTGGCTTCCCTGTGATTTACAGATGCTCAGCAAGTTAGACTATGACCTCTGCTCAGTGTAGGGTATTGGTGTTCTTTATCTACTTATGAATGATACTGAAACTCTAGTCATTGAATTTTCTTGCAATTTTTTGTATAAGAAATACTCACTTCCTAAATATCCATGCTACATATGTGTGCATTTTTTCAAGTATGCAAACTATTGGGAAATAATGACGACAAAAGTCATGAGATGAATAATGTAGAGAGGTTGAATAATGTAGGATGGCACTTTTAAAAGAAAAAATAAGTTAGAGTCATGCAAACTTTGCTCTCCCTGCCTATTCCCTTATTTGTTCTTCTGTATCAAGTTGCTAAAAGTATGATTAAGATGAGCAGCTACAACTGACCAGAATTCAGTCCTGAGAGCAACTGTTGTTTTCCTTATGCAGATGTGTTCTCATCCTCTTGGATAACCTCACAGGCATTCATGTTTTTCTCTAGGCAGCACCTATGTGGTAGGGAAGCCAGAGAAAAATAGCACAGAGGGAGATAATGTCATCCCCTCTTATGCTGTTTGACCTCGTGTCCTTGTCATCTTCCTCACTCCACAGGCTGCTCAGTTCTGCAGAGGCTCTCCAGTGTGCCAGGGGAGCTGACCTCTTCCTTGTGCTGGAGCAGAGAGATTTGTAATTGGAAGCTTCTCTCCTGAGGAGCAGAGCAAGTCAAACAGAGGAAAGAAGGATTAATTATAGCAATCCCACAAAGCTAGCTCACAGGGATGTGATTTGCCCTTGTTTGAGGAGTTGTGCATGGTTACCTTCCACCACAAACACATGAGAAACATAATTCTGCTCCAAAGATACTGCTGTGACCTCCAGTGAAGATTTTGCCTCTTCCAGAAATATGTTCCAAAACTGAGGCTGTGCAGCAAAGGCCAGAAAATCTTACTGAAAGTCAATGACATAGATTTGCCTGCCGCTGTCAGGGCAAACTTTACCATAGTCTGCAGCACTGGGATGGGTGCTACATAACACACCTCTGAATGAGCTCTGGGAAATAGGGGCAGAGCTGCGCGTGCAAAGCTGCCTACCTCACTCACACAGAAGAATTGCTTGACAGCCAGCCACCTTTCAGACCCTACAGAATTACTCAACTCTCTGCTGTCCCCTCACAGTGACAGTGGAGGCCTCTGTGCTGTATGGTGAAGTGCCAGTATCCATCCAAGGTCTCCTGAAACTGGCAGAAATTTATCAACTTGCAGTTTCTGATATTTTGTTGTCCCATCAAACAACTACAATGCATAAGACCAGTGGGGTTAGATTCACCATTCTGTGTACGCTGAAGCAGCTTTTGTATCTCCATTGTAAGGACAAAAGGTTTGGGTTTTTTTCTTAATACGCAATTTAGTTTAAAGAATTGAAGTTCATGTTTACTTATTAACACACTTCACCCAAAGTTAGTAACAGGTTGTATCCTGATGGGAAAAATTTATTGTGGTCAGTCTTTTTCATACGTTCATCCTCAAAGCTTAGGAGAGGAATATTTTTTTTTTTAACCATTTCCCCAATAGTAGTATTTCAGCAATAAGGAAAAATATGGTTTTGGCACAAAAGCAATAAAATCCTCCATGATATAGATACTATAAACTGATGAGTAAACTCAGAGCAATAGAGAGGAAGCAATATATACTTTAGACAAAAAAAAAGTAACTTGCATAAGGACTTTCAGTAAGTGTAGGTCTTCCTTTTTTAAGCACATCCTATCAGACCAATGTGAGACATTATTTCTCATTGATTTGTTTTATAATAATTGAATTCCTGAATAGAATTACACAGCAATAACATTTTACCTTAATTCTTGGATCCTGAATTTGAGCTATTTGCTGAAAGAATTATGTACTGCATTGGGGAGTTTAATTATTTTCATTGTTTGGCATTTAGTTGTACAGCATTCTGTGGATGAATTAGTTGTGTTCAAAATTAACAAAAATAACAGTTCTAACTTAATCCCAAGAAACCCCGAATTTGTTGTGCTCATCAGGGTGACTATGATAAATGGTGCTAGCCTGTTCTGAAGACAGCTTGATTATGATACCAGTGAAGAAAACCCCTACCAATACCCAGGCTCTTTGGAAACAAGCTCAAAGGACTGATATTGCTTCTATATCTTCCTGCCATGGATGCTCAGTGAATAAGCAGTTGCATCCATCCTTTAGTGTTCAGAGACCAGCCTTGAGGCATCTTGGAGTCTCTAAAAGTCCTCCATGGACAGCAGTGAACCTTGGCAGAGACCAGCACTCATGCTGTCCCCAAAGAGCTATTATTCTCTTGCCTCACTTTCTTAGGGATTTTTTTGCTTTTAAAAATAAAATACATGTGACTTAATTTATCCAAAGTGATAAGCAACCTGCTGTGTGACTGGAAGTTGGGATAAAATAGCATTGCTACAAATCAAGCACCTGAAGCATAACTACACACTCATTACTTAAAAAAAAAGAAAAACAAAAGTGATTCTGTTACATTCAGAACAATGCTTTCAAAATGTTAGCCCTGACTTTTATGAAGAAAAAGTATATAGGGTCTGGTTTTTCTATTTACAATAAATAAATAAAAATAAGAATTGGACAGAGCAGTTGCTATTTAAAAATCCACCAGTTATCCTGTCACTTTATCTGAGATACTGAATGGTTCTAGTCTGGCTTAGTGGTAGTCCAGAGATGTTCCATGGAGGAAAAATAAGATCTCTCAATCTCTGCTTATAGATAACTAAAAGGAAGGAACTATAAGGGAGTGGTATAATTTATATCTCATGAATAAGCAATAGGTCAGGAAAGATAAATTAGGCATGTGTATCTCCCTCATCTGTCAGTAGAAGAATGATGGTACTCCCAATAAACTTGAAAGGTCTCCTGTCTGGAAATACTTTTTTGGTACAAGAGGAAATTACCCCTTAAAACTGGGTGCTGCTGTCTTCTTCAGATCAAGAATATGCAGTTGCTTTTAATGGATCAGAAATCTGAATGAACTGCAAGGATATCTACTTTCATATTAAGTGGATGATGAAAGATGAGAGATAGAAGTCTTTATAGCTTGGTCAATCAGCCAGATTCAATCACTTGGGGCTTGAGCTTGGCCGGAAGGACACTTGAATAAATGCACCCCCTGCTAAGAAGGGTGTTTAGAACTGTCCATTTAGAACTTTACCTGAGGTACACAGAGCCCCCAGGAGGGCCCCTGGGGCTGCCCCTGTTCTTGGGTGTGGTGCAACAGTCCCATGTCCTTGGGGCTGGCCCTCTGGAGTGATGTTCAGAGAGCAGACAGGAGGAGATATGATCAGAAGTGAGGTCCACCTTCCTGCGAAATGTTGCCCCATGTTTTATTCAGATTATTACTTGTCTTGTTAGCACAGTCTTGCGTGGCCCCATTTGAAATCAGAAGAGAGTTCTTGTGGAAAAGTATTGAAAATTCAAAGTAGGACCACCAGAAAATTATTTTACAGTAAGTCATTATGTATTTCTGTTCCTTTTAGGGAGCAGCTAAGCCTGTAACTTTGTAGTAAGTGTTTCTTTGAACACAGTATGCCTTTGCACTAAAAAAGTCCATGTTGCGGTTTATTCACAAAATTGTTGTGATCTTGTAAGCCCCACAAGAAGAAAGAGTTGCACATTTCACTGTTATACAAACTTCTTATAGAAGGGAAAAATCCAAACCTGAATGTAGGTTAGATGAAACCATATTGCAGTTAATTAGTGTGTCACTGCTGTGATGCAGATTAATTCAGTGCCCCATGGAAAGGATAGGGGGAGATTTTTGCAGTGGAGATCCTTTGCAAATAATTGAGAGAGTATAACTAATTTTAGAACAATAGTCAGTTACAGTTGCTATCACAAACTCCTTCAAATTGGCTTTTAAGGAAATTGTTCTCATCTCTCCCAACCTTTATTTTGCACTTTACATATGCCAGTGCAATTTTTACATACTTGCTGACATGTTGCATATTTAATTGGAAAAGATAGTACTATGTGTCTCTCCCTCCCAGGCAGGGGGAAGTGTGTTATGTCCCAGAACTAATGAACTGATTTAGTTACTTGGTATCTCTAAGTAGCACAGAACTTTCTAAAAAGCATAGGGCTCTTATGGACATTTATTGCACATTTAGGGCTTCTTTGAATTACAAGTGAAGAGTATTAGTATTTTAACTGATGGCCATAGGATTACAGGTTGGGGTATTTTTCTTTTTCTCCTTCACCTCCCCACCACTCCAGCCCCCAGCAGTAAGTTGTCTGGTACAGTCCTTTTTGTTTCAAGGCAAACATTGGTTTGCAGTTGGACTCAGTCATCCTAAAGGTTTTTTTCAACCTAAATGATTCTATGATTCTAAGTACCTGCCTCTCATAAGTACCGTGGTGCATTCCTAGGTAAAGGCTGATTTACAGTTTTTAATAGTTTGTTATAACCCTTTCAAACATATCAGCAGCCCTTTCTCATTGAAGAACTTTAGTGAGCATTTCTCTTACACAGGAAATGTCTGATTCACCTGTGGGGAGAGAAAGCAAGTGTACTGCTACTGTTTTCTTTACACTGATAATATTCTTTTTCCTCTAACCACTTGATCCCAACCATATGATGTACTCTGATGCCCGAGCACAGGCCTAGTCCTGGTTTCTCAAGGAAAAAGCAAGCCAATACCAGCTGCACATGCTGAAGACTGCATCCTGCAATGATTTACCTTAGAAAATGGAGGGGCCTTTCACTTTTACAAAATAGATGCCAACAAAATAGATTCTTTTTACTTTTATGTATAAACTCGTTCTTAAAAGGAAATACCTATGTCCAGATTTAACATACTAGTTATATTACATGCTGCATAGAGAAATAGTTTCTTAGAGTATTTTAGTATGCCATTAACTTGATTAAGTATGATGAGCTATCACTTTTAAATAGCATAATTATATACTTAAATATAATAAAATATATACATACATAATGATTACGATTATATAATTTAGTTTTTATATATATGACATGCAATATATCATGCTCTATACCTTCATTGTGGATGTGGTTAAAGTGTAAATTCTTTGCTGGGCTGTTTCTTATGATCAGAGAAAAATATTGCCCAACTTCTATGAGTCTTACAAACACTGAAAGATTCAGCAGTAATTGATATTTCAACAAACAAAGACAAGGTAAGAGTTTCCAGAAGGGAAGCAAATCCTCATGTCTTTAATTTGGACAAATCCCACTGCCAGCTTTGAGATTACAGGAATGTTTTCCATGACCACAGATGGTACAGAATGCAGGAAGGGTACTTGTCACAAGCATGGGCCTGTAAAGCAGTTATAACTCTCCACACACTCTTCCCTTTTCTCTCTTTTTCTGTCCTTCATAGGTGCTTTGGTTACAGGACTGCACAGGTCATGATTCCACACAGTCATGGGACACAGGCAGACATTTTGCATTGGCTGATGCTAACCTGGGGAGTGTTAGAGTACCTAAAAAAATTATGCATTCATTTTTAAAGGGCATGCAGAATACATATATGCTTCAGGGGTTTTCTGGGAAAAAGGCCTAGAACCTCTAAGATTTAGGGCCAAGGTATAAAGCTTTAACGCATTGGTTACTTATGGTCACCATAGAATTTTCCTCTTACTTCAGTGTTTGCTAAGATTAAACCCATCAAAATAATGAGGACTTTGGCTTTCCCTGCTTTCAAGGGAGAGATATTTTATAGTATGCAAATAAAAGCAGCATGACCTGGCCCTTTGAAAATTGAAACACCCACATCCAGAAAAGGACCAAAGGGTGTCCCCATGGAGTGGGAACAGTTGTGTCCCATCTGTGAGTTTTTATGTTGCCACTCTTTGGTTGCCCTCTGGCAATGTAGTCCCTCAATATATGATCAACACTTACCAGTCCACCTTGTGATGCCTCTGCCCCAGAGGGCTCAAAGAACAGAGCACAGAGGTGAGGCTTTTCTGCTGTGTTGGTGACAGGTCACAGCCCTATGGGTTTGGAAGGGAGCTCTGCTCTCAGCAAGTGATAGAAAATAGGGAGCCTTCTTCAATCACATTCCAGCCAAATCTTTTCTTCAATCACCCTGTTAGTGTAAGCAGAGACTTTCCTTAGTCCTGGAGGAAGAGGGTAAGTGGTTGCTGGGAGTTAGCACGCTCCAGCACACAGGGCCGAGCAGCTGAAGGTACAGTCATCTGCTGCTGAACTCAGGCTGGTCCCTCTAGGAGGAAAATGCACTTTTCCAGAATGCAGGAATAGCATGTGTGATTTGTGCCAAAAGTGTGGAATGAGTATTGCAGCTGAAGAGGCAGGTAAATTGCCTGAATTACACATACAGCAAATTAGTTGGGCGGTCTCTAGGATTACTTGCATATGATCAAATATATTTTTTGTTAGCAGTCCCATATATATATGGCAAAGGAGAAAAATATGAACTTTCCTGTTGGGCCTCAGCCAGAGCCAACCAAAGGAAATGGGCACTGTTGGTTTTGTCATCATTTATGGAGAGAGACACATTACACCTCTGTCCATTTTGATGCCTATAGCTTTTTACTCTTTGGGGCTAAAAACCTCCTTTGTTTGGTCTGAGCTTCACTGTCACAGCCAAAATCTGTAAAAGTTGATTGTAAATGTGTTTACAAATGGAATTTCATAGGATAAATGCTCTAAGTGTGCCTCTGAAATAAAGCTGTAAACTCTGTCTTTAACTTCAGACCGTGAAAATTGGAATACTTGGGCTAGTAGAACCACTTGTAATTTGCTAGACTTTCTAACTAGACCCTCACGTTTTTTGTTGCCAAATGCAATTAAAAATAACCTGTATTTAACCATGTTCATGTCATCAGATCCTCAGAGAGAACTTTTCCAGGGAGACATTGTATATTTCAAGTAGACTCCCTGATACTACTGACTGCGCGTAGTTCCATGCTGAATTCCAAAAAGCTTCAGCAAAAGCATCTTCATGGGGGATAGTTCTCATGCTGTACATCTCACTAGGAGCCAGGTGGATTGAAATCCTGCATGTTGTGCTTTTCATATGAGAACCAGTTACTGGTTTCATACATAAAGGCCTGTGGTTATTTCTTATACTAATTAAGGTTTTTGGTCTGGTTTGTTTTTGAATTTTAATATAACTGTGGTTGAAGTTTGAACCATAGCTTGCCAGTGTATGAAGTGATTTTAAAAGGAAGTGAAACATCTTTGCCTCAGTTTACCTTAAGCTTAAAGATTTGAATTGCAACTACAGAGCTTCTTGTTGTATACAAGATAGTCATTTAATGCACTTTATTTAAAAAAGGCACAAATTATTTTCTTTATAAAATGTTACAATTGCACTATGCTGTAAGAATTGGTTACTAAATATAAACTGTACAGTTTTGTAGTCAACATTGTGTTTAGTCATAAATGATTGAAACAATTACATATTTCAGTTAAATGTTAATTTTATATGTGGTGTATGTAGCCATAAATAAATTTTCCTTTTTAAAAAAAAAGAATGGTTGGTTGTTTAATTTCATTGAATTTCCCATTCTGTTTCAAATAACAGACTTATATCCTTTCTACAGATATAAGATTTAAGTGTGTTCACAGCAAAGAGATGACAGATGACACTGACTAAACTTGGGGGATTAAATTCAGATGTGCAAACTTAAGTTGAGCTTCTGTAGATCCTCTGCATCTACTAACACTGCAGAAGGAAATACGAGGCACTACAGACAAAAATGCTGAAAGAAGAGCTAACATGAGTTCTTGAACATAGAGTTACAAGTGAAAGCCAGAGTAACCTTCCATATCTACCTTTCTTCTTCAAGTTAATTTTCCTATGCTGCACTCTCTTCTGACATGCTGCCTTTTATTATCATTGTATAGACTCAGTTTTGGGGGACAAAATGCAGTATGGATTATAAGAAGTTCTGCATTTGGTCATACTAAATGGATCTAAATACTTAATATTTGTGTTAGCAGTCATTAACTGAGAGAGGTAAAAGTTACTATAGAAGTAAGAAACTGTGTTAACCTAGGTTTTTTTTTTTTTAAAAGTTTGGTCCTAATCCTTGAACTAAGTAACTGAAAAATCAGATGCATGATCACAGTTCTGTATTTCCAATTTGACTGTTTTAGACAGGCTAAAAGAAAATGGTGGACTGTCTCATTTTCCAAATTAAATTTTCTTTTATAAAATGTGTATCTTAATTCCTCTGAATCATTTTCTCACACACCCATCTTATTTTCCAGGCGTATAAATTGATGGAATGAGTTACACCTCTAACTGTAGGACTGACTGTCATGCACCATAGCCATTGAAATGTGGGCTCTGAAAGAAATGGGGCAGTGAGTGACAGATATCCAGGTAAATAATCAAGAGTGAGGCTGCTTCCTTTATTCTATGCAGTACTACAGTCATACATGTCAGATGGATCCTGGAGGAGGTCTTGGGGATGTTTACTTCTACCATGTACAGCTGTCCTCTCCACCTCTCATATCACCATTAGGCACCACCTGTTTTGTCTAGAGAAGAAACTGGTATCATAGTGCAGGAGTAGAGATCCAGTTTGTTTCTCTGAGGTTAAGCTATAGCCAAAAGGACTGCAGCACAGTGGTGACGAGGATGTATTTGATAAAGGTAAGAGAATTATGAGTAATGGGTATGCAATAGAACACTGATGTGGCCAACAATAAATAGCCACTGTATTTATAAGGATAAAACAGTTGAAAGCTGTCAGGACATGAAATAATTTCCATGCTACAGTAAGCAAAACAAAGTTTAGTTCTATAAGGCCCACAAGTGGAAATTAAAAAGTGTAGTTTCAGTGTTCTTTAGTTCAAGGATACTTGAGTGCATCGTTCCAGGTGTGCATGCCTGTTCTAAGGTTCATTTGAGTGTCTGTAAGTCACATCAGAGATGAGCTGCTGAGTTGGACGGACTTTTGGACACGATGCAGCGTATCTCACCTTCTTACTAAACTCTTATGAATTGTCTTAGTTATAGTAGGATGTCAGAGGGTGGCAGCTACCTCACCACTGTCCTATACCATGAATCTTTGATGTCCATGCAAAGTGTGAGGCCTCTGCAGTTCATGGAGATTTTACATTCATTGCTGAAAATGTTTAGGAGAAGTCATCAATCTGGCATGTATGACAAAGACAACTCCATTTGCAGATATTTTAAAAAACCACCATTTTAAAGTTATTTTGGAATTATCTATAATCATACACATCCAAGTAATTTTTTCTCTAAAATTGCTTTTAAAATTAGCAGCTCAAATCTCATTTTTCTTTCTAGTTTTATTTTAATTGCAATGTCATCTTCATAACAAAAATGCTCCATGGGGTTGGTACTACTTTGCATTTCTCTCATGTGGATGTGAGCTGAGCATCCCCACTGCTGTACAGCACATTACAACCAGCTCTTGGTTACTACATGCAGATCAGCTCTTACCTGAGCATATTCTGCTTGCAGATTTTATTGGGATTTTCTTTCATATCTGCAAAATCCTTTCACCCCCATATTTTGCACTAATTGTAAAGCTAGTGGCCTTTCAATCCAGGCATTCTTTATCTGACAAGAAGAGTTATTTTAATGTAACCAGGACACTGCCTTCCCACCAGTGGCCTAGCAGAGTTGCTTTCACCTTCATTTTTATCATGATGTATGGCATTTAAATGGTGCTTGACAGAAAGCCTATATAAACACATTTTCTAAGATACATTGAGTTTGTCATCATCATCATTTTGAGCTGTCAAGCTCAAAAAGCACACAGTTTCCAGAACAAGGATCAACACATTCCAAGTCATTCAGCATACAAGGGGAATACAGAGGATATGGCAAACTAAAGTGGAATAGAGTCCCCACAACTCCAGTTTCAGGCATTAGACAGGTCTAAATGGGGGCAGAGATTCCAAAATCTCAAACTAACCTCAGGATTTCCTTCCCTCCCCTGGCTATTCCTACTCTTTTCACCTTTGTATGAGGATTGACAAAGAGGGGGCTGGTTCTCACATGGCATCAGTTGCTGCAGCCTCCAGCTCCACTTTTGTTTTTTCCAAGAGCTGGAATTCCACAGTGGTGCCACTAGTGATGCAGTGCAAGGATGTACCTGAAAGTTACTGTTAACGTGGCAAATCATGAATCAGCAAGGGCATCAGGCTGGAGATGCATTTGCTATTTGCCAGTTTAGCCCAACAAAAAAACTACTCCCTGACATCCAAGCAGGTCAGATAGCCCCACTGCTTTTAGAGGGAAGCAAGGGCAAGGTCCAAGTCCACTGGCCCCGGCCTGGAAACAGAGACTGTTGGAGTGGGGGGCTGGTTCCTGCCCAGCCTCAGACACTCCCTTGGCTCTATTACTCTGTAGATATGGTTGAGTTCCCTGCCTGGCAAGGTAGCACATGTTACACTAAGCTAGGGCCACACAGCAGCAGCTCATCTCATCTCTCCCTTGATGCTTTGGATCTTTCTACAGCCTTGTTTCTTGCTCAGATGGGCTCCAGGATTTTATGTCAATGCTGGATTCCCAATCCCTCCACAGCTTTTTGTGGAACCTAATAGAGCAGATCTGGTTTTTGTTGTTTAATTAACTAGCCTGTATTAGCGGCCCTGGAGCTCTCTGCACTGATGTTGGTTTTGATTTGGGTTTTTACCCTCTCCTAGGAAGAGGTCACAGAAAAATGGTGTGGCTTCTTAATGTTCAGTCCATTTCATTCATCATGCTTTTTCTGGAAAGCATTTGTTTACCTTCCACCCAGCCACAGCTTGTGCACAGCCTCTACAGAAACACAGTCAGCCTTGCCAATAGATGTGTCTGGTGTTAGATCTGTGTTACCTCTGTTACCCCTGTGTCTGCCATCACAGCGTCGTTCAGGCTCGCTCCTGTTCAGCAGCTGCATGTCAGCTGTGGAATCGCGCTCAGAAGCCACACCCTTCCCTGGGAGCAGCAGCAGGACCTGCCTTTGCTAAAATCGCGTGTTTCTGCTGGCAAAAGGGACGGCCAAGAGAGTGTTCCTTGGTGTGCTGTTTGCTGCTGCTGTGGTCACCACATCCCTGGGGCCTGGGAGAGTGGGTGTGAGGGACAGACAGCAACAGGCAGTGTTCAGGGAGGCTGATTTCCTTTCCTGTGATCCCAGGTTGCGAGCAGTTATAGGAACAGACATTTACCTGTCCAGGGTATGTTTGCTGCTCAGCCATCCATGGTGCATCTTCCCTCTAAGACTCACCAGGCTAGCTGGGTGCTGCTAGACAGCAGCCCTGCCCTGCAGATATTCACCAAGGCTAGGCTAAGAGTGTGTACACTGCAGACTCACACAGCAGCTTGTTGGCTTCCAGCTCCTATCAATTCAATTTCTTTCCTTGCCTTTCCAAGGAATGTTGTACTCTTCTTCAGAGGTGAGATAAAGCATTCCTCAGAGCTCAGTAGTTTCCCTTACTCTCTTGAGTGTTTTTCTGCTTCTCCTTGATTCTATTAGAGGCTGTTTTAGTGAGCAGTCTTTGATCACACCTTGATCTGTCTCCAGAGAACTAAACAGCAGAATCCTCATAATTTCTGCTGCTTCACTAAATGATACAGTGTTTCATTAAAGACAAGTTAAAAACAGAACAAAATGCTTCTCTATGTCCCTTTCAATCACCTCACCTTCAGAGTCATTTGCAAAAAGACTTTTCCTTTTTCCTCTGCTTAGAAGTTATTTTCTACACCATTTAAATGACAGTTTAATCTTATGATAAAAGGACTTCCCCGAGCACAGGGTCCCCTTGTGTCAAAATATCAGTGGATTCCATATTTAACATCAGACGCAGCTGCCTTGCAGCCGTAGGTGAAGTTTCCCCTGTGAATAGCTTGCATGATATTATATCGCTGTGGAGAGAGCTTCCTGTTGGAAAGCTGTTCAGAGACAAAAGTCAGCAGGGCTCCAGCCCCCACAGTGGAAATCAGCAGCAAAAATCCTGAGCAGCAGCTAAGTACCTGTAAAGATGTCAGTGGTTGTGGAAAGGTGGGGCCGTGAATAGAATAATTCAGACCTTTAATGATAAAGTACCAATATTGTTTTGAAAGATACAGAAGGCTTGACAAACACCCGTAAAGTGCTTCACGACAGATGGCAACTTGAGCACAAAGAGGTCATATCAAGCATGTGGCAAACACAAATATCTGCTGCTCTTCCTTCTTGCTTCCCTAAGTGTTTGCTGTGAGAATGTGGCAGATAAGACTAGTGCTCTCTGTCACTGTGCATTTGTGGGATTAATGTCTAAAAGAAATTATTACAGTGAATTTAACATTTACTTAAAAGTTCTGAACAATTTCCACTCCTGAATTAGGCTCCATCACATTACATCACCTGCATGTCTCTCTCTCAGTAGCTTATATTGTCTGAAAGAGTACTGCCACATAGCAGTTGTAAAGCATAACATAATATTGCCTTGTTTCATGCTTAGAGTGTAAAACAGGCTGGCATCAGCCTTCTGCTGATGCAGAAGCAAACAGCAGCGTAATAAAAAGAGATGGCAATTTGAAAGGCTTCCAGCAATGGGGCAGGGTAGAGATAGGGATACTTCACAGATTCTGTGGAGGTTTGGGTACTGTTCCTCTCCTTGCATGCTGCAGACATATCTCCAATCTGAGCCAGGGAAGACCCAAGGGGAGAGACAGCAACTGAGAGTTTCTGGGCAGTGCATCAGGTTAAAACCTATGAGACCTAAGGTTTATTTGACCCATTAAAAGCTACTATAAGCCTCACTTCCAAGAGGGTTTTACCAGATGCTTTTCTTTCTTGGTGAAGCTGGAGCCCAAGAGGTATTTTGCAACCAGCATCCATTGGTTCAACTACAGCAGAGGAACAATTTCCTGCAGAAAGGTCACAGGCCATTTGCAGCTTTCCAAGTCAAAAGCAATCCTTAAAACTCTCATCTAAAAACCACCTGGCAGCAGTTGTCAAGCACTGTAATTGCCCCTGTGTTGTAGCAGCTGACTGTGAGAACCAGAACTCGAAACAAAATCCTACCCAGGAGAGATTATGGGTTTGTTACTGATGGTAAAAACAGAGCAAATGTGTAAGTTGAAGAGCAGGATGTTGCTTTTGAGTACACAGTATCATGGCTGGAATATGAAGTTCCAGAAATAAGTGAGGTAATGAGCTGGTTCCTGTGTTACATGAGAGCTCATCTTATCTACAGTGAGCATTGTAAAAGAATTCAGGAAGCAATACGGAAACTTTTTGATAGCTCTATTTCCTCTATTTCAACATCAGGAGAAAGAGAGGTCTGGGTAGCTGGTGAGGTATAGAAATGGTATTTCAGATGACTGAGAGACAAAAAAAGCTTGGAAGCCAGCAGGGCAGCTGAGATGGACTCAGCTTGGACCAGCCTGGAGGAAAGGATTTTTATGTCGATGCATGAGTGTTGATATAAAATCAAGTTTAGCAGATGAAATTACTAGAGGGGAACTGATGGGAAACTGACATTTATGTAAAACATACAGACATCTGTCCTTTAACCTACAAAGGATTCATAATACCTAAATTGTCATCAAGATAACAGAGGTCAGACTGCTGAACAAATTGACATCATCTTGTGCTGCATTTGGATGTTCAGAGGTTTGTTTTATAAACACACACCTCTACAGGTAGTACAAGTCAGAGGTTGCACAACAGCCTGCGAGGAGACACTGGGGGAGCTCGGCTCGTTCAGCCTGGAGAAGATCTGGCTTCACAAGGACCCAACAAAGCTGTGGGGGTGTTATCAAGAAACACATCCAGGATCTTCACATGGTGCATGCTGAGAGCCCACAGGCCCCAGTGAAACAGTGAGGAGGAGACTGGATGTAAAGAGAAATTATTTCCCCATCAGGACAGCCAGGCAGTGGCACAGGTTGACCAGAGAGGCTGTGCATTCTCTCTTGGAGGCTTTCAAGACTCTGCTGGATAAAACCTTGAGCAAGCTGGTCTGACCATGCTTTGAGACAGAGGTTGGACCAGAGACCTCCTGAGGTCCCTGCCAACCTGAACTATCCTGTGGTTCTCATGGACAGTGAGACACAACACCTGTAGATGTCCATACCATGATCTGGAAGGCTTAGACCTTGACAGAGCATTATCATAGAATCATAAAATGCTAAGGGTTGGAATGGTCCTTAAAGATGATCCAGTCCCAATGGCCCTTACACCACGCCTCCCAATCAGCCCGGCTGCTCAAGGGCTTATTCAACCTGGCCTTGAACATTGTCAGGGTTAGGGCATTCACAGCATCTCTGGGCAACCTCTTCCAGTGTCTCACCACCCTGACAGTGAAAAATTTATCCCTAATATCTAACCTAAATTTCCCATTTCAATTTGTACCTATTACTCCTTGTCTTATTTTTAGTTCATAACAAGGAGGTAGATAGAGATCAAGCCTTGGAAGATACTCCCTAGGAAATGGGGGATCCCCATCTCCTGACACGCAGATCAGCTGCTGGAATGGCTTGAGCCAAGCACAGACTACTGGATTTAGTGGAAAAATAAACAACTGGCAAATTAAAAGAGCCTATAAAATACTGGTGGTCTGGCTCAAAGATCTAGTGGACATTTCTGGTGTTAAACAGTAGGAGCCAATGACCGTGGTCACAGCAAAGGCATTGACAAAGCCTCCACAAGTTACATATTGGATTTTCCTCCTATACCTCTTGGTATCTGCTGCCTTGAACAGTAACAAACAACTCTGGTGCCTGCCAAAGGGGAAGAGTAGAGAAAGAATGGGCCCCCAGCCATTTTTTTTTCACTTTTTACACTATGCCCTTCTTAATTTTAAGGATTTCCCCTATTACTCATAACATTGGATGCTCCTAGAAGGTAACACATTTTAAAATTTCAGACCTTACAAGAAGATCCGCTTTGGGGCATGAGCATTGGAAATAAAATTAATTAAAATTATACCAAGGTCTTAATTGGCCCACAGTGGGTTTATGTCATATCAGAGGCAGTATTTAAACGAAAAAATTAATGCTTGTGTGTCAGTCTACTCAAAAGATAAACCAGAACAGCAGAAAGATCAGAGTTACAGCATGAGGCAGCATTAGCATTTGGATTCTGAGTCGGAAAAATTTCCTAATACCATTCAAAGCATGTTCTTTGTCACACCAAACAGCTTACAGCCACTCAATTCTAGCCCAAGTTGTAGGCAGATTTCAAGTCTGCAGGGCCATATCATCTGGAAGAATTAAGCAGAACCTTGTGTCTGCAGGGTACCTGGCACAACATACCTTGGTCCTCACCTTAGAATTATAGATAACCTGTGTTTAATACAAATTTTGAAATATTGCTATCAATGACAATTACAAGTTCACCATGGTTTACTCATCTACTTGAAATAATTTGAGGGTATCAGTCAAGTTGGGAGTGACTGAGTCATTATTCCTTTGATGTTTGACTCTCATTAATAGACTGGAAAAGAACCATGAGCACAAAAGTAACGTAAAGACATCTTGTCCTCTGTAGGACTGAGGTACAAGGAAAAGCTTGCACAATTTCTGGATGGAGTGAGCCTTCCAGTTGCCAGGACTACCAACGCTGAAGTCACAAGGGGAAAAAAAAGGAAGGAAAAAAATTCCTGCCTCTGCCAGCATTACTAATCAAGTATTAATGGTTATGACACAAACATTTTCTATGGTAGTTGGTGCATTGCTAAACTAATATATATTCCTTAATATTATTTTCCATATGATTATGTCTGGCATTATCTCTCTAAATACAATACAGTTTTGCTGATATAACAAAATAAAATGCTACACATCCACAGTTTATAGAAATTCCTGTTCCCTGCCCTGTCTTTACAATGGACCAAACCACACGAGTAAGTAAAGTAACAGCTCGTTTGACAGTGTCCTAGCCACTTGTAAAAACCCCTTGCTAGGAATCCTGGTCAAACTGTTTTTGGGCTTTTGTCCTATTCGAAAGATTCATTGGAAGGCTTGAATCTGCAACAGGAACTTATTCCTGACTTATATTGCATGTATATTTAAGAAATGTTCACACTCAAAAATATGGGATGGAAGTCTCCATATCAGCCATCTAGACCAATTACAATGGGCCCACCACCATCCTGCCTAGCTAAAATCTGCTCACCTGGCACTTGTATCTCCATCAGCCAGAGAGAGAAACATGGTCACAGTTCATTTGCAGTTGGTCACTGAAAGCCCTGAGTACTAACTCCTGAGTGACATTCTGGGAGCCCAGCCTGAAACAGAGCAGAAGGTGCCCTATAAATCCTCAGCAACTCAGCCTTGGAGGGTGTGAGGCTGCCAGGGAGAGTCATCACTTAGCCTGAGGATGAGAAGGAAGAGGGAAGGCTTGTCTTTAGGGGAATGTGGGTTATAAACTGTGCCAGGTTTCACCTTAAAAGAAAAACATCATTTCCTAACTTTTCATATAAGAGTGAAAAAAGCATACCCACACAGAACAGAATAAAAAAAAAAATGTCCCTCCTTGCCATTGAAACCTGGGCTCTCTGACCTGGTTTACTCTATTGACCACCAAAGGCCACCAAACCTCTTTGCTTTGGGTAGGAGGGAAGTTCTCTGGAAGGTGTAGAAAGTGAGGTTTGGGGAACACATGCTCACATAATTCCCTGAACACTTGTGGAAATGAAGATGTGTGGAGAATCCCTTCCACATGGAGTGTATTCCACAATGGAGACTAACAACAGAGAAATAATGAAGCTCCAGATGTACCAAAAATCATAGTATCGCACACACATTTATACCCATCTATAAGGTAAAGCCTGTCCATCACCACTCTGCTCCCTGACAGGAGAAGGAGCAGCTCAGGAGAGTCACTGGGGAGCCCACTTGGTAGGCATTGGTGTTTTCCCAAGTGGGATCTGAGCAATAAAATGCAGCAGAGCTTAGACAGCCCAGCAGAGCTGCCCACCAGCTGGGCAGGGTACCTGCCACCTACCTCTGCTACAGCACGAAATTGTTTGTGAGCCCTGCCAAGCAGCTGATCTGAGGTGCACCAGAGCCCATTCTCACTTGAAAGACAAAGAAACTGAAATAAACCAAGAAAGAAATTTTGTCTTTATGAGTACAACTCCCAGGACAGCAAGGCTTTCCCTCAGCTCTATATAACCAATAAAAAGGAATTACAGAAACCACATTACTAAAATTATCTTGGGCCCATGCATATTCCTGCAAGCATTAAGAGCAGATTAAAACCAGAGTAGCTAGTAACAGGGCTGTCTCATCCAAAACATTTGCCTATCAATGAGAGGCTGTTTGTGTAACCCTCTCCCGAGGAGAAGCCAAGCACCAGGAGCTGGAGGATCCTGAAGCTGCTGCAAGGCAGCCCTGGTGTGAGCAGCAGGGCAGAGGTGCCCTGACCAAAGCCCAGGGGAACGTGCAGGACAAGCTGTAGTGCCACCTCCCTTTTTGTCCTGGTTCTTTTTTTTCCCCCCCTGCCCCATTCTAGCAGGTATTCTTTTCTGCCTTTCTGCTTCCTCTCTGCCTCCTACCAAAGTAGTTCAGGAATTGGCAGGAGATGCTCTTTGGCCTCCTTGTCATTACATTTAATTAGAAGACACCCTCATTTGCTTTGCTTTTGCTCTCCTACCTGGCAGAGTAATTTGCATTTCACAGGCCATTCTTGAGTCTTGTTCTTCCTCTGCCTGAAGTGAGTAGCACAGAGGGTCACACTGAGCAGCTTAGCAGCAGCAGCTGTGGCACAGCCAGAGTCGACAGCTGAAAGAACACCTGGAAAGTCTACAGAACTGGTTAAAAATTAATGAAAAGGGGAAAATGCTGAACATGCAGTATACCTGGGCTGTCTAAGGTCAGTGCAGACACAGAGAGCATCACAACTAGATGGCACACGGAGAACAAATCAAGCCCTAAGCACCTCTCCAACACAGTGTTAAGAAATTCATGGCAGTTGTATGATCTACCCCCTTTGTGTGTGCCTGGAATGTCTTGTCAGGAAATACAGTTCTGGAATTCCCATCTTCTCTTTGAATGGCACAGCAATGAGGCAGCACTTCAGTCTCCAGGTCCCTTTGTTGTCAAGCTGTGCCAGTATTGCTACCAAGAGCAGTAACTCATACCAGATCCAGTGCTGAGTCATTTTTTTGGCTTCATTACATAATTTGCATCAGCAGTATCATAAGAAACCATCTGCTTTCAGAGACCAGACATATTTACAACACCATGCCCTATACCATAAATTAGTAATAGAGCAACTGCCATGGGTGCCCAGATGAAGAATAATCACAAACACTTCCATAGTCACCTTCCCAGTGGATGCTGAGTGCTAAGAGCTTTTCAAATCTCTGCTATAATAGTACAGATTACATTGAACCATTTCAGATTGCTCTTGACTTTGCTTTTGTCCATGCCTATCCTTAAGCCATGCTTCCATGGCCGAAACTTCAAGTCTTCAATACTTACAAGTGAAATTTGAAACTTATGATGTGCATAAGCTTTTCCTCAGGTGCACTCTTAAAGTGACCTGGAATTATTAAAAATACTAGTGGGCCAGGAAAAATAGGTATGCTGCTACATTAAATCCCAAAAGAGATTCATTGCTGAGGAGGCACTCTAGGAACAGAACAATGAAAAGAATCCTGTCTGCTCTATTTCTTGCCACCTGTTCACGAGGCTTTTTTTAGTCTGGTTCACTTAAAGAAACAGCAGTCATCTGGCAGAGTTGAAATGCAAACACAAATCAAAATGCAAGCCGTGGAATTTGTTTTGGCTAGAGATCTACAGAGATAGGAAAATATGATAACTGTATAATTCACAAACTCTAGGCATTTCAATAGAATTATCTATAAGCCAAGTCAATTACCTTGAAAGAAATATTTCAGAATCTCTTCTCTTTCCTAGAAAACATCAATATATTTAATAAAATTTGCAGTATCTAAAGTTTTCTTCCATATTTTTTTGTCTAGATAGGACAAGCAAAAAAAAATTAAATTAATTCCTTATGACAGCATAGGAAATAAGGAATGCAAAGTAGATACAGCCTTTTAATGCAGCAGTAGAGATGCAGTTTTACAGAAAAGAAATTGTCTGTCTGTACATGGTTTTTCTGTACATACAAAAGCAGCTGTATTACAGAAGGTTATTAATCAAATAGGCTCACCACTTCAATTTCTAAGCTCCAAGAAATTCTGAGAAAACCTTGGTCTAAAGAAGTCACAGTTTTGAGTAAATTACTTGGAAGTCATTATGTGTTCTCTGGAAAAAGTAATTTTTCAAGCTACTAAAACAGCCCATCCAAAAAGCCACTTATTTTCCTCCCACTACCACAATTTTGTCATCCTCCTCTCCCTGCTGCAGTCCTCTTGCACCTGATAGTTCTTGCACCTTTGTAAGCACAGAAAATTTAACAGACCTAACTTGGTTGTGCAAAGCCGATTAAAACCAGAGGAGAAGAGGTGATGTAAAGAACCAGAATAAAGTTAATCTTGGATTAATGGCTGTATTCATCATACAGAAGGAGAGAGAACATTTGCAGGATAGTCAAGAGGGTGAAAAAAAAAAAAGTCCCACAACTTGGAGAAGGTACAGAGAAACAGCCAGGGCGTGTCAATACTCCAGCACATCATGTTTACTGTGCTCTGCTACTGTGAACCACGGCATAAGGTTTTATGTACCAACCATGGGCATTCAGTCAATTTTAGTTGTATTTCCTGTTGTGACATGCCTTTGGAAAGAGACATTGTTCTGACTGAAATGTTTTCTTTCACTCTCACTTTTCCCATCTATTCAGAGTCAAAGCAAATTACAGAAAAAGAAAGCCTTCAGAATGGCTGAAGCAGATTATTATACGGCTCCAGTTAGCTCAAAGGAAAAAACAAAAACATATCAAGTGGCAGCAATGCTTTTCCAAGATAGGATGCTGGACTGGGAACCACAGCATTGCTGCTTGTAGGAATGCACTGGCAACGGGTTCTTTGCAGAGAAGGCTAGGTTTAATCTGAATCTACTCCCTGCTTGGTATCAGTACACAGTTAAATTGTGTAGAGTTTGGTCCATAGCAAATCTGCTCATGGGTGGGCTTTGAATCAGCAAAAAGTCAATGTTCCTGTTCAGATAATGTGGCTGCCCACCAACTACCCCTCAAATTCAGATTCTTTCTGTGTTTATACACTACCTGCATTGCAAGCTTCTGGCCATAACCTCAAACACTAATAAAATGATGTTTCTCATTCTGAAAGAACAAAAACCCCATCTGGAAACTGCAGATATATCAAATTTATGAAGAGAGGATAAAATGATCCTTTTTATGCTATTAGTACTATTGACTTGTAATCTCTTGATGCAGTTTAGATATGATGGAATTTCAGACTTAATATTCTACCCAGAGGATGATATAAAAGCTATTATTGATTTCCACTCCCTACAAGCTGACTTCATTTCTATGTAAATTAAAGACTGTATAATATATTTCACAATATAGATTAGTTGTCATTCAAGTGTTGATCTACTCTCATGCCAACAGGCAAGTTCTAGGCAATAATACACCCAGTGAAATCTGGTTTGGCCTTTGCCCATTAACACACACATCTACAGGCACATCATCTAACACCATAAGGAAAAATTAGGATGTATTTTTTGTGAGAGGAGTGGTGTACTTAGCAGCGCTGCAAAAAGCATCACTCACCATCATTGTCCCAGAGGAATAATTACCCCCTTTCTATTCACCCGAGGAGGACAGGAGAAGACAGCAATGTCTTCCACCTATCAACTACTCAAATCCTTCAAATATTTGGAGAACTTCCAGAAGAGAAAAAATAAAGCAGCAGCATCAACATGGTAAGGTCTCCCACACAGCACTCCAGCAAGCTTCTCCCCTAACACACATGTGGGGAGCAGGGAACATGGTCACTGCCAACAGCTCTCCCTGCAGTGAGGTGCTTCCTATGTGCTCTTCCCTTAGTGACCATGAAGGATTTGTTTTCTCCTCCTCAGAGCCATGAAGACTGGTCTCAATCATCTGGCACCTTAACCCTGCCATGAATGTCCTTGTTACACGCTAAGGGGGGGAAAAAAAAAATGTTACTGTAGGTGTCAGGGGCCACATCAAGCCTGGAGCAGCTTGGTTTGACCCTGCTGCAAGCAGGACGCTTGGCAAGAGAACTCCTGAGGCATCCTCCTGCCTGAACTACCCTGTGATTCTATGAAGGAGCAGTGGAAAGGCTTCCTACTAAGACTGGCTTCTACCACACAAAGGAGCAGCACTGGAGTCTAAGGAAAGAGCATTAGCTCTTGCTGCCAAACATACTTCCCTTCCTGACTAGGAAATGGGTATCATTTCCCCATCCAAACCTGTGCTTGCACACAACAGAATGTGGGAAAACTTAAGTCTGCCAAAACCCTATTCTGATCCTCCAGTTTGTTTCTAAAAGGCAGCCACAAAACTCTCACCTCCTTGAAAAACAGCCTTACCAAAACCAACCAATCCCTCAGATTATTTCTCATTAGGCTGCTGATAGGCTTTAGAAAATCTCTCTGGGTGGTGAAATTCAAAGCACATCATCCAAGCAAGGCTAGAGACGAACAACCAAGGTTTTCTAGTTTCGTATTAGGCTCAGCTCCAGCCACTGGAAGTCTGGTGATGAAACTTGCTGTGCAACTAACTCATTTCATTAGTGATTTTTATTACCGTGTCTCAGAACCTAAACAGCACATCCACTTCTAGTCATACATCATCTTTCCTGTAAAAAGATTTTTAACTCAAGCATTGCATTTACAGCAACACAGTTATTAAGCATTGATGGGCAGCATCTGTAGAGATCAAGCACATAATTGAAAGCAATGGGCACAAAATGACACACAAGAAGTTTCCTCTGAACATCAGGAAAAGCTCTTTCGCTGTGACCCTGACTGGGCACTGGCACAGGTTACCCAGAGATGCTGTGGAGTCTCACTCCTCAGAGATCATCAAAGCCATCTGGACATGGTCCTGGGCAAACAGCTCTAGGTCATTCTGCTTGAGCAGGGGCTGGATCACATGAACTCCAGAAATTCCTTCTCACCTCAAGCCCCCTGTGATTCTGGGAATGAAAAGTTTTAAATGTCCAGCATTAAGCTGCTGCAATTCACATCCCTCTCCCAACTTCCTTGGAGGCCTCCTCTTCAGCTGTACAAAGTCACATCACTTCACAGCCAGGGCAGGCTCAGGGGACTTGTGAGGACATTTACAGGTGGGAGCTCAGCCAAGGCGCAGTAAGTTCTTCCTCAGCTGTCAGACCTTATCACTCCAGTGCTTTTAGCTTCATGGCAGTTTTACATTTCAGAGCACTTTA
The DNA here is from genome assembly GCA_013397375.1 of Toxostoma redivivum. Lineage (NCBI taxonomy): Eukaryota > Metazoa > Chordata > Aves > Passeriformes > Mimidae > Toxostoma > Toxostoma redivivum. Next base: position 1,237,043 of record VXBI01007046.1, on the reverse strand, counting down.
TTCCAAGTTTGTCAAGGACCGAGACTCTGAGCCTCCAGCAATCAGCAGAGTGCACAGAGATTTTTCTGTACATCCACTTTTTACTACACTACCACTCGATAACTGAGAGAGGAACGTCTCTCTCTAACTCGAACTTCTTCATCTCCTCTCTGTCCTCATACAGGGAAATTTAAATTGGAACAAGCTCTTAGGATTGCCCCGTTTGTCCACTGGAGGTCAGTCTCTTGCTACAGAAGAACTGTCCCTTTCACCTGGGTCAGCAGGGGACAGAACTCTTGCAGCAGTACCTCATTTTCCTGTCACAGGATTTTAAGGCTTTGGGTACAAGATGAGGACAGAAGCCTAGGGCAGTCCATAATGGAAGGTTGCTCCTGGCATGTCCTTTCCCAGTCGAAGTGAAGCAAAGAATTGCAGGAAGCTCAAATGTCGTGTTTTCCCAGCTATTGAGTAGGTTCGACTCAAAAGCTCCAAGTGCCCTCCTACAGCTCTCCTGCCACCACTGCAGCGTTGCAGGAGCCAAGTGGCAGACTCGTCTCTTGGGTAAAAAACTATCTCACTAGGCAGGGAATTCGTAACTGAAGAACGAGCATTTTGAAACATTTTCACGCTTTCTGCATTATCTGGCTTAGCATGTAAATCAAATACTAAAGTGTAATTACCAGCCAATAGATTTTTACTATGCAGTTAATCCTACTTGGCTCGTGTGCCAGGACGAGCTCCAGAGAAGGCGGCTGTTTCGGCTGCTGCTCAGGCTGCGTAGGAGAGGTGCTGCACCACGCTACTTTCAGCAACACCCGCTCATTAGCAAGGCTTCCTCAGCTACTGCCAACACCCTGCCACACACTCGGCACAAAGATGCGGGTGTTTGCCTCTCCCAGGCTGAGCAACAGATGATGTTGAAGCATGGCAACAGCAGCGACCAGGAGCCAGGCAGTGTGGCAAGGAAGGGCGGACAGCCACGAGAACGGGGCTGTTTGGCAGTCACACCCAGCACAGGCACTGCAGTCCATACCAGTACTTTAGTCTGGACCAGAAGCACTTGGGAGGCAAATCTGCTCACTCCATCTCTCCGTGCTGTAATTCCCATCACGGACCAGCACGGGAATTCGATTCGTGCCAGATGCAGGCAGGCACGAGACCTGCTCCCACTACAGCTACAGGCATTTAGTTTGCATGAAGCAGAACTGAGCCCAGCCCTGCTCTACAGGCTGGCTCCTTTGAGCACCACTTCTGAGTCACCTGGACATGATCTCACCGGCCACCTGACATCAGGGCTGTCTAGGCTGCAGTTTCAGGCATTAAGATTGATGAGATGAGACAGTCCCCGTGCTGTGGATCTCTAGATCTGGAACTTTCAAGTTCTACTTTATTTTCTTTAACTGCTGTGCTAAGAAACTAATGGTGCCTCCTGTATCTTCAGTTCTATCCTGACGATCACTGATGTTCTCAGAGGAAAATTTTGTTCTTTTCATCCCACTACCTCTCCATTTCATTCCATACGTGCTTCCTGAGGCAACAAAATTTTCTGCATCCTTTCTACAGCACTGATATTCCTGTTATCATTCAAGCAATTGGGTGAGAATAAATAGTTGCAGCCCAAACCCAGAGAGAAGTAATACCTGCAGCAGGCTGGTAATTGCAGCAATTGTGCAAAGCTCACATCTGGAAGCCTTAAAACAGAGCAGCCCTTCAGAGGTGTGCTTTATCCACACATTCTTTTTATATATCCTACCACCCTGAGTATAGTATGTTTTGCTTTCTGAGCAGAACACAGTACCAGTTCCCTAGACTCCTTTAGCAATTTTTGTATTCATGAATTTTAAAAGAGACCTATTTAAAATGTCAGCTTAAGCCTATTTATCCTAATCAGGTATCGAGGCTAGCAGCGCCGCCAGTGCCATTCATGTCTCATCTGATCAGTGAAGGAAATAAAAGCTGAAGCAGGCAGATGGCTGAATCGAAGAGAAAGGTCATTGCATACCGCAGCTGGTAAGGTGAAGAGAATAAAATAGGGAAGGTGATCTTCAGGGAAAAAGGTTAAAATGTAGCCTCAACATTTGGAGCTTCGGTATGGAGATAAAACAAATACAAAGAGAAGTACCATCAATTTCACCAAAGCACTTTCTCCTATTGTTTAGAACAGAAAAAAAATGTGGACCTTTCTCTTTTTCCTCCATCTCTGTCATAAAAATCTTTGTTTTATACCTCCCACTTAAGAGACAGAAGAATGCCACAGATCTGTGCTGTTATCTCTCCATGTAAGTGAGGCATCCATGCTTAAATGCTTGTACTTGGCTAATACAGTAAATAAACAGCAATGTTATAGACAACTCCCACATCTCCTCTCAAATAATTCTAGCTGTTGGAAGCTGCCTCACTATTTGGTGTATGTTAACTAGGTTTGAAAAACCCTAAACTAAGGACTTATTATCTCTTTCAGCTAAGTATGAAGTAAATCTATCAAGCCATATAAATTATTCACATAAATTCTAGAAACAAAGCAAGTAATATAGGATAGGAGGGGCACCACAGGAGAGGGATGGAGCATACTTTACTTAAAAACCTGTGGTAGACCTAAATTCAGTTTTCTAAGCAGACCGCGTCAATTTATAAAGATGGCTCTTAAAAAATTTCAAAAGCATGGGTTGTCGTGATAATCACTGGGAGTTTTGAAGAGAGTACAAGGAAAGGTCAAAAATGAGATACTCTTTCAGGTAAGCACTTGGCTGATGGCAGTCAGTTGGGTAAAACTGACTGAGCAGCAATCATGCTTATCTTTCTTAAAACATTTGTGAAATGTCACAGTGGTGGCTTTGCATCACTTAAGGCAAATCAGTGGCTGGTCCTGGGAGGAGCAGTGAGCCAGCAGGATCCAGGTATTTTAAGGTAAACCCCAAATGCCCCAAAGAACTGCAGACATTTATAACTAATCAAGATCACATTCAGCACAGCACTGCCCACATGATATATCTTAGTCTTGACACAGATTAAATATTCTGATGAACCTACACACAAGTTCCTCAAAGCAATACAAAAACTTTACCATCTGCTGTAAGCAAAACTTCTAAACCTTTGTTACAGCAAAATGTGCCATAAATACAAATTATGTAGAAATTAATTTATGAGGAAACTTTAACAGCCATCCTTGAAAGCATTACTTTGGTTGTCATTCTAAACACATGAAGCAAACAAAAATCCTTCTTCCTCAAAGACATAAATAATGATTACAACATAATGGTAACCCAGCTGTGTGAAGGCAACCTAAGAAGAGTTTTAGGAAGCATACTAAATTTGGAAGGAAACATGATCAGAACAGAAAAACAAACCACTGCAGGTATAGCTGAAAACACCCCAAAATCAGACCAGAGAAAATGAATACAAACAAATATAAGTGTCTCAAGTGAGGCCTCAGATGGTTGGGATAAGCAGCAATTTTAGAAAGGCTTAGCTTAATGATGAAGTGTGACTCTATGATAAACAATCCTACTACCATCATCCTCCTCTGTGCAGAGGAAAATCCCTGTGCCCTGAAACAGCACCCCTTTTAACATCCACTGGTACCAGCACACTCACAGATCTACCCAAGGGAAAGACACCATGGCCAACCAACCAAACCACAGGTCCTGCTGAAACAGGGAAGGAGAATATCTTTGGCTGGTAACTAAGGTGCAAAGCATCTACTGAAAACCAGGAGGATGAGACTCAGGAGAGGAGGCAGAGGGACATGCTGCAGGTGACAGCTCATGCTGGGCTGTGTTCAGGAGAGCAAGGGCACTGCCACCATGGCTGGTGACAGCATTCAGTTTGTGAAGGGTGACAGGGAGTAGGCATGAGCCATTCAGAAAGTAGAGAAGGTGACTGGTAAGGGACTAGAAAGTTAAGCTCACCAGTGAAATCAAACATTAACAGCAGGATGGCTCAGGAAAACTTGACTGAAAAATGCATAGCACTGGCAGATACCAAGAGAGCACCTGATTTCCTGGAACAGGGGAAAGAGATGAGTTCTGCCACCCCCTTCAGTGTAGCTAGCAGACTTCTGTTTAGAGTTGCTGCCTCAGACAGAGGACAGGCTGTCCACTATTAACTGGCATTAGGGTAACTTGGGCAGATTCTCAGGTCGCTTTTCCCTTCTCAGTCCTACACTAGACTGGCAATGAGTGACTTCTGAACAGAGCAGTTTTCACTCGTGCAACAGCACAGAGCAATTTAAATGCCGAGTGACTCAGAAAGGCAGCACACTTAAGACAAGCTGCTGACACCTCTCAAAACAGTTGTCCTCAGCTCTAATCTCCAAATTACTCTGCACATAACCCCTTGACAAGAGAAAAGCACAGAACTCCACCCTCTCTGGCTAATCAGGTAAGAAGTTCTCTATCTGCAGCAGTAAGAATAATCTCCAAGACACTACTATATTTAGCTAAGAACCTTAGGGGCAACTTGTCTTCTTATGTAGCTGAAAAGCCCAGCCCAGCACAAACCTGAGAGTGCTTTCCATCTATGTCACCCATAGATGAGAACGTGTTTCTCCAGAGAAACCTACAGAGACTTGACAGCACATGAAAAGAGATTCTTTGCCTGTTAGGAGAGAAAGCAAGATATGAAATTGCTTCTCCTTTTCTTCTTTTGTACCTCAAGTACTTATTTTTCTCAGTGTTCTTTCTCTTCTTTTTTTTAATGAAAGATGGTCAGCTGGGAAACCACAGTCCTTCTGGAGTAGCCACATTTCCTTTAAAGTCCAAGGAAACTGGTAAGGGTGTTCAGTGATAAGCTCAAGTCTCTCATGACTTTTCTGCGGCAGACACCAGGGCCTGAGGGATTCTAGCAGGGATTATAGTTTTATTCCTTATATATCACCCTCAATGTTTTAGTACCTGAATGAAGATCTGATTCAATATGCTAAAAATCCTTGGACTTGAATCAATGTATGTATGGACTCACTCTTACCAGGAATGCTTCAGACTAAAAGTAAAAATCCACACCCCCACAGGGCAAGTACTCTTCCCCAAAGCAGACTACAGCAGGCTGATTTTCTGTCTGGTTTTGCAGAAGGAAAAAAATGTGTAATGTCACCTTAAAGAAAATTCACTCTAAAAAACCATCTCTGGATAAGCTGTTCTAATATTTATTTTACTTCCTGGCTGGGAACTAATATCTCAGCTCAAAATTTAATTTGTACAACTTCAGCTTCCAGCCATAAGATTCTAATGAAGTCTTCATTATTATCAGGCTTACACTCAGTTCAGTTTACTGTGAGATTTTGAACATTTTTAGAAACTGCATCTTTGCTGTACCCTCAGGTATGTTGTTTCAAAGGGAAAAGAACACCTCTTCATTATTAAAACAGTGCCCAGCACAGGAGAGACAACATAGCTGAAAAATACAGAAAGAACCAATTTCCTATGGAGACATTTCCCTTCCTCCCAACTCTATCTGCATACTGCAAATGAGCTCAATTTGGAGCTAGTTCTCAACACCATACATCCCCTCTTACAGTAAAGGTGTTTTTCTTCTCCATTCATCTTGGTAAGACTAATCTCAAATACCCAAAAATCCAGTTCAGTTTAGTTCCATAAGAGTTCTTTAAAATTCAAAAGACAACCAAAAAAGCAGTAGAAGCAGCATGCTGAGTGACCATCAGTCCTAATTCCAACTGAGCTACAACAAGCAGTTATAAATGCTTTACTAAGAGAATCTTTAAACCAAAAAATTTTAAGCTTGCATATTCAGTTTCTATGTAGAATTGGTATCTAAGATTTGTGCTCTAAATTATTTGAATTAAGTTCAAATCAAAAAGTGGGAAATATGAGAGAAGTAAGAACTGAGTGCCAGAGGGACTGAGGTTTTCAGTTGAACAGAATAAAGATTAATTTATTTTCCCAAGAAACAACTGAGTCTAAGATGCAAAACCAAATCTGTTTAATTTACAGTTGAGCTACTATATTACACAATTGGTTTATATAAGTTCTTCCCAGCCAGATGAAAAGCTTCACCTGGCTTTAATCTGATTACAATTAAAAGATTAAATTTAAAGTATTTTTCTAGTAGGCCTACACAGGTTTGTATTTAACAGTTTTGTGCTAGGTGTCACTGACCTACAAAGACAACTTCTTATTAAAAAAGTGGGAAAGAAGACTTGCTGATGTGACTTATATTTTCTGCCTTGTTCTTTCTGGAAGCAAAGCTGGCATTTAATGCATTTCACTGGGAAAAAAATCCTTAAAGCTACCTGTAGGCAAATTCATACCTGCGTAGAACAGCCAGGAACTTGGAGCTTGAATCAAGGCTGCAAAAGAACCAGTATGGATGTTAGCAGGAACAGCAGTACCTCAAGGGAATCTGGTTTTGTAAACTCCATCCTTCATCCCAGGAACACCACGCCTTGGGATCAGAGATAGCATTTGGAAGCCTTACATTTTCACTTCTGTTATTGGTAAGTTAAAATACAGATTAACAGCAAAATCTTACTAATCTAAGGAAAGAAACACAGGCTCAAAAGTGAGATTTTATTCGTATTTGTTACTTATGCACAACCTGAAGTATGATAAAAACAGCCTAGAATAGTGTTTACATCACTCAATTCAATTCACATTTCATCCATAAAATACCAAAAGGAAAATGACAACATTGCAGGTTCAGAAAAACAGGTTGGCTACTATGACTGAAAAATCTACACTATCTTCACTGGTCACAACTGATTGCTTTGTTTAATGCTTATTATTTAAAATAAGCATGAATTACAAAATTTCAGACACCCAACTTCTGTGCTCAGAAAATATATCTTCTGTCATATCAAATTTCAGTAGATTGCAAAGAATTTTCTGCTGAGACATTTCATTTCAGCATGTATCAAAAGTACATTGAGAGTGCTCTCACCATCTGTGCAGTAACGTAACACTGACGTCCCAGTTGCACCTTCAGCTGCCTGAAGAGAATAATTTTGCAGGCCACTGTGCAAGCACACTGTGATGGTAAAGACAAGCCATCTCCCACATGGTGATGAAAGCCACCATCAGGCTACAGCCTAAATTCCGTCCTCCCTGGCGGGGAGACCACAGACCTCAGACTCCAGGACACAAAATACAGCACACTTTAGCTCTGCATTTTAAGGCAAAGACAAAACCAGCTCCATCTAGGATGGAGATCAGTGAGTGCCTTCAACTGCCTCTGGTTACCAAGAGCTATGGTTGCTCAACACTACGCAGAGATTGGTCATACTTTGTGTGATAAATTTTAACACCAGCCCTGAGGCAGCAGTTATCCCTCTACCATAATGGCAGCCACCACAGATTGAAAAATCATATGCAGATTAAACAGCAACGCAGTAGCCAACAGTTTGCATGCAAACATCGTGTTAGACTGTTACATTCTCAGGACTAAAACTGTTAATGATGTAAACACAGGTTAGATAATCACCTTCCATTTCTCTTTTTATTTTACATACTTCTTTTAAGAACAGATAGGGGGGCCTCACAGAACAAAGGAGGTTTACCAAATGCTAGACCTGGAATTAAACAGACTTCTGTTACAAAGATTATAACTGTAATCTGGTAAGGAAAGAACTCTTCCCCTGCTATGAATAAAATTTAAAAGCCTCATTAGGCAAAGCAGCAGCCTGACTCTTGGTCCAGAAAAGAAAAACAAACAAAACAAACCATTTTAATACTGTACTGCTGATAAAAAAAAAAAAAAAAAAGGAAAACGAGGAAAGCAGAGACAGTCAAAGCAGACTTCATGGCAGCAACTATGCCTAGGAAAGGACCAAGAAAGTGAGTGTATATATATATGGCATAGTACTTCAACAGCCATCAAAATTGCTTTAACTGTCCGTATTTTATCCATGGGATGTATTGGGAAAGAAATACATTCAAAGTAAGAATTCTGAGTCAATGTGCTACATGACTACACATGTATAACTCAACAACAACTGAACTTATTTACACACATTTTACCTACAGGCAGAAAGACCAAGCTTAATACTTGTGAAATGTATCTGATTGCTAGATCCAGATTGTTCCAGTCTTTAGTAATAACTAGCATTTCTGCACTGCAACAGCCACAGGGTTTCCATCAGGTCTATCCTGCATCCAGCTGATCTTATCATAAGACTGAAAAGCTCTACAGGTGTTTTCATTTTCATTTATAACACGGACTTGCATCTGCCACCCAGCAGAGACTTCCCCAACACTCTTCCAACAAGCAGCCAGCAATTTAGAGCTGGTACTGTTACAGACATATCCTGTCTGCTCACCAAATATTCTTCTTGGATCATGTGGGTTCATTCTTCAAAGTATACATTTCATCTGCTACATTTTTAAGATAAAAAGGAAGACTGTATAAAATCAATTCCGTATGCATAAAAACTTAAGCCCAGAAGTGGTTAAAAATAGACTAAGGTGGGCATAATTAGTACCTAATAAAAAAGCTAGAAGTCATATTTATGGAACTCAACACTTCACTCAGCCATACAGTTAGCTGCTCTCAAAGACTAACAACCAGACCAATTCACAAGTATCTAAGTTGCCTACATAATTAAAAGAATAAGATGTGAAGTCAAAAAAATATATTTTATCCTTTCAAGAACAGGAAAGTAAAATAAAATGCTGGTTCTGTAACAGTGCAACAACTGCAGCATATTTTGCACGCAGCACAAGTTGCTACATTTAGTGGCACTTAAGTATTATGCAGTAAATACTGAAAGTAAGACAAGTTTCTGATCTGCATAAGCATAATCACATCATCATTACCAGAGTTGCTAAGCTACAGCTTTCTGAATAATACCAATTCAATTTTAGCACTTCTCTTACTAGCCTTAACACATGTCAACATCCTGCTTTACATCTTGCTAACAAAGCAATCACTGAAGCCAAGTATTTAATGTAGTTGCCAGTAGGCTTGGACCACGTTCAATCTGACCAGTCGTTCTCATCAAACTCGGAGTCGTCGTCGGAATCGCTGTACTCCACGGCAATGCGCCTCGACAGGATGGTGGCCACATCATTGCCAACGGGCTCGCGCTTCGCCTCCTGCTCACGCTGCTCCTGCACCTTCTTCAGCTGAATTCCTGCAGAGACAATTACTCTCAGACAAAGCTTTCCAGGCAAGAGATTTTGCATTGGACGCTGTTATGGGTGAGTCTGTTGTATTCTCACAAAATACTCAGGAAGAAGGAGGGGAAAAAGAAAGTAAGCATTGAGATAAGAGAGTCTCCTTGAGCAAGGAAGAGGGAAAGGCAAAAAAGGCAGATGGGAAATAATTATCAGAGAATGAGTACTTCTGGACTTCTAAAACTGTCAACAATATGTTGAAACTAAATATTCAAGACTGTACAGGTAATTTTGATCTGAAGATTAAAGTTTTCAAAACCGTGTTTGGATTTACTATTCAACCTACAGCTCCATATTGTAAGCAAGGTCAGGAAGAGCTGTGAGTCACTGGTAAAAAAAATCACCAGCTGAAGCCTGGTGTTGGGTTCTTCTGAAGAGAAGCAAAAATCCATGTACATCTACTGGCACTTTACATAATGAACACAAGTGCTATGTTCATTAGATTATATGAACACACACACACGAATACGCTTGACAAAGATGTGCATCTTTAGGTGTCAGATAATGACCCAACCTCATGGCTGACAAATGTCAGAACAGGTGTGTGGTACTTGTGGTTAGTGAAATCTGCCCAGCTGGGAAAAGAAGCCATAAACTCATTTCAGTGGAAAACACTGTGCTCTCACTGAAAAAAAAAGGAGTACCTAAAGCTCAGTGCACACTTACCCATCCTGATGGCAGCCAGAAGATCGCTCCGTGCATCGCTCATCGGTGCCTGCTTCGCCTCCGACGCCGGAGGGGCGTGCATGGGGGAGGAAGAGAGGGATGCACCTGCAGCAGGAGGGCCTGGAGGGGGAGGAGGTGGGCCCGGAGGAGGAGGAGCAGTGACAACAAGCCCACCAGAAGGAGGAGGATGAGCAGCTGCATATGTAGAGCCAGTCACCAGTCCGGAATGAGAAGGTGGCACAGGAATCTGAAGTGGACTAACAAATGCAGTTTGTGCTGAAGGAATCATAGGGGGAGGAGGAGGAGGGGGAGGACCTGTAGGATTGTAATAATCGACCATCTGAGCTGGGAGCATCCTATATAAAACAAAACAAAACAAAAACATTTAATGCATTCAAAGTTAGGACTTACAAAATTATCACCCCTTAAACTGCACTTATACAACCTCAGGTAAAACAAAAATCAAAAGCAATTTAAACTGGTGACTTAAATATGCATGTGATTATACACGTAAGAAATGTGAAATATTGCTGGTATGTTGAGATTTAAGACAAATACTGAAGATAAAAGCAATGTCCTTTAAGCACGCTACAAAGCGAGCTTTTTATCTTAATTCTCCTACCTAGTTAAGTATAAAGCTGCATGTCTTATTAAACACCTACTCTGTGGGACTGTTAAGTACAAAGTCTGATGAAAAAGGGACTAAGAACACTGCAGACTACACCCTCAATTCCATAGAAGGTCAAGAGGTAATAGAGGACACAGACATGGAGAACAATGGAAAAGTATGAAAGGAAAGATTTACCCAAAGATAAATGTATTTCATGTGCTTCTTCAGTCAAATTTATCAGTTTAAATACCATTTAATTAAATTGATACGTTTGATTGATTCTTTAAATAGGAGGCACAGGGAAGAGCTCATTTCTTTGTTAAAATGTCATTGAAAGAAATCTTAATCAGAAGAAAATTGAGAATTGATAAGAGTTATGAAGCAGGTAAAGAACTAGATACAGGAGATAGGAGTTGTAGGAAAGTGACTGATGACACTGAGTGACACATGCCAGTGTATGACAACTGCAACACCCTAACAATGGTCATGGACCTGAGGACTAAGCTCAGTAATGCCTCACACACTGGAAACAACAGAGAAAGGGCAGGCTGGAGCAGTCACTCCTAAGTGAGTCATCTGCAGCACGATAGCCATGAATCAGGCAAATGCTATCCCAGGATGCATCAAGCAAGGACGACAAACCTTGGCTTGCATAGTAGAAAAAACAACACAGGCAAGAATGACTACAACTTTCCTGGCACTACAACTTGAAAATTTAAGCTATTTACACAAAAGAACAGACAGGCTCATTAGAAAACAGATGTTTTCTTGCTACAGGAGAACCAGAACTCTGGAGCAAGCCTTCCCTTAGAATGCATTCAGGCAAAATATTTACACAGGCATTTGATAAATCTTTGTCCTGAATTAAAAAGTGGCAGTATGGAATTTGTGTCTGAGGGGACCCCTTCCAATTCTGTCACAAGCTTCTCTAAAAAGGCATTTCAGGGATGCAACAAAGACTGCCAGATTAATCACAATTAACAATACTCTTTCTGCACATTTCCTCAAGTTTAAAATATTATCCTGTAAACACTTTCCACTTTAAAGGAAAACTATCCCTTCTTCAATGTTGTATTAGCACCCTTAATATTTTACAATCATACTGACTTCACCAATACACACTTCACTCAATACAAACTTGGTTATTTCTGTTTTCACTATTTCTTCACTTAAATTCGGTTTTTACATAGAAATTACAGCAATTTTCTTCTGTCCTCCCCAAGGAGGTAACTAATGCATTTGGGGACTTTTTCTCTGATGCATTACATGTTATGATGGTTATGAAAAACACGCATTCTTCTTTTTTTTTTTACCAAGAATCCACTAGACTAAATCAGATTTACCCATATTCTGCTGGTACCACAGGTACTGAGCTGTGCTGGCCATCTGCAGGCTGGGGTGGAGGTGGAGGCGGTTGCTGAGGTCTGTTTAAAGTGGCGTGCCGCACAGTGGTGGAGGGTGGTCTGTATTCATGCTCATGGCTTTGGGATGCTGCCATGTACTGTGGACCATCTCCTGCTCCATAGGAAGGCATTGCTATCTGCTGATGGAGGGAATGATTCGGAGTAGCAGGATAAGAATAATCTGTAACATCAGATGCATGGGACCTAAAATTAAAGTAAATTGATGCAGAACACATTGTGTGAGTGTAACAGGGCATTATCTAAATAACTGACAGAACAAGCTAAAAAGAATACAATCAGCATTATTTTTCTTGCAAGAGTGATTACCGAGTTTATCAAGCACCACTCCCTTTTAAGTCCACAGAAAGCACAAGAATTTTAGTAGCAAAGGAAGCTTATGGTTTCTTGTCAATTGATTTTGACAGTCCATTGTTTGAAATAATACTTACCAGCCTGCTTCAAGTTAACAATGGCACCAGAAAAAGAAAAGCAATACTGCAAGCACTTGCAATTATGCAGAGGAACATATTTTACCAATGCAGAGAAAAAAAATTTCAAAAGTTAGAAAATGCTTTTTATTTGTTTGCACAATTAATTTTGTTGGAAAGGCTTAATGAAACTGGGAAATGTAAGTATTAGTTGAGCAGAGAGTTCATAAAGATACAAAGTCTAGGATGCTCTGTCAAATAAGCCCAAGAGAGGGAGCAAAAGGATTTTTTCATCCCATTACTGTGAAGACTTGTTTTAGTAATGTACAATGGTGCAGCCTGGCTTTTAGTGAACACAGTGAACTGATGCACTTATCTGTGAGACTGGAAGCAAGGTAAGCAACAAAAAGCCAGGGCTTCGAGCAAAATAAAATAACAAACCCTTTGGGCATTTTGTCCTCTTTCATGCTTCCTGCCTGCTCCATTTTCTTTGCGTCACTCATGAACTCAATGCCCATTTTCCTTCTCTCCCACTCTTCTTTTCTTGTTCTTACTTTTCTCACATTAATTTGCTGGTTTCTGTTTGGATTCAGCTTGTGTTTCTCTCTCTAAAGTACAATAAGTATAACAAATACATTGTAAATTACCAGAGACCAACCATTGGAACGTCAACATTTAATGCTTGGATCTTACAATTACCAAACTACAAGAAATACGATCATTTTTTCTTTTACTTCAGCAGTAAAAAAAAAAACCACAGTATAACCAAATACACTTCTCTTTGGGACCTGACTTACAAAATACTGCTCATGCAGTAGCTGGCAGCATGAAAATGTCTCTCAAACCAGTATATACTTCTATATGTATGGGGTTTTTTTATAGATTAAGACTACTCCATGGCGAAAAATTAAAAAGCCCTCTCTCTACCTCAGTAACATTCTCAGAATTAACCCTTCATGGATATAAAACAGATTTCAGGACTCAATCTCAGATATTTGATTCACTGAAATGTAAAATACTCCATAATTTATAAAATATAAAAGGCTTATGTAAATACAAGGTATCTGTCACACAAACATCATCAAAATCCAACACAGAGATGCATCCTACAATTTCTGCTTGAAAACATCCCACGTATTGCAAATACCACAGGTATCTGCAAATAGTCAATGACATGCTGACATTGCTGGGAGATAAAAACAAATCACTTCATTATGATAATTTAAATTCAGGAATCCTGGAAGCAAGGTGTTAAATCTGAAAAAAAAAAAAATAATCAAAAAGTGTGAAACAGAACTACTGATGAAAAAATCCACACCTTTTACTAGATTACCCTATGTAAAGCTTTATCAGTCTGCAGTGTTTCATCAAGACTAATAGAAGACAAAGTTTTGCATTATAAACTGTGAAATAAAACCAAACAAACAACAGTTTTTAGACAGGGAGGGAGTCTAAATACATTAGTGAAAGACCAATAGCAATATCAAATACTATGTTTCAATTGCAAGTTCACTACTTTTCACAAAGACCCCAACATTACAAAGTTCTGAGCAGATTTCTTATCTTTTAAAATAATCTCCACTGGACAGTGGACTAAAGGTATCGGTCCACACACTTGCAGTGGTAGCTGCCTCCTCAACCTAACCATTCAACAATTTAAACATTTTTTCAGTGGATTGTATTTATTTCTGTTTATTGCTAGCACTTAATCACAACAGACGTAGGAAATAAAGAAAGTGGGAAAATCCTCTGGTGAGACCAGCTTAGTGCAAAAACTAAGACTTCAATGCACATCAGGTGACTCCCACTGAGCTCAAAGGGAATCTCAGTCAATGAAGATGAATTCTGCTGCATATCTCCAAGCGGAGATTTTTGTTATTTCAAGCAATAACATCTCATCTGGTTTTGTAGCTTGCTTTTCAGACTAACATAACATCAAAGAGCTGAACTCTTCTCCCACTGAAGCATTCTTTACAGGCAAAAGTATTCTCGACTGAGTAGATCATAGAGAAATATCTATTAAGCTACCAGCACAGCACCAAACAACAAACTAGACACTAAGGAAGATCTACTGACATTATCTAGTAGAGGCTGAAATCCTTTGCAACTACAGCTACTGATTTATATATCAAATATAAATCACGCAGCAAACACTTTCTCTGCAATACATAACATTATGATGACAAAATGCTCATGTGAAGCTGAGGAAGAAAAAAATCATTACAGAATCTGTTATGTCATTTAAGCTTTGAAACAAATTTGAAAAGGATGTTTTAAACGTGCACTGTATGTCTTGTCTAACTATTCCCATCCTGTAAAAACACCTAATTCTACTCAGTATTGCTGAACATACAACTGTGGTATAAGAAACAGCTTTGCTGTAAACAGACCTAGTATCTGGGGACAGTGATCCCTCGGAAGATGCTCCATGGTACACACTTTGAGACAACCTGTTGTCAGGTCTAAGCTCTTTGTCATATGCCATCATATTCCATTCCTGGCGTCTGTTCCTGGCTTTTCTAACCTTTTTCACCTCACGGGTGGTGCCATCTATACGCTTTTGCTCCTAATGTCCAAACAAAAGAAATAAAGCATGCAAAGAGAGAGAAAAAAGGAAAGGAAAAAAGCAGGTTAAAATGCAGTTAGAGCGCATGAAAATAAGACCAGATTTACAGATGAAGCCAAGTCTTCATAAAATTTCTCTACACTGAAAATAAGAATATTTCCTTACACTAGGAACCTCATTAGTAGCAGGACTCTTGTTTTGCCTTTGTTCTGTAGGATGCAAGTGCTGCTGTGATGCCAATCTCCTGGTTTTCCTAATACAGTAATGTGACCAATTTTGAAAGCCAGAAAGTTGAACTTCTTCTGACATCTTTTACTTAGACAACCCTGAAGCACTTGTAATTTTCATCTCCTGAGTATCAGACTTCTGAGAACGTTAAATAAGCTCAAGGCTATCCTGGTTATTCATTATGGTCACAATCAACAGGGCCCGGGAAAGTATGGAGAAATTGGACACATTTTCCTATTCCATAGTCTATGTAAATTTTTTTCTGTTTGTTTTACCTTCCTCTCCCTTATTAGTGCTAATTAACTACCGAAAATCCTCCTAGTATCTCCTCATCGTTGTTTCCCATTCTCTGATATAAAAATTAATTACACTAATTCTCGATGCAGTGAGTCAGTAAATACTTAGGCCAGTAGTATATTATAGCTTGATAGGTTCATGACAAACTTGGCTGCTTGTATCTTTCAATATAACATCAGGCTCAACCAATGCCAGTGTTTATCATACCTATTTATCTTTACATCACTGATAGCAAAATCTCCTAATACAAGGACACAATGCTTTCACACCTGGAAATGTACTCACCTACTTCTGATGGCTCACTACGAATATAAAAATCATACTGGTGCTTCATCACAAAATATGAAGATTGCTCAAATCAGACTGAAATGGGTTTGCTACTCCTTTTCTCAGTACTCATGAGAGCATAAGGTTTTTTTTCAAACAGTTCTAGATCCCACACCTTAGAATACATGTTTTATCTATTAGTTGGTTGGTATTAGGCTTTTGGTTGCTAGCAAAATAGTTTCTCAGGAAAGAATTACATTGCTATTCTGAGAATGGAGTCAATGAATTGTATTGAGATAGGAGCTTGGTCAAATTCTGGTAGGCAAGCCATTTAACTGGGGAATCTAGACTCCCAAAATAAGGATAATAGCAGGAAAGACAGCTCAACAAAAAGTCCATCACAGATGAACACAGATTTTTTACTCCAACTGTCAAACAGCACTGAGTAAATAATTCTGAAATAATGTGTTAAACATTATATAACTAACAAAAAAACTATCAAATGGCTTACTTGCCTTTGTTTTGGATCTCTTGCTTGCTCATGCACATTAGCATGAAATACCTGCTGACCCTGCTAACATTTAGAATGAGAGAAGAGACTTCTTGAAGTTCAACATCCAAATGTTTTGACAACTCTTGCTCTTCTACAGTGAACAGATTTTTGGTCTGATTTATATTAAATAACAATGATCATCTTGATTCTTAATCAGTTCTTCCAAAGTATTTTTCCTCCATAAACCTTTTAGAACCACATCCTTTTTATCCCTGAAAAACACTTTTGCACAATGAATTCTGCCAATACAGGATTTGGAGCAGAAAGGACACAGGTTCAGTCATGCCTTATTTTAAATATATAAAGTTTTGCTAATTGCCATGGCTGAATATATGCTTGTTAAAAGCTTTTCATCTATCTTTTTCAATTACCTGCTACAAGTATTTTGGGTTTTTTTTAATTTTTGACTTTTATATCGAATAATTTCTTAGGATTTTGTTACCTGAATCATGTTGTATATCAGAAGAAAGGCCAAGTAAGCCTTTTCACTGAAAACACTTAGTTTTGTCTTCTTTCAGAACAACAATTTTGTCATCTAGGGGTCAAAACAACTACGTATTTCTTGCAAGATTCTAAATAAAATAAATATCCACCTTTTGACCAACATATGATTCCACTGGGAAGAAAATAATTTTGATACAATTCCTGTACAGTCATGAGTGCTTATACGACTGCTTATAGTTACTGCTTACTATTTAGAAGTTTAGTTTTAAAGAGATCAATTTTTTTCATGAAAAGGTAAATACATATGGATGTATAAACAACAGAAAAAAACCCACAAAGCTTAGCTGGTTTTAATTGGATCAGATTTCAATTGGACAGGTTGTTCCACACCAGCATCTATAAGCATGCCAATAAATAAATACACTTGAATCCTTTTTACTCAAGCAGTACTAAATCCTACTGGTAGTACTATTTTGATTAAATATTATATCAATACATCTCTAAAACATTAAATTGTCTTCCAAAACAGTGGAGCAGCCCTATTCCTAGCAACTGACAAAGCTACAGATACCTCTAAGAGTAGGTTTAAGTTGTTTCAGTAGCAGTTTCGTTCCCTTGACAATGGTGACAGCTCTAGCTTTACTACCCGCGGCAAAGATGACAGAGTTGAAGGGAAGCTGAAGCTTTTCTAGATAATTAGAGCTGGAAATATTTCTCAGAAAATTAAAGTCATATTAAGAGGAGTTACTTTTTTTTTTTTTTAACTAACTGTAATAGAAGCTCTGGCAGACAAGTGGGTGCTGTAGATTAAGCCAGATAACAGGTTTATCATTCATGTTGGCAGGAAATTATTTCAGCAAACACAAAACATTAGAGCCTTCAAACAGGGTTGAGTTAATTGTAAGTTTGATATTTGCAGCAAGAATTAGCAAATGGTATTTCAAACATCTTAATAAAGAATTAAGAGCTAGTAATAAAAAGTAGCTTCAGCAAGTATTTGCAATACTTTCAAAACACTGGAAGCAGAAGCCTGAAGTATTTTCCTGACCACAAATTTCTAAAATCCTATCAAAACACAAGTCATCAAGAATGATCTCTGAAATACAAGCTTTCCAAATTTAAAAATTTTACTTGCTTGAATAGCTAATTACTTTCAGGTAAAATGCCAGAACAATAAAGAACAAATTAGAACAACTTTCCTTTGTTTAATCACAACGACCCTACCTACAGTAATTCAATTTAGAATATTACCAATGATACATACCAAGTCAAAACTACACTGAACTCTCAGACACTGATCTATGGAAAGTAAAAAAATAGACTACACAGATTTTAAACTTAAAGTATTAAAATTGTAGTTTTCTTCAGAAAAAAGTTCACTTGAAAGAGCCAAATCAGATGAAGCCTGTGAGATATTTTTAATTAAACTGTATACAGAAATAAAAAGCATGGTATTTGAGGCAAGAAAATTAAACTCCTCAGAAACCTCTTGTTGCAACTGCTCGAGCACTTAGGGCAAACTACCAAAATAAATACTGGAAAACTGATTCTCTGTGCAGGACTACTCTCAAATTTCACCAAGCACCTGAAAAATTGAGGCTAAAACCTAGCTGTGTTTGGTCAGCTGAGTTTGGATGTCTAGCTTGTACTTTGCTAAACAATACATGTTTATTTCACCTGAGCACTTTCTCAACAACTATCAAGTTTTGTGCTTCTGTGGAGTACAAATTGAGTAAAGAATTCTCATTTAATAGATTGAAAATTTAACTTCAGCTATCAAATTGTTAATAAATGCTCTGGATTCATTCCTGGCTACTTCTACCATAACGACAAGAATAAAAGAAAAAGGGCATTTGGTTCAATCACCTGTGGAACAAAGTGTGCCTGGGAGACATCTCACCCAAACTATCCTGCTCTCTAAAGGACCCAGATCATGAAATGCTCGAAAAGCATCTTCTGGATAGCTAAACCTGAGATTTCTTCCCATCACAAAGTGAACTTTATCCACACAAACTCAAGTCTATGCTGTTTTCTTCTTAGTTGGCATATATTTAATCAAATCAAATAGCACTTCAGCTAGAAGGGGTATCCCTGTGATGTATGGCTATAATCTTACATGACTGGAATTGAGTATAGTTACCTTTGTAGACTGCAATAAGACAATTTAAATCTTAAAGTATACAATGGATGGAAATAAGCAGGATGTGTTGCCTAAGTTAAAGTCTAAAAGTAACTTACATATATAAAGTAGTTTTGTAGAAATTGTTCTAAAGCAATAAAGAAATGTTCAAGTAATTTTACAAATTCTTATAAAAGCATCTATATTTTTCCTTTAAAATCAGAATGGAAAAAAATGGGAAATTGGAATGGAAAAAACTCTAATTCCAATTCCTTTCCTCTCCCATGACAATGTCTTTTTCTGGAGCACAACAGGGCCATTTTTCTGGGTACCAATAAGCAGATACTGGCAAAGGATTCAAGAAAGCATCTTGGAAAATAACCACAGCCCTCCTAAAATTCAATTTGCTGCCTTCTTAAAACAGACAGGATAAGCTATAAAAATGGAATGCACTGAATCTACAGCCACACAAAGAGAAACAATCTTTCTGTGCACATCAACTAAGTAGGATATGGCTGTTTTTATGCCTGGACAACTGCACAAAATTGTAATGCACAAATGTACTATTATGTTGCTGCTTTTACCTTTTGTCTCCTCTTTTCTTTTCGCTTATCTTCAGTATCTTGCAACATTTTTTCTTTCCAAAGATCAAAAAAATAGGAAGGATCGGTATAGAACTTCAATCCATCCTTTTTATCATCCCTGGAAAAACAGCAGAAGAAAAGCTAAAAATACATGAATTTGTATGTTTTAAATCCAGAAAACTTACCTTTGATGATCATCCAAGCTTCAAGCTGATCAATAACAACCCTTCCTAACTGGATGTCAAACAAATAACATCACTGCCTGCAGCAACAGCAAAAACACATCCTTTGGTCATAAATCCTACACATTTACCTTCCAATTAAACATTTTTAAAAATCAAATACACTGCCAATGCTGTGCTATACCATTCTTAAAAAAGAAATAAGTTATTTATTGCACATTGATTTTTATCAATCTTGAAAAATCAAATCTCAATAATCAATACAGCTTTTCCCTTCTGCTATAATTATTCTCTGCATACAATTAGGAAATAAAGGGCAAAGAACAAGAGGGTAAACAATCAATATTTCCCTACCTATATGGTGAAAGAATATTCAGAGGTGGTGGTTTGTCACTTTGATTATAAATATCAGCCACTGGGTTCGGAATGCTGTTCTTTGAAACTACCTGCTGGTCTTGAACTGTTGAGCTCTTGAATGCTTTTTTCATGTTGATGTCCTGTAAGGATACTGTTAGAAACAGAAGTACATTTACTACAGGTCTGAAATGAATGAAAGTGGATACACAACATCCCTTTTTCACTAATTATTTGAAATATTTTCAGCAAGTTAAAAGAAAGACTGGTTTTTCCTTAGTGGATAATCCTGATATTTAAGCGCAAAGGCACGTAAGAATTACCATAATAAAACAGATTTAAGTGTCACCTGCTTCAGGACCTCACTTAAAATAATGGGACCATGGACTGTATCTTGGAAGATGATGCAAGAATGCTGGCACATGCAGATGTCCAGCCATTTTCCCCTTTTTATAAGGTTTATCCTGGAGTTCTAATAGCAGAAAGACTAGTTTCAAGACTGAAACACAGGGTCTGGTATTCCTCTGACACAATGTGTTTTATAATTGCACGTGGTATATCAATACACATTCCAGCCCATTCTAAATATAATTACATTACAGCTGCAACGACCACCTGTGAGAGACAAAGTTCCACTTATTTTACTCTTTCAACTCCTATGTCTTCCCATATAACTAAACACTCCTTGCTCTTAAGTTTTGATCACATCTCTACAGAGAGAAATACTTGCACTCTCATACTTTCATTTTATCTTTTCATATACACAGCTCTGGGGAAAACAACACAAGGCTTTTCATTCTTTCTTTTCAAATGAAAGACTGAAGCTGGTTTTAATTGTTCCTGCCACTTTTATAAAGATTTCCTTTCACTTTTAATAGTTTTCATGAGATGTAGCAAACACTGCTAAAGAAGATCCAGTTAAAGGCCAATCAAAATTTAAAAGTGGCAGTAAGCTCTTGGTATCATCTTCCAACCCTAAGCACCCTGAAATACAAGTTTTAGACTGCAGTTGAAGAGGATGTTGAAGTATTCACTGGGTTGTCTACAGTGACACTGACCACTTCTGGATTTGATCCAAGTGTTATTTATAAGAGTGTAAGCTGTAGGCCTTGTGCAAACAAAATGCACTGGATTAGTCTCTTTTTATTCCCATTGACATTTCATCTAATATTTCTTGCCCATTCATCTAATTTATTGAGTCTCAAGGACAAACTGTGAGAAATTTCACAAGGTAAACGAACAGTAATGGCCAAAAATGTAGTACACTGATGACCTGAAAAAGAAAAAGGGATGAAATTTTACACTGTTATTGTTTGTCATGATGGACACCAAATCCCACTCAGACTTCTTTGCTGAACTATTTTTGGTATCTGTGCTTCTTGCTTCTCACTCCAAGAATTACTTAGTTTCTTCTGTAATTTTTACAATAGCAAAAAATTAAAAATAGAATATTTAATGTCTAATAATCATTCCCTCATTCATATCATATTAAGTATCAAAACATCATTTTTGAAAGTATTTTCTATTTAAACCTGCCTGCAAGCATAAGGTATTTCAGGCAGATTTTTTAGATGTATATATCTGAATTGTTTCATTCTTGTTTGATAAAAGACATTCAAAGGAATAAAACACACACTTTTCTGGAAATTTTTAGAATAAGTTATTTATATATTTTTGAAAACTTAATCTCAATTTTTTTAAAATGTTTTTTCAACTGTAGTTTTTTATATAAAATATCTTTTATATATACTGCATTAATTATAGCTAAGAATATAAGAAATCACTGATGCAATCAAATCAGAAGGAATTTTAAAACAACCCTGCAACTGACATTTTGCTTAAATGCCAAAGCTATCCAGAAACGTACTATCTCTGACAGTACAATTAATTATCATAAAGACTTCAACTTCTACAGGGAAATAGCTAATAAAATTTACTACTGACACTAAGGTGACAACAGTTTGTATATACAGCTTATTAATATGAAGTATGATTAGCAATGCAAGAGTAAGAAATGCTGTCAGTTTAAAATAAACACTGATTAAATTCTCAGTCCATACACCAGCTTCCCCTTCCAATAGATTGCATTTAATTATTCTCCAAACTCTGCAAACTAGCTGGGTGGTACTGCATAACACTA